>JAANYP010004804.1:6429-29319 GCA_020465985.1 Centrapalus pauciflorus | reverse complement strand
CAAAATACAAGTTTACCTCACTTAAAAGAGCATATGGTCACACTTTTTAACACCTACGGCCACATTTGGCATAATTTTATGTGACCAAAGCCCACAACAAGACACTCGTTGTGTGAAAAAATGGATGCAATCAGCACACACAAATAAAAATAAAGTGGCCACTGCATGGACAATAGTCACACAAAATACAAGTTAACCTCACTTAAAAGAGCATATGGTCACACTTTTTAACACCTACGGCCACATTTGACATAATTTTATGTGACCAAAGCCCACAACAAGACACTCGTGTGACCAAATGGTTGCAATCACCCACACACAAATAAAATTAAAGTGGTCATTGCATGGACAATAGTCACACAAAGTACAAGTTTACCTCACTTAAAACAGCATGTGGTCACATTTTTTATCAGCGACGGCCACATTTGGCATAATTGTATGTGACCAAAGCACACAACAAGACACTCGTTGTGTGACCAAAATGTAGCAAGCAGCCACACACAAATAAAAATTAAGAGGTCGTTGCATTTGACAATAGTCACACAAAATACAAGTTTACCTCATTTAAAAGAGCATATGGTCACACTATTTAACACCCACAGCCACATTTGGCATAATTTAATGTCACCAAGCCCACAACAAGACACTCGTTGTGTGACAAATGGTTGCAATCAGCCACACACAGATAAAAATAAAGTGGCCATTGCATGGACAATAGTCACACAAAATACAAGTTTACCTCACTTAAAAGACCACATGGTCACACTTTTAACACCTACGGCTACATTTGACATAATTTTATGTGACCAAAACCCACAAATGGTTGCAATCAACCACACACACATAAAAATAAAGTGGCCAATGCATGGACAATAGTCACACAAAATCAAGGTTTACCTCACTTAAAACAGCTTATGGTCACACTTTTTAACACCTACGACCACATTTGGCATAATTTTATGTGACCAAAGCACACAACAAGACACTCGTTGTGTGACCAAAAGGTTGCAATCAGCCACACACAAATAAAAATAAAGTGGCCATTGCATTAGCAATAGTCACACAAAATACAAGTTTACCTCACTTAAAAGAGCATATGGTCACACTTTTTAACACCTACGACCACATTTGGCATAATTTTATGTGACCAAAGCACACAACAAGACACTCGTTGTGTGACCAAAAGGTTGCAATCAGCCACTCACAAATAAAAATAAAGTGGTCATTGCATTGGCAATAGTCAAACAAAATACAAGTTTACCTCACTTAAAAGAGCATATGGTCACACTTTTTAAAACCTACGGCCACATTTGGCATAATTTTATGTGACCAAAGCCCACAACAAGACACTCGTTGTGTGAAAAAATGGTTGCAATCAGCCACACACAAATAAAATTAAAGTGGTCATTGCATGGACAATAGTCACACAAAATACAAGTTTACCTCACTTAAAACAGCATATGGTCACATTTTTTATCACCGCCGGCCACATCTCGGCCTCTGTACTTCTTGATCACGGCACGACGTCTCCCCCTGAGCCTGTAAATTTTTCATTAACTGCTCGATTAGGGAGCGCATCGTCTTTATCTCAGCTGCCTGATCGCAGACAAATGTTTTTAACTCTGTGTTTTCTTCCTGGACCTTTTCCACAATCTTCTTCAAATCGGCATTCTCCTTATCGAGATTTGCATTATGCGTCTGAATTTCACCGATTGCCTTGGTTAGGCTTAAGATTTGGACATTCTGGAAGTCAAACGAGCTTTAAGCTGCAGAAATCGTTGATTGTCGGCATATGATGATGAGGTTGATGGAATTGACTGTATCGGAGTTGGAAGGATTGGCGATGGAATATATGGTTCAACGCGAGGTGGTGGTGGAGGAATGGTGGTTTGAGGTTCTTGAGGTTGAGAGAAATCTGGTTGTTCTGCGGAGGCTGAAGATGATCCTTGCATGAATCTGTGACGCTTGGCCCGTTGCCTTGTCACTAAAGGATCAATCTCTTCTTCTTCAAAATCTGATTCATCAGCCTCTCTTATTACTCGCCTCCTTGAAGCTTCTTCGTTAACTACCAACCTTGATCCATATGTTCCTATTTGAACATGAGGTTCAGTAGACACTGATTCTGGAGCTTCTACTTCAATTTCCTCCATTTCCTCTGATTCGGTTGCGGACGATGAGTCATCAATACCAGTCTGCTCTGGCACATATTCGTCCACATCTCTCAACACATCTTCTTCTCCCTCAGGAGGCTCAAGTAATTCACCCACTAACGCTGCAGCTATATCTTCATTAGCATGAAGACCTGCCTCCCAGATTTCATTAAGAGTTTGGCATAATTGTTCAGCTTCGCTTGGAACATTTGAAGGCCCTGCTTCTTGTATTTCTGGCTGCTGACTGGTAGAAGGCCTAGACGCCTGAGTTTGACTCGCAGAGGTTCTTTGTCTTCGCCTTTGTGCACGCGGTGGCTGTGGTTGTTGTTGTTGTTGTGGAGGCTGCCTGGCTCGAACTTCAACTTCCCCTGCCCAGTTGGCAATCTCTGGGGCTTCAAAATTCCTATCCAAGATGGCTCCAAACAACGGACGCTCAACTGGAACAGCCAATCTTCCTCTGTGCGAGGAACAATCAGCAAAGATCCTCTTATCCATTACAGCTACGCTTTGAATCTCATTCGACTGAGGCAGATTCGGCAAGAAATGCCTGATAAGCATCATTATGAATCGTGGATATAGCAGGAATTGTTGATTTTCTGGAGCGGTGATTTGATGAACAAATTCGGAGAAAAACATTTCCGAGAAACTGAATGGTCGATTATACACTATCGCGATAATCCCAGACTGGATCTTCGAGACCATATAGTCAAAACCAGCTTTCTTTGGTGCAAAGCAGACCATAAAGACATGAGCCAGAAATCTCCATTGGCCGATTAGCCCGCTCTTCATATACGAAACCTTCGTCACGTCTAGACTATAACCCATTCTCTGAAAGGCCGCTTGCCTAATACTCAGAGGAAAGTCGATTGGCCCAGACTCCTCTTCCTGTGAACCCAGCTGCAACACCTGACGCAACATATCCGCAGAAAACACTAGCGGTTGGCCAGCTATTCTAGTCCTTAGCACTGTCGGGGTGACAGAGCAGTCTACCTGAAGATGATCATAAAATTGACGAATATATGGTAGAACAATCTGAACATTATGGGACAAAGCAAAACCAATCCTAGATTCTACTAGGAAATCCAACATTTGTCTGAATCCCTGCGCCTCAGGGATATGATGGTCGGGGTGAAGGACCATATTGTGCTTCGGCACAAACACTCGAACAGCCATATCTGCACAATAAACAAACTATTAGATTCATTAAAAATCAATAAACTTGTTTAAATTCAAATCTGTTTTATTTTGAACTTGTTTAAGTACAAAATCCAACACAATTAAATTTCTACAAGTTTAATAAAATTTAAGTTAAATAATGCAAATAAAAGACAAATTCGAACAGACAGATTCGAATAAACCCAATTTCGAATCTGTGATAGATTCGAGTGTAATGGACTTCTCGAGTTTGTCAGTAAACTCGAGGAAGGTCATTATCAGATTCGAAACGCCGTCGGCCCAAATCTTCATCAAAACCCATGATTTTAACCATTTTGAACTTAGAAAATCATATACATTAGTCCAACTAGGTTCTAATCACAGATATATGCAATTAATTTGACTATTTACTGGTCCAAAGTTTGTAATTTTGAAAAACACAACTTAGACCTATAAACCTTCAAAAAATTCGATGATTTTGGCTTATATGGTGTATAAAACTACATGAATCTTGTACAACCAAGTTGATTATACCTAGATATAACAGTAGAATCGAACACTTTAGCAATAAACTCGAAAAATTGTCGTTTTTGAGAAAAACGGTAGATTCGAGGAATAGATTCGAAATCGCCGGATAGACTCGAGGATATAGATTCGAAAACAGTAAGGAGTTAATGACTTCACTGTTAACCTATATACACCACCAACCTTCGAATGTAAAGCCAACATCGAATCTACTGACAGATTCGAGACTACCCTATTTCGAGTCTGAACTAAACTCGAATTACACCAACACTTCGAAAAATTTCGAAAATTTTGAAATAACTTCAACTTTTTCAACCTTTTCTACGGTATTGTGTAACGAGATAAACTATGCCAACTCTTTTACCCTAAGCTCATGATTTTTCACGCAGTGTTTATTTAGTTCAACTGTGAATGCACCCTCAGTAATTCTTGACCTTTTTTCTAAGTAACAATAAAAACAAAATAAAATAAACTAAGATAAAATAAAATAAAATAAAAACTAAGTAAAAATAAAATTTTAAAATTTTGACCAAAAAATTTAACTTAGACTTAAGCTATACTTATTAAAATTTACAACCTAAGCTAAACAGTAAACAAAATATTTTTGATGAGTATAGTCTAAGAAAGGTTCAATCAGATAGCGATGTCAGAGACTCACTTTCAGTACTTAAACTTTCACACTTAGGAATTTTTGATTCATTTGATTGTTTGTCGTGAAATTCCCATTTAGCCGATTGTTGGTATTTTACCCCTTTAAACATTCTACATTTTGGAATATCCCTTGGCATTTTTATTTATCATGAAATTATCTTACGTGACTCAGACATAGACATACTTTTATGATTAAGGCACACAGACAAAGATTCTAACTTGTTGGTATTTGCAAACTTTCTTTAAAAGACAAATATCGGACACAGGTCTGTATTTTCATACAACAAAGTGTCTTAGTTTGACTTAAGGTTTATTCTTAAAGCTAGCAAGACAGCGGAGACAGGTCTGTACTGACGTACAACAGAGCGACATATCTTGCCAACCCGAATCTAAACAGAGGCAACAGGTCTGTACTTACGTACAACAGAGTTACATGTTTTCGACTCTCAATTTTATATGATTTTTCTATTCTTTCCATTTTAAGATGTATTTGATGTTGCCATACATCCCCAGAAAGTTTGCATACCTCATTTAGAGTCAAAGTTTGTATGTCTTGTACATAAAAATAAAGACCGATTGGTCATACATCTAAGTTAGTGACACGTTTGACTTTTTCTTGAATATTTTATTTGCCTTGAGACTCCCTATATGTATTATTCCTACCAACACATCAAACTATACTAAAGTATAACACTTAGAATTTAGTTGCATTATGTGTGAAAGCCTAAACACTTAGAGTTTGTAACGACTGTGCTAATTTTCGTCACTTTGAACCTATGCTTCTAAGACTTAACTCCTTTTCTGATATTCTTTTTTTTTTTGTATTCTTATGATTTTCTCTCTTTTTTTCTTTTGTTTTTCATAAGAAATAGCAATAAAATAAGATAACCTACTAACCTACTAAAAATAGAAACTTACTAAAAATAGAAACTTACTAAAAATAGAAACTATCCTAAATTAGGAGACTTACTATAAAAAGAAAGAAATACTACTTCTATAAAAGGAAATAAACTACTACTAAGGCCAAATTACTCTGGGTTGCGCATTCCATTTAGTTGAATTAAATATTCAAACCGTGACTTATCAAATGCTTTGGTAAATAAATCTGCATTATTATCTTCTGTTGCCACTTTTACCAATTTGATTAAGTTCTTTTCAGCACAATCACGAATAAAATGATGTCTAATGTCTATGTGCTTTGTTTTGTTGTGTTTAACTGGATTGTTAGTTATAGCAATTGTAGATTGTTGTCTATCCTAATTGGAGTTTGAGTATAAGCCAAACCGTAATCCCGCAATTGTTGTTGTATCCACAGAACCTGTGAGTAGCAACTACCAGCAGCAACATACTCGGCCTCGCACGTTGACACGGCTACCGATGTTTGTTTCTTGCATTGCCAGGATACCAATCTCCCTCCTAGGAACTGACAACCTCCAGTTGTTGACTTGCGCGTCAAGCTGCAACTCCCTCCGCGTGATACCAAAGTCCCAGCTTCGGTTTCGACTTGAGGTATCGTAGAATCCGCTTCACAGCTTTCATGTGCATCTCCTTCGGATTAGCTTGAAACCTAGCACAAATACACACAGCAAACATGATGTCAGGTCTTGAAGCAGTTAAATACATAAATGATCCAATCATGGCCCGATATAAAGTCGGATCCACATCAGTATCACTTTAAGTACCCGGTCCGAGATTGTGATTCACTTGAATCGGCGTGCTGAAGTGGGCAGTCAATTTTGTTCCTTCCATCCCGAAACGTTCCAATATGTCATAGACATATTTCGTCTGATGGATAAACATCCCTTCCTTCTTCTGGTCAACTTGTAACCCCAAAAAGAAATTTAACTCTCCCATAGCACTCATCTCGAATTTCAACTTCATCACCTTCTCGAAATCTTTGCACATCTGTTCGTCTGATGATCCAAAAATGATACCATCGACGTACTCTTGTACCAAGATAAAATGTTCTCCCTTCCTCTTAACAAACAGAGTACTATCTATCCTACCCCTTTCAAACCCGTTCTCTATTAAATGGTTGGATAGAGTCTCATACCATGCCCTAGGTGCCTGATGCAATCCATATAGAGCCTTATCTAAGCGATATACTCTATCAGGATATCTTGGATCTGTAAATCCGGGCGGTTGTTCTACATACACCAACTCCTTCACTTTCCCATATAGGAATGCACTCTTAACATCTAATTGATATACCTTAAAGCCCTTGAAGGAGGCAAAAGCTAAAAACAACCTAATGGCTTCCAGCCTTGCTACTGGTGCAAATACCTCGTTATAATCGATTCCCTCCTCTTGGTTGAAACCCTTTACAACTAGCCTAGCCTTGTTGCGCGTGACTATACCCCGATTGTCTCTTTTGCACTTAAAAACCCATTTG
This sequence comes from Centrapalus pauciflorus, assembly GCA_020465985.1. Taxonomy (NCBI): domain Eukaryota; kingdom Viridiplantae; phylum Streptophyta; class Magnoliopsida; order Asterales; family Asteraceae; genus Centrapalus; species Centrapalus pauciflorus. The sequence goes on along the minus strand of JAANYP010004804.1, from coordinate 22,446 downwards.
GTTCCTATAGCAACTTCCCCTCGAGGTAATGGAACTAACTCCCACACTTCTAGTTTCCTAAATTGCGAAAGTTCTTCCTGCATCGCTTCAGCCCAGGAGTTGTCCTTAAGTGCCATTTGCACATTCTTAGGCTCTACTTGCGATATGAAACATGAATAGAGACATGTGTGATAAGCTTCGGAGTCGTTTATCATCGACAACAACACAGTGTTGTTATTTAAACTACTCCTAGTCCTCACACCCTCGTTAGGATTTCCTATGATGCTTTCTAATGGATGGTTCTTGTTAATCCTAGAGGTCTCTATCTCATCAACCCTTAGATTATCTCCTAAGTTAGATCCTATTTCACCTAATGGGGGAACAGGCTCAGCTTCAACATTTTCCTCCTCATGGACGTTTTCCTCAGAGTTGGAACTTGATGCTTGAGTCTGATTCTCAGTGGTAGGTGGTTCTGGATCAGCAACTTCTGGAGATCCATCTACTGTCGCAGTAGGCTCGGATGTGGACTCAAATGTAGTCCTCGGAAAGGTATGGCCATCGTCATTCAGATGCAACGTCGCCATGTCCTTTTCGATTGTACCTGCATTATCATCCAAAGGAATGTTAAATGACTCAAATAATTTATCATAGTCAAATATCCATTCCGGACCAGTTTGGGGTTCATGTGTATAACTTGTGACTTCAATGTTATACACAATCTCCACGGTACCATTTGTTTTGTTAAAAACCCGTTTGTTTGGTGAGTTCGGCACATAACTAGGAAGTTTCCTTCGTCAGCCTTTTCACCAAACTTCGGTTGATGTTTTGTACGTAAAAGAGTGCATGGTACCCCAAACGGTTCGAATGCAGTTAAATTAGGTGGCCGTTTATTCAAAATTTCATAACATGTTTTGTTCAAAGATTTGACTGTAAGGACTCGGTTTAAAATATGGCACGCGGTATTCACTGCCTCCCCCCAAAACATGGTAGGAAGCTTTGAATCCGAAAGCATAGTCCTTGCAGCCTCAATCAATGTCCTATTTTTACGTTCGGCCACCCCATTTTGTTGAGGTTCATATGGTGCACTGAATTGATGCACTATGCCCTTTGATAGGCAATATACACCAATTACAGTGTTTTTGAATTTAGTCCCATTATCACTACGTATTCTTTTAACCCTTGTTTCGTAGGAATTCTCCACTTGGTCTAAGAACCCGATGAGCTTGGAAGCCGTCTCGTCATTTGTACCTAAAAAGAAAACCCAAGAAAAACGTGAGTAATCGTCAGTGATAACCAAACAAAACCAACTACCTCCTATACTCCTTTTGTTGATTGGTCCGAAAAGGTCCATATGCAACAAATCGAATGTTGAGGTTATGGAATTCTGAGTCTTGGACTTGTGTGTCTTCTTATGTTGTTTGTCCTTCTTGCACGGTAGACACTTGTCCTCGAACTGAAAGCTCTTCATAGGCACACCTTGCACCAGTCCATTCTTCGTTATGTAGTTCATCTTCCTTAGGTGCAAGTGAGCCATGCGTCTGTGCCACAATACCGATTCCATCTCCGAAGCTTTGGATAGTAAACAAATTGGCCCCATCGAAGTCTCTGGCTTATTCATATCAAGCACGTACAAGTCGTTCTTCCTTGGCGCCCGCATCAATACCCATTCTTTTCAGGAATTTTGAATCCCGGCTTTAGCACTAACGCCTCAGTGTCCGTGAACAACACTGAGTTCTTCTTGTCACAGATTTGAGATAGACTAATGAGATTGTGAACCAGTTTATCAACGTGATAAACTTGGTCCAAGCTGATCGTCCCATTAGTGACCACTCCGGTACCCGTGATGTTTCCTCCTTTGTTACCAGCGAATGATACAAACCCCCGATTCCCACCCTTGAAGTCTGTAAGAAGACTTCGTTCCCCTGTCATGTGCCTGGAGCATCCACTGTCGACGTACCACTTGTTGTTTGGACCTATGGTAATCTCCTGCACATGAAAGAAAATAGGTTAGTTATCACGGGGAACCCAAGCGATGACTGACTTGGTTATACCATTCTCGTCCACATATTTAAACTCTTTCAAATATCCATCTCGCCTTTCAGGTGACTTGGGTCATTGAACAGAAGTTTGTTGTGGTGCCGAGTGATTTAAATTCACTCTTTGCCTTTGAGTAGGCATTTGTTGAGGAGCTCTAGAATAATTCCTATTATATTGCATTTCGGACTGTGATCCCTGAGCTCTTACCGGTGCGTACTGTCTAACTGGAGAATGAGACCTAACTGGAGTGTATGACCTGCTAGGTGTTGTGCTCCTATAGACTTGTTGAGGTGCTGACCTAGGTTGATTAATGACACGATTCGGTGAATTTGTCCTAACCCCTTCCTTTGGTCCAACCTTTACCAGTGTTTGTTTCACAACTGGTTTAGGTGCGGCCTGCACAGGTTTCTCGGTACTTTGAGAACTACTGGTGCTCGCCACACTGGTTGAGGGCTTAACAGGTGTTGGGTTCACTGTCTTAGGTGTAACATCGGCTTTCGTAAGTGGACAGTGAGAAGCAACATGCCCATTTTCATGACATCTGAAGCAAGACATCTTATCTATGGACTTTTTGTGTGTTCCCTTAGACTTAGGTGTCTCACTAGTGTCTTGGTCCTTATGTACATCTATGGCGACTGGCTCATCGTCCTGATCAGCCCAATCAATTTTATGCTTTCCTGCAGGTGTTTCACTGGAGGAAGTCACAAATTTGACTTTCTTAACTTTGACGGTTGTGTCAGCCACCTTAGGTGTATTTTCTACTATAGGCTCAGATAAAGGTCAGGTGTGTCCTCTAAGTCTACTGATTTATCAGTTTTCTCCTGAGGATGAGGCACATAGTTTGCATTAAAAGGTGGAGGAATTTCATGAAATCCTAGACCTACGGGCTTTTTAGATTGTCTCTGGGCATCTAAAACATTCCCTAGGTTTAGGCTTGAATTCCTAAACTTTTCTAGCTTACTGTTTGCCTCTGCTACCTTTACCTTTGTTTCGGCTAGCTCAATGTCTTTGTCTTTAAGGTTTTTGGTCAAGGCCTCTACATGCTCATACATAAGATCTATTCTAACACACTGCTCACTCAGTTTGTCTTTCAGAACTATTACGTCTTGAGCATCAGCCGTAAGTTTTTCTTTAAGATCTTGCTTGATATCGTTTAAGCTAGCGTTTTCAATTTTTAAATTCTCATTTTGAGCAGTTATGGTTTTATGTGATTCTAAGACTAGATTTAACCTATCGTTAGAATTAACACACAACGCACATATTTCACGAAAAAGAGAGTAAGTCAGACTAACCTTTGAGTTATCAGATTCCACGTTGGCCATCTGAGCAGCAAACTCCAGAACTGTCTGATCATTCGTCTTTTCCACCCACATCGGACTGTTTTCCCTTGTGGTCTGCTCTTCTCCTTCGCACCCAGTCTCCGTAACTTCAGCCATAAAAGCCCGAGCATTCGACTCTGGATGTGAGCTCCAGTCATAAGTACCATCTAGCTGTCTGTCTGAAGTGACATTGGATAGAAGACCAGCTAGATTGGCTTGACCAGATGATGAACTTGGATGGTATCGTTGTTGAGACTGATTCTGAAACTGTCCCTGATGCTGACTCTGCCCTTGGTACGTTTCGACCTTCGGTCTCTGGAATTCTCTGGCAAAGTGTCCCACACCTTGACAGTTGTAGCACTTTACCTTGGACTTATCAAATCCAATCCCCTTGTTATTCATTGTCAGATTCCTCCCAGTTCTTTTGATGAATCTCTTAACCCGTTGGGTAACCATGGCCAGTTGCCATTTAAGATCCATTTCCTCAAGATCATCAGGGTCGACCTGATCATAGTCCTCATCCCAGAGAGCAGGATCGTTAATCTTCCCCTGAACACAATTCCCGTACGCGGCCACAAAAGAAGCAAGCAGATTCAAATGTTCTTCCGCTGATTTTGCGCTCATTGGCATCTTCGAATAACTCTGAGATGTCGATGCCTGTTGTACTTGAGGCTGCGGTTCTTCCGATCTTCCTAATCCTAAGAAAGCGCGATTCAATGTCTCATCAGTCTCTGCTGGTGATGACGTTTCTCCGGTGAAAAACGCTGTAGCAGTCTTCAGATCGGCAGTCGCTGAAGGTTTTGTTGACTTTCCAAAATACATTGCTGGATTCTGGACTTGTTCGTAATCAGTTTCGGCCTTCAGTAACTCGAAGTGATATGCCCGCAACGTTCCCACAATATCATCCAGAGATTGAGTATAATACTTGTCTTCATTCAGCTTGATCATTGACACATACATAGCCCATTTGGCTGGTAAGCCATCAAGAAGCTTGTTCTTCTTGTCGGTGTCAGTATACTCAATCCCGTGACTTTCAAGTTCCGTCAACAGATGATAGAACCGGGTGATGATATCATCTAGCTGTTCATCCTTTAACGCCTTGAAAATCGCAAACTGTTGTTTCAACAGCTGTGTACGCTTTCTACGAACCCTAGGATTACCCTCACACCTCTTCTCTAGAGACTCCCAAAGTTCCTTCGACGTCTTTTGAGTCCTAAATGTGTGCAGTATATCCTGAGGCAAAGCCATTCGGATTATCGAGAAAGCTTTGTTTTCGGCTTCATACAATTTCTTATCATCCTCCTTCATCATTTGGTATGATAAGACTTTCTGACGGCCTTCAACTTCAGAAACTGGTGGAATATATCCTTCGTCGATACACACCCACATGCGCATGTCATTAAAACGCACGAAATCGGTAAACCGATCTTTCCACCAGTAATAATCCTAAATTTTCATCAGCTTAGGCGGAGCGTTTGCCTTCCCGACCTCGTGGTCCATTTCCAGAAATTTTTGAAGATTTGACATCTTTTCGAAAGTAACTGAATTGAACTTAATTAATTTAATTCGAAACTAATTTGAATTAATTCGTTCGAATCTAGGTAGATTCGAATATAATCAGATTCCAATTTATTTGGTATTAAATTCAATTAAGTGTTATAATTCAATTAAACTCGAAATTATGTCAGATTCGAAAAGTCTTCAGATTCGAAGGTCGGGCAAACTCGAAGTCACAGCAGATTCGAACCCTATTCGATACTAGACCAAACTCGAAATAAACTCGAATGTAAGTAGATTCGAGACCCTATTTGAATGTAGCACAAACTCGAATTAGATTCGAAACCCTCTGTATCACACTCGAAAGGAGCGGATTTGGTTAGACTTGAAACTAAGTGTAACCCTAATCACCCCTAATAGATTCGAGCGCCGAAACTCGAAAAACGGCTAACACTTTGATTTTTTAACGTTTTGCAGATTAAATCAGTATTTTTGCAATGAAAAATATTGCTTTCGATCAAAAACGTGAAAAACCCCAAAGTATTTCCCGGATTACTATTTGCTAAGCTCGACGAACACGAAAAACACGATTTTGAGAGTAAAATCGTCCAAAAGCGTCAAGAAACCTAGAATGTATCTAGATGAACACGAAGAACACCAAGAACACTCTGTTGGCTTTGATACCACTTGTAAGGTCTACCACTACGAGATCTATCTAGACGCGGAACCGTCAACGAGTGCGGAATCCTCGTTAACGGGTAGACGGAAACAACTCTCACTAAGAAACACGAAGACTATCAGAAGCTGAACGAACGACACACGAACGATCCTACGAACTGATTCTCTCCGAAACGGCACTAACACTGATGATAAACTCGAGATCGCCTTTTGCTTAATCACTCTCGAATTCTGCAAAATGTCTGATAATTAATCGAGTCTATCCCTAATTATAGAGGCTAATTCGAGTCTGTTATGGGCCAAACTCGAATCTGGCCCAATGCCCATTCGAGTTTGTCCTCATAGACACTCTCGAATCTGCCTAGCTTCGAATCTATGTCTACATTCGAATCTGACACAGATTCGAATGTCAAACCTTACATAATTCGAATCTACTATTTCACATACTCAACTTAGTATTGAAACTTATGTTTTTACCTTATGATTGATTTTATCTTTGATCTTTATGTTTGAACTTCTTGTAATACTTTACATCAAGTTCAAACACACAAACAATAATAAATCTCAACCATATATAAACATATATAACAAACACTTGCTAGAACCACAATGAAGGATCACTTAGACTGCTATCGTCACACAAGGTGTACCAACAATTTTATGTGACCAAAGCCCACAACAAGACACTCGTTGTGTGACTAAATGGTTGCAATCACCCACACACAAATAGAATTAAAGTGGTCATTGCATGGACAATAGTCACACAAAATGCAAGTTTACCTCACTTAAAACAGCATATGGTCACATTTTTTATCACTAACGGCCACATTTGGCATAATTGTATGTGACCAAAGCACACAACAAGACACTCGTTGTGTGACCAAAAGGTTGCAAGCAGCCACACACAAATAAAAATAAAGAGGTCGTTGCATTTGACAATAGTCTCACAAAATACAAGTTTACCTCACTTAAAAGATCATATGGTCACACTATTTAACACCCACAACCACATTTGGCATAATTTAATGTCACCAAGCCCACAACAAGACACTCGTTGTGTGACCAAATGGTTGCAATCAACCACACACACATAAAAATAAAGTGGCCATTACATGGACAATAGTCACACAAAATACAAGTTTACCTCACTTAAAAGAGCATGTGGTCACCCTTTTTAACACCTACGCCCAGATTTGGCATAATTTTATGTAACCAAAGCCCACAACAAGACACTCGTTGTGTGACAAATGGTTGCAATCAGCCACACACACATAAAAATAAAGTGGCCAATGCATGGATAATAGTCACACAAAATACATGTTTACCTGACTTAAAAACAGCATATGGTCACACTTTTTAACACCTACGGCCACATTTGGCATAATTTTATGTGACCAAAGCACACAACAATTCACTCGTTGTGTGACCAAAAGGTTGCAATCAGCCACACACAAATAAAAATAAAGTGGCCACTGAATGGACAATAGTCACACAAAATACAAGTTTACCTCACTTAAAAGAGCGTATGGTCACACTTTTTAACACCTACGACCACATTTGGCATAATTTTATGTGACCAAAGCCCACAACAAGACACTCGTTGTGTGAAAAAATGGTTGCAATCAGCACACACAAATAAAAATAAAGTGGCCATTGCATGGACAATAGTCAGACAAAATACAAGTTAACCTCACTTAAAAGAGCATATGGTCACACTTTTTAACACCTACGGCCACATTTGACATAATTTTATGTGACCAAAGCCCACAACAAGACACTCGTTGTGTGACCAAATGGTTGCAATCACCCACACACACATAAAAAAAAAGTGGCCATTGCATGGACAATAGTCACAAAAAATACATGTTTACCTCACTTAAAAGAGCATGTGGTCACACTTTTTAACACCTACGGCCACATTTGGCATAATTTTATGTGACCAAAGCCCACAACAAGACACTCGTTGTGTGACAAATGGTTGCAATCAGGCACACACACATAAAAATAAAGTGGCCAATGCATGGACAATAGTCACACAAAATACAAGTTTCCCTGACCTAAAACAGCATATGGTTACACTTTTTAACACCTACGGCCACATTTGGCATAATTTTATATGACCAAAGCACACAACATTTCACTCGTTGTGTGACCAAAAGGTTGCAATCAGCCACACACAAATAAAAATAAAGTGGCCATTGAATGGACAATAGTCACACAAAATACAAGTTTACCTCACTTAAAAGAGCGTATGGTCACACTTTTTAACACCTACGGCCACATTTGGCATAATTTTATGTGACCAAAGCCCACAACAATTCACTCGTTGTGTGACCAAAAGGTTGCAATCAGCCACACACTAGATAAAAATAAAGTGGCCATTGCATGGGCAATAGTCACACAAAATACAAGTTTACCTCATTTAAAAGAGCATATGGTCACACTTTTTAACACCTACGGCCACATTTGACATAATTTTATGTGACCAAAACTCACAACTGGTTGCAATCAACCACACACAAATAAAAATAAAGTGGCCAATGCATGGACAATAGTCACACAAAATACAAGTTTACCTCACTTAAAACAGCTTATGGTCACACTTTTTAACACCTACGGCCACATTTGGCATAATTTTATGTGACCAAAGCCCACAACAAGACACTCGTTGTGTGAGAAAATGGTTGCAATCAGCACACACAAATAAAAATAAAGTGGCCATTGCATGGACAATAGTCAGACAAAATACAAGTTAACCTCACTTAAAAGAGCATATCGTCACACTTTTCAACACCTACGGCCACATTTGATATAATATTATGTAACCAAAGCCCACAACAAGACACTCGTTGTGTGACCAAATGGTTGCAATCAGCACACACAAATAAAAATAAAGTGGCCATTGCATGGACAATAGTCAGACAAAATACAAGTTAACGTCACTTAAAAGAGCATATGGTCACACTTTTTAACACCTACGGCCACATTTGGCATAATTTTATGTGACCAAAGCACACAACAATTCACTCGTTGTGTGACCAAAAGGTTGTAATCAGCACACACAAATAAAAATAAAGTGGCCATTGCATGGACAATAGTCAGACAAAATACAAGTTAACCTCACTTAAAAGAGCATATGGTCACACTTTTTAACACCTACGGCCACATTTGATATAATTTTATGTGACCAAAGCCCAAAACAAGACACTCGTTGTGTGACCAAATGGTTGCAATCACCCACACACACACAAAAAAAAGTGGCCATTGCATGGACAATAGTCACACAAAATACAAGTTTACCTCACTTAAAAGAGCATGTGGTCACACTTTTTAACACCTACGGCCACATTTGGCATAATTTTATGTGACCAAAGCCCACAACAAGACATTCGTTGTGTAACAAATGGTTGCAATCAGGCACAGGCACATAAAAATAAAGTGGCCAATGCATGGACAATAGTCACACAAAATACAGGTTTACCTGACTTAAAACAGCATCTGGTCACACTTTTTAATAACTACGGCCACATTTGGCATAATTTTATGTGACCAAAGCACACAACAATTCACTCGTTGTGTGACCAAAAGGTTGCAATCAGCCACACACAAATAAAAATAAAGTGGCCATTGAATGGACAATAGTCACACAAAACACAAGTTTACCTCACTTAAAAGAGCGTATGGTCACACTTTTTAACACCTACGGCCACATTTGGCATAATTTTATGTGACCAAAGCCCACAACAATTCACTCGTTGTGTGACCAAATGGTTGCAATCAGCCACACACTAGATAAAAATAAAGTGGCCATTGCATGGACAATAGTCACACAAAATACAAGTTTACCTCACTTAAAAGAGCATATGGTCACACTTTTTAACACCTACGGCCACATTTGACATAATTTTATGTGACCAAAACCCACAACTGGTTGCAAACAACCACACACAAATAAAAATAAAGTGGCCAATGCATGGACAATAGTCACACAAAATACAAGTTTACCTCACTTAAAACAGCTTATGGTCACACTTTTTAACACCTACGGCCACATTTGGCATAATTTTATGTGACCAAAGCCCACAACAAGACACTCGTTGTGTGAGAAAATGGTTGCAATCAGCACACACAAATAAAAATAAAGTGGCCATTGCATGGACAATAGTCAGACAAAATACAAGTTAACCTCACTTAAAAGAGCATATCGTCACACTTTTCAAGACCTACGGCCACATTTGATATAATATTATGTAACCAAAGCCCACAACAAGACACTCGTTGTGTGACCAAATGGTTGCAATCAGCACACACAAATAAAAATAAAGTGGCCATTGCATGGACAATAGTCAGACAAAATACAAGTTAACGTCACTTAAAAGAGCATATGGTCACACTTTTTAACACCTACGGCCACATTTGGCATAATTTTATGTGACCAAAGAACACAACAATTCACTCGTTGTGTGACCAAAAGGTTGCAATCAGCACACACAAATAAAAATAAAGTGGCCATTGCATGGACAATAGTCAGACAAAATACAAGTTAACCTCACTTAAAAGAGCATATGGTCACACTTTTTAACACCTACGGCCACATTTGATATAATTTTATGTGACCAAAGCCCAAAACAAGACACTCGTTGTGTGACCAAATGGTTGCAATCACCCACACACACAAAAAAAAAGTGGCCATTGCATGGACAATAGTCACACAAAATACAAGTTTACCTCACTTAAAAGAGCATGTGGTCACACTTTTTAACACCTACGGCCACATTTGGCATAATTTTATGTGACCAAAGCCCACAACAAGACATTCGTTGTGTAACAAATGGTTGCAATCAGGCACAGGCACATAAAAATAAAGTGGCCAATGCATGGACAATAGTCACACAAAATACAGGTTTACCTGACTTAAAACAGCATCTGGTCACACTTTTTAACAACTACGGCCACTTTTGGCATAATTTTACGTGACCAAAGCACACAACAATTCACTCGTTGTGTGACCAAAAGGTTGCAATCAGCCACACACAAATAAAAATAAAGTGGCCATTGAATGGACAATAGTCACACAAAACACAAGTTTACCTCACTTAAAAGAGCGTATGGTCACACTTTTTAATACCTACGGCCACATTTGGCATAATTTTATGTGACCAAAGCCCACAACAATTCACTCGTTGTGTGACCAAATGGTTGCAATCAGCCACACACTAGATAAAAATAAAGTGGCCATTGCATGGACAATAGTCACACAAAATACAAGTTTACCTCACTTAAAATAGCATATGGTCACACTTTTTAACACCTACGGCCACATTTGACATAATTTTATGTGACCAAAACCCACAACTGGTTGCAATCAACCACACACAAATAAAAATAAAGTGGCCAATGCATGGACAATAGTCACACAAAATACAAGTTTACCTCACTTAAAACAGCTTATGGTCACACTTTTTAACACCTACGGCCATATTTGATATAATTTTATTGTACCAAAGCCCACAACAAGACACTCGTTGTGTGACCAAATGGTTGCAATCACCCACACACACATAAAAAAGAAGTGGCCATTGCATGGACAATAGTCACACAAAATACAAGTTTAGCTCACTTAAAAGAGCATGTGGTCACACTTTTTAACACATACGACCACATTTGGCATAATTTTATGTGACCAAAGCCCACAACAAGACATTCGTTGTGTGACAAATGGTTGCAATCAGGCACAGACACATAAAAATAAAGTGGCCATTGCATGGACAATAGTCACACAAAATACAGGTTTACCTGACTTAAAACAGCATATGGTCACACTTTTTAACACCTACGGCCACATTTGGCATAATTTTATGTGACCAAAGCACACAACAATTCACTCGTTGTGTGACTAAAAGGTTGCAATCAGCCACACACAAATAATAATAAAGTTGCCATTGAATGGACAATAGTCACACAAAACACAAGTTTACCTCACTTAAAAGAGCGTATGGTCACACTTTTTAACACCTACGGCCACATTTGGCATAATTTTATGTGACCAAAGCCCACAACAATTCACTCGTTGTGTGACCAAAAGGTTGCAATCACCCACACACTAGATAAAAATAAAGTGGCCATTGCATGGACAATAGTCACACAAAATACAAGTTTACCTCACTTAAAAGAGCATATGGTCACACTTTTTAACACCTACGGCCACATTTGACATAATTTTATGTGACCAAAACTCACAACTGGTTGCAATCAACCACACACAAATAAAAATAAAGTGGCCAATGCATGGACAATAGTCACACAAAATACAAGTTTACCTCACTTAAAACAGCTTATGGTCACACTTTTTAACACCTACGGTCACATTTGGCATAATTTTATGTGACCAAAGCCCACAACAAGACACTCGTTGTGTGAGAAAATGGTTGCAATCAGCACACACAAATAAAAATAAAGTGGCCAATGCATGGACAATAGTCAGACAAAATACAAGTTAACCTCTCTTAAAAGAGCATATCGTCACACTTTTCAACACCTACGGCCACATTTGATATAATATTATGTAACCAAAGCCCACAACAAGACACTCGTTGTGTGACCAAATGGTTGCAATCAGCACACACAAATAAAAATAAAGTGGCCATTGCATGGACAATAGTCAGACAAAATACAAGTTAATGTCACTTAAAAGAGCATATGGTGACACTTTTTAACACCTACGGCCACATTGGCATAATTTTATGTACCAAAGCACACAACAATTCACTCGTTGTGTGACCAAATGGTTGCAATCAGCACACACAAATAAAAATAAAGTGGCCATTGCATGGACAATAGTCAGACAAAATACAAGTTACCTCACTTAAAAGAGCATATGGTCACACTTTTTAACACCTACGGCCACATTTGATATAATTTTATGTGACCAAAGCCCAAAACAAGACACTCGTTGTGTGACCAAATGGTTGCAATCAGCCACACACATAAAAAAAAAGTGGCCATTGCATGGACAATAGTCACACAAAATACAAGTTTACCTCACTTAAAAGAGCATGTGGTCACACTTTTTAACACCTACGACCACATTTGGCATAATTTTATGTGACCAAAGCCCACAACAAGACATTCGTTGTGTAACAAATGGTTGCAATCAGGCACAGGCACATAAAAATAAAGTGGCCAATGCATGGACAATAGTCACACAAAATACAGGTTTACCTGACTTAAAACAGCATCTGGTCACACTTTTTAACAACTACGGCCACATTTGGCATAATTTTATGTGACCAAAGCACACAACAATTCACTCGTTGTGTGACCAAAAGGTTGCAATCAGCCACACACAAATAAAAATAAAGTGGCCATTGAATGGACAATAGTCACACAAAACACAAGTTTACATCACTTAAAAGAGCGTATGGTCACACTTTTTAACACCTACGGCCACATTTGGCATAATTTTATGTGACCAAAGCCCACAACAATTCAATCGTTGTGTGACCAAAAGGTTGCAATCAGCCACACACTAGATAAAAATAAAGTGGCCATTGCATGGACAATAGTCACACAAAATACAAGTTTACCTCATTTAAAAGAGCATATGGTCATACTTTTTAACACCTACGGCCACATTTGACATAATTTTATGTGACCAAAACCCACAACTGGTTGCAATCAACCACACACAAATAAAAATAAAGTGGCCAATGCATGGACAATAGTCACACAAAATACAAGTTTACCTCACTTAAAACAGCTTATGGTCACACTTTTTAACACCTACGGCCATATTTGATATAATTTTATTGTACCAAAGCCCACAACAAGACACTCGTTGTGTGACCAAATGGTTGCAATCACCCACACACACATAAAAAAGAAGTGGCCATTGCATGGACAATAGTCACACAAAATACAAGTTTAGCTCACTTAAAAGAGCATGTGGTCACACTTTTTAACACATACGACCACATTTGGCATAATTTTATGTGACCAAAGCCCACAACAAGACATTCGTTGTGTGACAAATGGTTGCAATCAGGCACAGACACATAAAAATAAAGTGGCCATTGCATGGACAATAGTCACACAAAATACAGGTTTACCTGACTTAAAACAGCATATGGTCACACTTTTTAACACCTACGGCCACATTTGGCATAATTTTATGTGACCAAAGCACACAACAATTCACTCGTTGTGTGACTAAAAGGTTGCAATCAGCCACACACAAATAAAAATAAAGTTGCCATTGAATGGACAATAGTCACACAAAACACAAGTTTACCTCACTTAAAAGAGCGTATGGTCACACTTTTTAACACCTACGGCCACATTTGGCATAATTTTATGTGACCAAAGCCCACAACAATTCACTCGTTGTGTGACCAAAAGGTTGCAATCACCCACACACTAGATAAAAATAAAGTGGCCATTGCATGGACAATAGTCACACAAAATACAAGTTTACCTCACTTAAAAGAGCATATGGTCACACTTTTTAACACCTACGGCCACATTTGACATAATTTTATGTGACCAAAACTCACAACTGGTTGCAATCAACCACACACAAATAAAAATAAAGTGGCCAATGCATGGACAATAGTCACACAAAATACAAGTTTACCTCACTTAAAACAGCTTATGGTCACACTTTTTAACACCTACGGCCACATTTGGCATAATTTTATGTGACCAAAGCCCACAACAAGACACTCGTTGTGTGAGAAAATGGTTGCAATCAGCACACACAAATAAAAATAAAGTGGCCAATGCATGGACAATAGTCAGACAAAATACAAGTTAACCTCACTTAATAGAGCATATCGTCACACTTTTCAACACCTACGGCCACATTTGATATAATATTATGTAACCAAAGCCCACAACAAGACACTCGTTGTGTGACCAAATGGTTGCAATCAGCACACACAAATAAAAATAAAGTGGCCATTGCATGGACAATAGTCAGACAAAATACAAGTTAATGTCACTTAAAAGAGCATATGGTCACACTTTTTAACACCTACGGCCACATTTGGCATAATTTTATGTGACCAAAGCACACAACAATTCACTCGTTGTGTGACCAAAAGGTTGTAATCAGCACACACAAATAAAAATAAAGTGGCCATTGCATGGACAATAGTCAGACAAAATACAAGTTAACCTCACTTAAAAGAGCATATGGTCACACTTTTTAACACCTACGGCCACATTTGATATAATTTTATGTGACCAAAGCCCAAAACAAGACACTCGTTGTGTGACCAAATGGTTGCAATCACCCACACACACAAAAAAAAAGTGGCCATTGCATGGACAATAGTCACACAAAATACAAGTTTACCTCACTTAAAAGAGCATGTGGTCACACTTTTTAACACCTACGGCCACATTTGGCATAATTTTATGTGACCAAAGCCCACAACAAGACATTCGTTGTGTAACAAATGGTTGCAATCAGGCACAGGCACATAAAAATAAAGTGGCCAATGCATGGACAATAGTCACACAAAATACAGGTTTACCTGACTTAAAACAGCATCTGGTCACACTTTTTAACAACTACGGCCACATTTGGCATAATTTTATGTGACCAAAGCACACAACAATTCACTCGTTGTGTGACCAAAAGGTTGCAATCAGCCACACACAAATAAAAATAAAGTGGCCATTGAATGGACAATAGTCACACAAAACACAAGTTTACCTCACTTAAAAGAGCTTATGGTCACACTTTTTAACACCTACGACCACATTTAGCATAATTTTATGTGACCAAAGCCCACAACAATTCACTCGTTGTGTGACCAAAAGGTTGCAATCAGCCACACACTAGATAAAAATAAAGTGGCCATTGCATGGACAATAGTCACACAAAATACAAGTTTACCTCACTTAAAAGAGCATATGGTCACACTTTTTAACACCTACGGCCACATTTGACATAATTTTATGTGACCAAAACCCACAACTGGTTGCAATCAACCATACACATATAAAAATAAAGTGGCCATTACATGGACAATAGTCAGACAAAATACAAGTTAACCTCACCTAAAAGAGCATATGGTCACACTTTTTAACACCTACGGCCACATTTTACATAATTTTATGTGTCCAAAGCCCACAACAAGACACTCGTTGTGTGACCAAATGGTTGCAATCACCCACACACACATAAAAAAAAGGTGGCCATTGCATGGACAATAGTCACACAAAATACAAGTTTACCTCACTTAAAAGAGCATATGGTCACACTTTTTAACACCTACGGCCACATTTGACATAATTTTATGTGACCAAAACCCACAACTGGTTGCAATCAACCACACACAAATTAAAATAAAGTGGACACTGCATGGACAATAGTCACACAAAATACAAGTTTACCTCACTTAAAACAGCATATGGTCACATTTTTTATCACTGACGGCCACATTTGGCATAATTTTATGTGACCAAAGCCCACAACAAGACACTCGTTGTGTGAAAAAAT
>JAANYP010004803.1:0-302940 GCA_020465985.1 Centrapalus pauciflorus | reverse complement strand
AATCTTTGTCTGTGTGCCTTGATCATGAAAGTATGTCTATGTCTGAGTCACGTAAGATAATTTCCTGATAAATAAAAAGGCCAAGGGATATTCCGAAATGTAGAATGTTTAACAGGGTAAAATACCAACAATTGGCTAAATAAGTGTGTCACGACAAACAATCAAAGGTATCAAAAATTCCTAAGTGTGAAAGTTTAAGTACTGAAAGTTAGTATCAGACATCGCTATCTGATTGAACCTCTCTTAGACTATACTCATCAAAAATATGTTGTTTAGTATTTAGCTTAGCTTGTAAATTTTTTATAGCTTAAGTCTAGATTCAATTTTTAGTCAAAATTTTATTTTATTATTTTTTTTTCCTTAGTTTATTTTATTTTAATTTTACTTTATTTTAGTTTAGTTTAATTTTTACTTAGGGAAAAGGTCAAAAGTTACTGAGGGTGCATTTAAAGTTGGATAAAATAAACAATGCGTGAACTATCTTGAGCTTAGGGTAAAAGAATTGGCATAGTTTATCTGGCTACACAATACCGTAGAAAAAAGTTGGAAAAGTTGAAATTATTTCAAAATTTTCGAAATTTTTCTAAGTGTTGGTGGTTTCGAATCTAAGACAGACTCGAATAAGGAGTAATTCGAATCTGTCAGTAGATTCGAATATACGCTTAGACTCGAGGGTTGGTTGTATAAATAGGTTAACAGTAAGTCATTAATTCCATCTGTTTTCGAATCTATACTATCGAATCTATCAAGGCGATTTCGAATCTGTTCTTTCGAGTCTATCGTAATCCTTCTAAACGACATTTTGTCGAGTTTGAAGACTGTGTGTTCGATTCTACTCTTGCATCTAGGTATAATCAACTTGATTGTACAAGATTTATGTAGTTTTATACACAAGTTAAGGCTAAAACATCAAATTTTGAAGTTTTATGGGTCAAAATAGGGTTTTTGTTAAATAACTAAGTTTGGACCTATAAAATATCAAATTAAAAGCATAAATCGATGATTAGAACCTAGTTGAACTAATGTATGTGATTTACCAAGTTCAAAATGGTTAAAATCTTGGGTTTTTGTTAAAAAATTGGGCCGACGGGGTTTCGAGTCTATGCTTGGATTTCGAATCTGTTCATGAGTTTCTCGAATCTGTCAATAGATTCGAGATGACCATGATATTCGAATCTGTCCATTAGACTCGAATAGGGGCTTTTCGAATCTGTCCATTACACTCGAATATGGACACTTCGAATCTGTTACTTTCGAATCTGTACTTTATTTACTTTTTTTAATTTAAATTTTATTAAACTTGTGGAAATTGAATTGTGTTAGATTTTGTATTTAATCAAGTACAAAATAAAACAAATTTGAATTTAAACAAGTTTATTGATTTTTAATGAGTCTAACAGTTTTGTTTATTGTGCAGATATGGCGGCTCGAGCTTTTATCCCAAAGCATAATATGGTCCTTAACCCTGATAATAATATCCCTGAGGCGCAGGGTTTTCGCCAAGTTTTGGATTTCCTAGCTGAATCTAGGATTAGCTATGCGTTGTATCATAACATTCCAATAGTCATTTCGTATGTACGGCAGTTTTATGACCATTTACAGGTTGATTGTACTGTCACCCCGACAGTTCTAAGAACCAGAATTGCTGGACAGCCGCTAGTCTTCTCTGCAGATATGTTGCGACAGGTTCTGCAGTTGGGAACACAGGAACAGGAGGACGGGCCTATTGACTTCCCGTTAAGTATTAGGCAGACCGCGTTTCTGAGGATGGGCTATAGTTTGGATGTTGCGAAGTCATCATATGTGAAGAGTGGCCTGATAGGGCAGTGGAGATTCTTGGTGCACGTTTTCATGGTTTGCTTTGCGCCGAAGAAGGCTGGATTTGACTACATAGTGTCAAAGATCCAATCTGGGGTTATTGCACTGGTGTATAATCGGAAGTTCAGCTTCTCACAAATGTTCTTCTCGGAGTTCGTCCATCAGCTTACGGCTCCTGAAAGGGAAAGGTTTCTGCTGTATCCAAGATTCGTCATGATGTTGATAAGGCACTTCTTGCCAAATTTGCCACAGTCAGATGACTCTCTGAGCGTTAATGTTATGAACAAACGCATTTTTGCTGGCTGTTCCTCACATCGAGGTAGATTAGCTGTTCCGGTGGCGCGTCCATTGTTTGGAGCGATTGTGGATAGGGAGTTTCACGCCCCGGGAGATGCCAACTGGGCAGGGGTCGTTGAGATTCAACCACAGCAACAACAACAGCAACGTCAACAACAACAACAGCCGCGTGCTCAGCCGCGTGATCCAAGACGCCGACAGAGACCAGCTGCGAGTCAAATCCAGGAATCCAGGCCTTCTACGAGCGAACAGCCCCAAGCACAGGAAGCAGGGCCTTCAAGTGCAGTTCCTTATTCTGAACAAATTGCGCAAACACTTGAAGAGATATGGGCATCAGGACCCCATGCGAACGAGGACGTGGCCGCAGCATTAGTGGGGGAGCTGCTCAGTCCACCAGAAGGAGCAGAAGATGTTCTTAGAGATGTGGATGAGTATGAGCCAGAAAGGGCTGATGAAGGCTTGACATCATCAGAATCAGACTCAGATGATTTGGAAGGGCAGGAGGTTGAAGCTCCTGAATCAGTGGCTGCAGATCCCAATATTCACATCGGAACCTATGTCGCTAGGTTAGTAGTGAATGAAGCAGCAGGATCGAGGAGGAGAGAAGAAAGGGAATCTGAAGATTCGGATTTTGAAGAAGAGGAGGTTGCTCCACTAGTGACGAGGCAACGAGCCAAACGTCATCGGTTCATGCAAGGGTCCCCTTCGGCATCCTCTAGTCAGTCAGAAGTTCCCCAATCCCAACCTCAAGCCACCGCTCCACCATCACCGCCACCTCAGCATCATGAACCATATATTCCACCACCATTCATTCCGTCTCCCATTCAGTCCATTCCATCTACGTCAGCCGCATATACTGAAAATCAAAGATTCATGCAACTCAAGGGACGTGTTGACTTTCAGCATGTTCAGATCTTGACTCTAACAAAAGCTGTCGGAGAGCTCCAGGAGCATAATGCAAATCTTGATAGAGATAATGCCGAGCTGAAGAAAATTGTGTAAGATGTAAGGGACGAAAACACAGAGTTAAAATCTTTTATTGCTTATCAGTCTTCAGAGATCCGATCAATGAGGTCCCTCCTTGAGAAACTCATGAAGAATCTACAAACTCAGGGGGAGACAAGTTGTAAGGATCAGGAGGTGCAGCGAAGAGATAATGATGATGAAGGCAATGATCCCGGTGCAAATAAAGAAAATGAGTCTGTAGATTTTCCTGCAGCTCAAGCTACACAAATTCAGGGGGAGCCAAGTACAGAAGGAGAAGTAGGAGGATCTGGAAAAGAAGCAGGTTCCTCGAGGGTTCTGGACAGTGACATGATTGATGCACTGAAGGACATAGAGGAAGAGCTTATGGATTTTGACGATGAAGAAGAAGAGTTAGAAGAAGGAGAATTTATTCCAGAGGAGGTTGTGGACTGGAAATCAGACGATGAAGTGTTGGATGATGAAGACGATCATGTCAATGAGGTTATTATCAATTCACAACCTGTCATGGAGCTATATGAAGGACAAAATCATAATGTGATTGACATTGACTATATCAAGGTAGCCTCAGTCGAGGACAAAGAACTTGAAGAGGCCGAGAAGGAGCCATCTAGAGCTGACTTGATAAATCTTTGGTTCAAGAAAGAGGAAAAGAAAGATCAGTTGAAGATGAAGAAGAAAATGAGAGTTCCAGGTGCTGGAAGCTTCTCAGGAGGCAATATAAGCTGGTTCTTTGACAAAGAACTGCAGCTATTTATCTTGAAAAGAAGAGATGGACTACAATGCTTGAGGCGAACACTAAAAGCATTTAACTCATTGCCCAAGATTGAAGTAAAGGAGCTTGCATGGAAAGAGTTAATTAATATAGGTGAAGACCAGTACGCTGAAGTCGTGGCAAGAATTATAAGGAAAGAAGGAAGATCAGGAAAGTTCGAGCGACTCAAGCCAAGGACCGGAAAGAGGGTCGAGGATCAGTCGAGAATAAATCCTCATACAGGTAGGCCATGGGCCAGGATGGTATACAAACCTGTGAGGTGTCTAAAGAAAGTACCAATGAAATCGATGCCACAGAACGTTTTGAGCAACATGAAATGGTGGTACCTCGAGATTGACACTGCTGAAGCCATCATGGAGGATCAAGACGAGCAGGTCATTTTGAAAGTATATGATCCACTGCATTTGATAAACCTATCAAAGGACGACCTGAAGAAGCTTCATGATCAGCCTATCTTCTTTACTGAACCATGGAGATCTGAAGCCAGGAAGTTCCAAAAGGTAGTTAAAGTTTGTATAGATGCTGGATTATATGCAGGTAGTAGTATATATAGCTCTAGTACTTAAATTTGATGTAATGTAAATAATTAGAAGCTATCGTCAAGGGGGAGTCTGTTGGTACACCCTGTGTGACGATAGCAGTCTAATCGATCTGCATTATGGTTTAAGTAATATTCTGAGTATTAACAAGTGTTTTGATATATATGTTTATATGTGTTTGTCTGTTATTGATTGTGTGTTTGAACTTGATGTAACATATTACAAGAAGTTCAAACATAAAGGTCAAAGATTAACTCAAGCATAAGTAAAACATAAGTTTCATCACTTAAGTATTTAAGTGTATTGGCTAGATTCGAATAGTTAAAGGAAGACATTCGAATTTGTGATAGATTCGAATGTATCCTTAGATTCGAATGGGCTAGATTCGAGAGTGTCATTGTGGACAGACTCGAATGGGCCTTGGGCCAGATTCGAGTTTGGCCCACATCAGACTCGAATCAGGGTCTATAATTAGGGATAGACTCGAATCATTAAGTGACTTTTAGCAGAATTCGTGAGGAATTAAGCAAAAGGTTATCTCGAGTTTATCAGCTAGGTGAGTGCCGTTTCGGAGAGAATTAGTTCGTAGGATCGTTCGTGTGTCGTTCGTTCAGCGTCTAATAGTCTCCGTGTTCCGTTGGTTGAGAGTTGTCCGTCTAACCGTCAACGAGGATTCCGCACTCGTTCACGGATCCGCGTCTAGATAGATCTTGCAGTCGTAGACCTTACACTTTCCCCCTTCTTCGGCGCACACAACCTAAAAACAACCCAAGCAGCCGCCGGCCAGGGAAAAAAATCGCCGGCCGGTGAAGTCTCCGGCACCGCCTGACCACCACCACACACCACTCTACACACACCACTCCTCTCCTCTCTCCCTCTCGGTTGGGTAACAAAAGAAAAGGAAAGAGGCAGCCGCCAGCGGACTGAAACAGAATGAAAGGGAAAAGAGAAGGCGGCGCCCGCGGTGGCTATCTCCGCCGCCGAGCGGTTGCCGGCCAAACACCACCCAACACGCACTCACATCTACTATATCTCACTCACTCGCCCTTTCTCGATGGAATCCAGAAGCAGAAGAACAGAGGTATCGGCTCTGTTATTGGCGATACCGACAGCCGCCACCGCCGCCGGCAGCCTCTCCGGCCGGTTCTCACGCAACTCACACCCATCATTTCTACTCCTTGATTTTACATTCTATTTTCTGATTTTTTTTTTATATGTAAGTTTTCCATTTATTGACCAAAATCCATGAAATATTCATTTTGTTGTTCTTGAAACTTTTTAAATCAAGAGAGTGATGATAATAAACATTGATCATTCATTTTCAGATTAGTATATATAATATTTGGACTCATATTTATGTATTCTAACATAAATCAAAAACAACATACGAAAATTTGAGTTTAGGTTTGATTTGTTGTTTACCTCAAACTTAACAATAGTGGATTGATTGATGATGATGATGAAACTTGTTGCACAAATCCTTGAAATCCAACCCCAAAATATTAAAGAAATTTCCAAATTTATGAGAATGTATTTGTGTTCTTGAGGAGTAAAAGTTTGTTATTAGGGTTTCATATATACATACCTACATATATAAATTTATCCAGAGAAATGGAATGATGATGATGATGATGGCACTTGATTCATCCATGCATGCATATGTTTATTTATTATTAATTTTTTTTTATTATTATATACACTATATTCATGTATACAATTAATATTTTCTTGTATACTTATGTAAAAATCAAGAACAAAATGGTGATTTAAATCTCATTTTCTCGAATTAATAATTTAATTAAACAACCAAAATTTAATTAATTTCCTCTAAATTAGCGGGTGTTACATTGCATCCTCCATAATCACTATCAGAATAGGCTGTTAACTCAAGAGGAGAGTCTTTAGGATACCAGAGGCCTAAATGTGGTTGGCCTTTAAGGTATCAAAAGATTCTCTTAACAGCAACCAAATGAGAGTCCTTTGGAGAGCATTGAAACCTAGCACACACACAAACAGCAAACATAATATCAGGTCTAGAAGATGTTAGATACATAAGAGATCCTTAAGAGATCTGTATAAATGAATATCCACATCTATGCCAGCTTTGTCTGTATGGAGCTGTTTGTGAGGATCCATTGGAGTACTTGCAACTTTGGTGTCTTGATACCCAAACTTTTCCAGTATGTCTTTAACATACTTTGATTGACTGATGAAGAGACCAGTGGGCTTCTGCTTGACTTGCAATCCTAGAAAGAAAGTGAGTTCTCCCATTGAACTCATTTGAAACTTTTTGTGCATTAATGCCTCAAACTCTTTGCACAGACAATCATTTGTTGAGCCAAAGATGATATCATCAACATAGATTTGTACAAGCAGAATCTCAGCTTTGATGGACTTTGTGAAAAGTGTTTTGTCCAGAGTGCCTCTCTTGAACCCATTCTGTAGAAGGTATGATGACAGAGGGTCATACCATGCTCTGGGGGCTTTATGGAGTCCATAGAGAGCCTTGTCTAGCTTGTAGACTCTGTCTGGATACTTGTAGTCCTCAAAACCAGGAGGCTGACACACATAGACCTCCTCTTCAATTGTGCCATATAGAAAAGCAGACTTCACATCCATTTGATACACTTTAAAACCTTTGAAGCTTGCATAAGCCAAAAACAGTCTGATGGCTTCAATTCTTGCCACTGGAGCAAATACATAATCATAATCTATGCATTCCTCTTGAGTGTACCCTTGTGCTACTAGTCTTGCTTTGTTCTTGATGACTATCCCTCTCTCATCCTTTTTGTTACTAAACACCCATCTTGTACCAATGACTCTCTTTCCTTTAGGAAGATCAACAAGTGTCCATATATTCTGAATCTTGAATTGTAGCAGCTCTTCCTGCATTGCCTCAATCCAGCATGAATCTTTCAATGCTTCTGATGCCTTTTTAGGTTCTAGCTGAGACATGAAACAGACATGTTCAAAAGCAGCTAGACTGAATTCAGGAACTGCTTGTTCAGCAGCAGAAGTTTCATTGTGAACCATTTTCCTTGTTTGTACAGGTGTACGTGGATCACCCAGTATTTGATTGAGAGGATGATACTTGTGAACACTGAGTGTAGGCTCTCTTTCTGTCTGAAAAGAAGATCCAAGGTTTGTATCATCTCCATCAGGACCAGTGTATGGTTCAGCTTCTGGAACATCTTGACTTGAATCTGGGACTGTTTCCCTTTGTGTTGGAGTTGTTCTCTCAGGACTTGGGAATTGCACTTCAGTGTCTGGATTTGAATCATGTGGAGCATTCAGAACCCCTGGAGGGTCACAAGACAGAAGTGGTATAATTGTATACTCATCCCAACTGTTTGATTCTACAGCAGTTTGAAACTTTGTGCCAACAGCTTGAGAATTTGCATTGACAGCATCAGAATTTGTGTTGACAGCTTCAATTCTGTTTGCATCAGCTTCTGCAGTATACTCAACAAAGCTCGGAGAATTTGTTAGTGAATCTAAATCAAACAACCAATCAGGACCAGTGCCTTTGACATTTGCAGTATTTTCATTAAATTCAACATTGACACTTTCTTCAATGGTTTTAGACACACTGTTATATACTCTATAGGCTTTGCTTTGATATGAGTATCCTACAAAGAAACCTTCTTCAGCCTTACTTTCAAACTTCCCTAAGTGAGTCTTAGTGTGAAGAATGGTGCATGGACAGCCAAATGACTTGAAAAAGGCTATTAAGGGTATTCTATTATGGAATAACTCATATGGAGTTTTCCCTTGTGATTGAACAATCTGAACCCTATTTAGAACATAACAGGCTGTGTTGACTGCTTCTGCCCAAAAGGTCATTGGCAGTTTTGAATCAGCTAGCATGGTTCTAGCAGCCTCAATCAATGTTCTGTTCTTTCTCTCAGCTACACCATTTTGCTGTGGTGTTTTTGGTGCACTATATTGCCTAGCAATACCTTTGGACTCACAAAAGCTGTTTAGAATGTGATTTTTAAACTCAGTTCCATTGTCTGATCTTATCACCTTAAGGGGTTGTTTGATAACGACTTATTGGTCTTAATCAAAAAAATCCGGCCAGCCCATTTAAAATAAGCTTTGTTTGATGACGACTTATCAAAATAAGAACTAAATTCGGTCAGCCCATTTAATAAGTCATAAATCATTGTGTATTCCCCATTCAGTCCACCAAATTTCCATCAATACCCTTTTTATTTTTTTGTCTTTTCCAACAAAAAAAAAGACGCTGGAAAGAAGTGAAGGGACAGATTGCTTTTGGCTTTTCTCCTTCTCATCTCTGAAAAACCAGTAGCACCTCCATCTCTAGCAAGCTCCTCCATAGGCTCCATCTCCTCCATCGCTAGCAAGCTCCTTCATCGGCTCCATCTCCTTCATCGCTAGCAAGCTCCTCCATCGGCCCTGCTTCCTGCTTCTACCGCCGAGGGTCTTTTCTCCGGCGCCTCTGCCGCCGCCGTGGTCTCGTCGTCCTCTATTCTCTCCGGTGCTCTGCTACTTCAGGTTTTTTCTTCTTTTTTTCTCCGCCGTGGTTTTGCACCTAGAAGAGAAAGTATACGTTATTGTTCCACATGTTTGGTTAATCTTTCTCTCCAAACTTCATGCAACATGTACAGAACATCAAGCACTAGACATGTTGGTTTGGCATTGCATGCTTCTTATTTATTAAGCTTGCATTTTGATATAAAAAACAGACTTGTGCTTTTAGCAAGGAAAAAAGCACCCATCAGTCCATCCACGCAGATTTATTTGTCGCATTTGATTAGGGTTGTTCATCGACCGGTTCGGTTCGGTTAGTAGCAAAAGTGTGAACCGTATTTTCGATTTCGGTTACCCACTTTACGGTTTCAGTTTCGGTTATATGCGGTTCGGTTTGCGGATAGTTTCGGATAGTTGTTATCTATTTATAAATAATAATAATATACAAATATAAATATTTAAACGTTGATTGTTCCTTAAAATTAAGTTTATTCGTAATAAATATATCAATTACATTAAAATTTTCATAAAACTACTTAAACAAACAAATATTTAATTAAAATGAAACTATAAATATAATATTTTAGCTTGTAATTTATCTATTTATATGTAAATATTTGTGATATGTTTAGGTTCGGTTCGGTTCGGTTACCCGCGGTTTAATAAAAAAGAAAGTTAAAGGGTTGACTCATAAACATTAAACCCAGAAATATATATTATGGTCCATACTATCACCCGTTGTAGTCTACCGTCAAAACCACAATGATTCATCAAACTATTTTTTAGGTATTTCTTTACCTTCATATCTTGATGATTATTTGTTTAGGTAATTGCAATTAAAAGATAGTAATATTGTTTAGGTAATCTGTTATGTATACTTTGCTTGTTATATTATTTGAAATATTTGATCCACAAAGTTGAAATATTTATATACTTTGTTTGTTATATTATTTGATTGGGTAATAGGTTTGGAAGAAATGGATAATGTGAAACAAAAACGTGCTAGGATTAGTTGGAAGGATCATAATGTTGTAAAAACATTTTTAGAAGCTTGCATTCAAGAAACAACGGCTACCGGACGAGATAATGGGGGATTCAAGTCACTTTTGGATGAAAATTGCGGAAGTTTTAAAAAATGCTCATGGTATTATTGCTGATCGCAAGCAAATGAAAAACCATCTTGACTACTTGAAAGGAAAATATGGAGCATGGTTAAAACTTAAAAACAAAACCGGAAATATCTATGATCCTTCAACCAATACTTTTAACTTAACTCCAGAAGAATGGGAATTGGAATCAAAGGTCACTTTCTCACTTTTAATTTTTATATATTTCTTTATGGTATTCATTATTTGTTTAGTTATAAGTTTATTTACCACAGACAAATAAATACATTGAAAAGTTGAGGACCACAACACTTCCATACCGAGATCTTTGTGCAAAATTGTTTGATGGAGCTGTTGCAAGAGGTGATGAAAGTTGGGGACCCTCTTCAATGGCACCAATGCCAAGTGTGAACCCAGTTGTTGGAACGTTAGTCGATGAAGATGAAGATGAAGATGAAGAAAATGATTTACCACCAAAAATCCCGACACAAAGTGGGTTATCTCGTTCAAAAAAAAGGAAGGGTAAAAGTTTGGATTCAACGATTGAGACGGAAATTGTGGATGTGTTGAAGATGATGTCTTAAAAGTATAAAGCACCTGAAAAAGATAACTCTTATTCGTTTGATGATTGCTTAAGTTTACTTGATTCACTAGGATGGGCATCAGATAATCCATTATACGATGTAGCACTTGCAATCATAAGTGATGAGAAAGGTCCCTATAGAGAGACGTGGATGAAGTTAAAGCCAGAAAGACGTGAAAATTGGGTTAGGATGATTGGCCGAACAAAAGGAATGATGTAGATGGATACTTTAGGTTTCTATGTTTTGGGTAACTTTTTTGATGGTATTTTTGGTGGGTACATTTTGGATGTGACAATGTTTAGAGGATACATTTTAAACAACTCTTTTGGTGATATATTTTGGATCAAAGAAACTATGTTTATGTTAATGACAATGTTCATGATATTTTTTTTGATATGACGATGTTTATGTTTATGATAATTTTCATGAAATTTTGGATATGTTTATAACGATATCTATTGGTGGTATTTTTTTGTATAATAATGTTGTTTATATTTATATATTTTGCAAGGTGACAATGGATCAAACACAAGAAATGTTATTCTTAATTATTCTAATTTGGTATTTGAGGCGAAGAAATTCTTTAACAAGAATAACAAGGTTAAGGGATAACAATTCGTCATTAAGTGGACATGCATATACACAAGAGTTGTTACATGGTTCAAATACACAATGTCAAGAATTGATGCGACTTTCACGTGATGCATATATATTGTTATGTGGTCACTTCAAAGAAAGAAACTGGTTGAAGGATAGTAGATCTATAAGTGTTGAGGAGAAAATTGCAATGTTCTTGACAATTCTTGGACACAATGAACGCATGAGGATGGTTAAACGAAGATTCCAACATTCCTCACAAACTGTTCATAAATGTTTTCATGAAGTTTTATGTGGAATGATGGAATTCGCTAAAGAAGTTATATGTCCTACATCAATTGATGTGACCTCAAATATGTCAAATCGTCAAAGAGCATTGATGGAAATCTTTCCGGTATGTTTGATATCTATAATTTATAAAATTGTTTACAATGTGTAAGGTATAACTTTCTTTTTCTTAGAATGAAGGGAGCAATAGGTGCATTAGATGGAACTCTTGTACATGCAGTTGTGCCCGCTACTTGACAAACAGCGTATAGAGGACGAGGTGGAGGTCGATGCTACCAAAATGTTCTAGGGATTTGTGATTTTAATATGATATTCACTTTTGTTTGGGCCGGATGGGAAAGGATAGCTCATGATTCTAGAGTGCTAATGGTGGTTGTGTTTAATCCAACTTCAGGCTTTCCATTTCCTCCACCAAGTACGTATTATTTTTAATTATTGTTTAAAGTTTTTATATTATCAATACTAATAATTTATTATATGTATATCAATGACAGACAAATATTATCTTTGCGATGCCGCATATCCCAACACTCGTGGATTTTTGGCTCCATATCGTAATACCAGGTATTGGTTAGCAGATTTTAGACGACAACGCGCTTTGACAAAAGAAGAAAAATTCAATCATGCACATGCACAACTAAGAAATGTCATCGAACGTGCTTATGGTGCGCTGAAGGCAAGATTTCCAATTTTAAAGCAAATGGCTCCTTTTCCTTTTTCGGTCCAAAGAAACATTGTGGTTGCTTGCTTTGCAATACATAATTTTATAAGAAAATGCAATATTTATGATCAATTATTTTTGGAATCCAACGACGAGACTAATGAAGAAGGCGAACAAAATGGAGAAGACGAAGTAGACGGAACTCAATGGGGTGCTCAAAGTACACAATATATGGCTAATTTTCGTGATGAAATTGCCAATCGATTGGTATAGAATGAATCTTTTAATTGTCAATGGATGTTTTATGTTTAATTGTCAATGGAGCTTTCATGTTTAAATTATCAATGGATCTTTAAATTATCAATGAATCATTTATGTTTAATCGTCATTGGATTTTTACGTTTAGTTTTGATTTATATATGCTTTTAAATTGTTGAGAGTTATACATTGATGTATATTATTAAATTATTTTTTTTATTAATTTAGAATCTTCATTCAGACCCTAGTTTTGATTGAAAAAACAAACAGATATTTAATTTAGACAGAAGGTTAAAATTGTCATTTTATTTCATTCAGACTGTTTAGTCAACGAAGCAATCAAACAGTAATTATCTATTCAGTTATTTCTCTAATCAGCATTACTTAATCCAGACAGCTCACTAAATCTAGACAGCTCTTAATGGAAGATGCAAACAAACAGCCCCTAACTTTTGAGTTGGATTGGTTTTCTATCTTAAGAATAATTGACTTAACTAGTTCAGCAGTTTCATCTTTAGACCTAAGAAAGTAAACCCAAGTAAATCTGGTGAAATCATCAACAATAACTAAACAGTAGGCCCTTTTATTCAGACTCAAAACAGATGTTGTACCAAATAGATCCATATGAATAAGCTGAAGAGCAGATGAGATTGAATTTACTTCTTTGGCCTTATGAGAAGTTTTGTGTTGCTTGCCTTTAAGACATGCTACACAATGATCATCACATATGAACTCCTTTTGTGGTAAACCTCTTACCAGATTCTTTTTGACTAACACATTCATGGACTTGAAATTCATGTGACACATCCTTCTATGCCAAAGAGCAGACTCATTGGATGATGCTTTAAATATCAAACAGCTTAAGGTACTTGATTTGGATAAAAGTTTTGTGTCTAAACAGTATACATTGTCCTTTCTTGATGTTCTTAGTAGAACAAGATTTTCAGGAATTTTAAAATCTTTTGAAAGGACAATGCACTCAGAATCTGTAAACAAAACAATATATTGTTTGTCACAGATTTAAGAGACACTCAATAAGTTGTACTTAAGCTGTTCAACATACAAAACATCATTTAAAATCATGTTGCCTGCATTAACAGTACCTTTACCTGTAACCTTACCTCCTTTGGAGTTGCCTCCAAATGCAACAAATCCTCCATCAAAGCCTTTGAAATTTGACAAGCACTCAGAATTGCCTGTCATGTGCCTAGAGCATCCACTGTCCAAATGCCATCTTGTTTTATGTGGTGACCTGTGGTTGCCCTGCACAAATAAAAGCTTAGTTAGTAGTGGAGTAAACCCAAACCAAGTTGGTTTTGGGTTGTCCTTGTGCATTAACATAACTAAATACTGTCTTGGATTTCTTATACTTAGTAAGATCCACTGATGGGTTCTGTGGAGAGTACTTAGTTAGTACATGAGGTATCCAGGTATTTTGTCCATCCTTTTCAGTAACAGTCTCAGATGATCCATTACCAGTCCCAATTTTGAGCCTACCAGTCTGAATTGAGTCTGTAGTGCTAACAGCTTGAGAATTTGCACTAGCAGTCTCAACTTTAGACTTGGCAGTTTCAACATTTTTATCAACAGGTTCACCTGAGTTTGTACCTTTGACACACCATATTTGTTTAAAATTTACTTTTGGTTTAGCTAAAACTTGTTTTTGGTGTGTGGACTGTTTTTTATTAACTTTTGTGAACCTGTGATCTACTGTTTTCTTTGGAACTGATGCAGTAGGAGATTTGGCCTTTGGATTCTTTGAATTTTGAGAGTTTTTCTTTGGATGTTTCACAGTCTGTTTTGCAACAAATGGTTTATAAAAACAATCTCTGGCCAAATGATTCTTTCTGCCACAATGAAAACATTTTTTGACTGTTTGAATTGGAGAACCAATTTTATTTGACAATTTCTGGTTCTTGTTCCTCTGATTTCCCCTTACCTGCTGTTGTTTGGGAAACTTTTGGACACCATGCTTTTGGCATGTGCAGACTGGAACATTTTTACCCTTTCTATTATTCTTTGAAGAAGATGCAGTGTTACAGTTAGAAGGTACAGAAACCTGTGGAGCAACATTGCACACACTCATCTTCTCCTTTCCTTTCTTACTGGGGGCTTGGATTTCTATAGGTGCACTCATTGTTTTGTGTTCTTTCTCAACTGCTGTGCACTCACAGTCTCTATTTTGAATCTGATCTTCTTTAGATTTAGGACTGTTATCAAGGATAGGATCTACAGTAATCATAGACTCATCTAATGGTTCATTGACAAGCCTATCAGCAACCTCACTCATTGGATGAATGTATTTGTTGTTGTATGGAGGTGGAGTAGCTCTGTAGCCTATGCCTTCTTTGATATTAACCTGAGATTTTACCCTATCTTTAAATTGGACTTCCATTAGGTGTTCCAGCTTTTGATTAGCCAATTTGAAGTTACCTAGATGTATATTGACAGATTCTAGTTTCTTATTAGCCTCTAACACCTTTTGTTCAGTCTCTTCTACCTTTTTATTTAGGGATTCTATTTTCTTATTTAGCTCCTTTTTCTCCCACTCATGATATGTTCTATTATGTCCCATTTGAATCTCATTATCCTTATAGTCATTGATCTGTTTTTCAAGATTTTTAATGGCTTGCATGTATTCATATCTCCTCTCTTCCATCTTAGCTAGAGTTTTGCACATGCTCTCATTATGATCTCTGTACTTTTTAACCATATTTTTGCATGTTTGAGAGCAGAGTTTAGAATTGACCTCAGATGGTAGTTCAGTGGAGGAGACATTTGATGTTTCTGCCATTAGAGCTTGATTTTGAAACTCTTCCTCTGTCAGATCACTCCAGTCAAACACATTGTCTTCTTGAGAGACGAGGGCTTGTGATGATGAAGCCTGATTAGTCTGTTGAGGCCTTGATGATTGTTGACTTTGAGATCTGCATTCTCTGGCAAAGTGGCCAAGTTTGTGACATTTATAACACTCAACTTTTGACTTATCAAAAGCTGGTTTGCCTTCTGTTCTGGCTTGAAAGTTAGTCCTGCCAGTTCTTTTAAGAAACCTTTTGGCCCTCATGGTCAGCATTGCATGTTGCCACTTCAAATCCATCTCTTCAAGATCATCTGGATGAATCTATTCTAGATCTTCAGCATTTAGAGCAAACAGTCCATCATTGGCAACAAAAGCCTCATAGTGAGCTTCAGTAGAGTTGCCATCACCACCTGAAAAGGAATCACTGCAATTAGATTTTTCTAATGACATAAGTGCAGTATTGTGATTATAAGAAAGAGATTTCTTTTTAGTATCAATCTCAGTCTCAAACACTCTCAGGCTATTATACAAATCATCCAGTTCTATTTCATCAAGAGTGTCTTTTGTTCTCCATTGAGCAGCATAAACTGTCCATTCTTCTCCAAGAGATCTGAGAAACTTTCTGTTGACCTCATCTTGATCCAGGCTGACTTTTGCACTTTCCAGTTCACTTATCAATTTGTTGAACCTGTCAAAGATTTGAGTAAGGTTTTCATTCTTGCCACCAGAAAAGTTTTCATACTGCTGTTTCAAAAGATCCTTTTGATTTCTCTTGGTACTGGCATTACCAGCAAATCTTTTCTCTAAAGCATTCCAAAGAGAATGAGCAGTATAAAACTTTTTGAACTGATGTTGATAAGCATTAGGAATGGCTATTTGTAAAAGTGTAAGAGCTTTCACATCATTCATTCTAGGCTTTCTTTCAAGTTCAGTTTTTGGAGGAGTTTTGACTGGTTTTCCTTCATCATCAAGTTCTGGATCAACTATAGGAGGAAATTCAACAGCTTCCCATATGACATAATCAATGAATTGAATATGCTGTTGAATCCTGAGTTTCCACATCTCAAACTCAGTGGGCTTGAGCATAGGCACTTTGAGTCCTTGTGTCACATCCTTGCTTTAAAAACATGCTTGCTTATCCCAGGAATAATAACAAATGCATAAAGCTAAATAAAATATTACAATAAGTCTTGCACTACACGTGCTTCAAGGTTACAGTACTAAGTTGCTTTAAACATCATAACATAAATAAAAGCAGCTACCCAAAACCCAAGGCATCATAAGCTATACCACAAGCTGAAAATGAGCTAAGTCCTCTGGGCAGATCAGATAATAGACCTAAGCAGAAGGTCCAGCTTGTTCTTTACCTTTTCCTGTAAAAATTGTGAATAGCAACTGTAAGCTAATGCTTAGTGAGTAAACAGATATTCATGAATGCATGTAAAATATGAGGCGAAAGTGCCTAAAAAGGCTGTTATGCTTGCTTGCTTGCTCATTTGCTTAATACCCAGAAAGAACGCTGCACAATTGAGACATTTCACGCAGAACGGAGATGCCACCACTATGGGTTTACCGCTGACAGATGATCAATCTGTGATGCGGGGCTAGCTACCCGCATAATGCTCAAGGGATAGTGGTGAACATCAGAATTGCTTGCTCGCTAAATATAATGCTTATGAGATGCACAAAGAAACGCTAACACAAAGTTTGCTGTATAGTATGCAGAACAATAAACAGATAGCAGATAAATATGCATATTAATAGATCAAATGTAAGATCCGGCTAAGCTGGGCATCACCTGTACCACAGTGTTCGCCTTCACTCACAAAAGTCTATTGAATTCCAAAGAAATCATATAGAAGCAAATTTTATGTCTCAATTTCATATAAAACATGTAAACAAGAATAACTGTTACTCACAGTACTGAAAATGCTTGCACTGGCTTTTCTATGCTTTTAATTGCTTTGAAATGCTCTGAAATACTTGCTCGGGCTTATTTACGCTTTAAATTGCTTTATAATGCTTGCACTTGCTTATCTAGGCTCAATATAGACTGGCACTGGCTTTGACTCGCAGCTGGGCTAAACAACTTATGTATAATATCTGAAGCTTAATATTTACAGAACATGTGCTAAATTAATATTGCTAGCTCAATATTCCAACATCTATAAGCCATAACTTCTAGCTAAATGTTTTGCTATTTATTTTGCTAATTTATGCGTTGTTCGTAAATTTTATCAATTAAATTCGAAATTTAGGGGCTAGATTCGAATCTGAGCATCAGACTCGAAGTCAGATTCGAATCTGAGTATCAAACTCGAAGCCAGACTCGAACTGGGTTAGATTCGAAGCCAGACTCGAACAGGGGAGGGATAAACTCGAACCATCCCTCGAATCTGAGCTTAGATTCGAACCTCCAGTTCGTCTTTAGCTCTATTCGAGTCTGTTCTAAGCATACTCGAGTTTGTTCATAAGTTACAGCTTTAAACATGCATTTCAGGTCTACAAATCACAAATAAGTTAAGTAATAAGCCTGGGTTCGAGTATACTATACTTAATCTATCATATTCTAGTAAAACCCATGCGAAATTAGCTTTAAATCACCTGTAAATGATAGACTCGAATCTCATATCTTCAAAACCGAAAATGCATAAAACGAAAGGATCGATTTTTACCTCAAAACCGTATGAAATCACGCATGCAATAGGAGATTCGCGTAGTACTCTTCGAGATCTTTCCGTTAACGTATAGAACACGAGATTTGGCCGGTCGGTTTGGGAGAAAAGCTAGAGAGATGTTCGATTCTAGAGAGAGGAGCTCTGGAGTTGCTAGAATAGTTTTGCAAAAGTGAGAAAATGAAGCACCCAACTCCTATTTATACTAAAACTCGAAATTACATCATTTTACGCAAATTGCTCAAAAATACTTAAAATAAAATGCAAATAAAAGCAAGGTGTTATAGTATGAGCCCACCACGCTTGCACTTCGTCCTCGAAGTACCTAAGGCTCAAACAGATGTGGATATCGAACTCTCATGTCTTGCTCAGATTCCCAGGTCTGAGAAGTTCCGTGAGAAGTCCTCCATTGCACCAACACCATTGCTACCTCTCGATTCCTCAACTTCTTCATCTTTGTTTCTAGAATAACTTCAGGCTCGTCACATTGTAGCTTTTCATTAATCTTGTAAGTTAGATGATCGGCCCACTTTTCTTTGTCATCTTCCTTGCACTTCCTTAGTTGCGAAACGTGAAATACGGGGTGTATGTTGGACAGTTCGCTTGGCAAGTCCAACAGATAAGATTGAGTTCCAACACGCTCGGTGATCTTGAAAGGACCAACGAATCGTGGTGCTAACTTGCCACGCTTGCCGAATCTGAACACACCTTTCATCGGCGAGACTTTTAATACGACATAATCGTCCTTCTGGAATTCTAAAGGTTTATGGCGTCGGTCGTGATACGATTTCTGTCGAGATTGAGCGGTTTCTAAGCGTTGGCGAATAATTCTGATCTTTTCATTAGTCTGCTGAAGTAGCTCGGGACCGGCGATTGGTGCTTCACCGGCTTCATGCCAACACGTAGGAGTTCGGCACTTGCGTCCGTATAAGGCTTCGAAAGGTGCGGCTTTGATGGATGAGTGGTAACTATTGTTATAAGAAAACTCTGCTAACGGCAAGTGGTCGTCCCAACTACCGCTAAACTCAAGGACACATGCTCGCAGCATGTCTTCGAGCGTAAGGATCGTGCACTCACTCTGGCCATCAGGTTGCGGATGATATGCTGTGCTCATTCTGATCTTAGTGCCTAATCCATCTTGCAATGCACTCCAGAACCTCGAAGTAAATCGGCTGTCGCGGTCGGAAACAATTGATAGAGGCACACCGTGTCGGTTAACGATCTCGTCTATGTACAACTTGGCTAGTTTCTCTAGTGAGTAATTCTCGCGAATCGGAATGAAGTGCGCAACTTTGGTTAAACGATCCACGATCACCCATATTGCGTCGTGCTGTCTTCGCGTAGTCGGAAGCTTCGTCACAAAGTCCATCGTTATGTGATCGAACTTCCACTCGGGAATCGGTAGGGGCTGTAGACTGCCATAAGGCTGCTGATGCTCCGCTTTGACCAATCGGCAAGTAACACAATTATCGACATATTGGCCTACGTCTCTTTTCATACCGGGCCACCAATATTCGGCTTTTAGATCGTTGTACATCTTGGTGCTGCCAGGATGTACCGAGAAGTTAGAACAGTGGGCTTCCGAAAGAATTTTCTGTCGAACATCACCAAATTTGGGAACCCAGACACGATTTTTGAAAAGCTTTAAGCCACGAGGGCTATCGGTTAAGAACTGAAGTTGCCCTTTCATGTCCTCAGAGTTGAGGTTTTCCCCTTTTAGGGCTTCGGCTTGAGCAACGAGAATTTCATCGATCAAAGTTGATGAAAACGAAGTATGAGTCAAGGTATAGAGACATTTAGCAGAGTAGGATTTACGACTCAATGCGTCGGCCACCACATTCGCTTTGCCAGGGTGATAAAGAATATCACAGTCATAGTCTTTGATGAGTTCCATGGAGCGTCGCTGGCGCATGTTGAGCTCCTTCTGGCTGAAAATATACTTAAGGCTCTTGTGATCCGTATACAGTTGACATTTGGTGTCGTAGAGATAATGTCGCCATGTTTTCAACGCAAAAGTCACAGCAGCAAGTTCAAGGTCATGAGTCGGATGACTCTTTTCATGATCCTTAAGTTGGCGAGAAGCATATGCTATGACTCTGCCTCTTTGCATCAAAACACACCCAAGCCCTTGATATGAAGCGTCGCTGAAGACCACAAAGTCTTCATTGCCTTCAGGTAAGGCCAAAATAGGTGCTTCGGTGAGTTTCTGTTTTAAAGTTTGGAATGCGTTCTCTTGAGCTTCTTCCCAAATAAAGGGAACATTCTTGCGAGTAAGAGATGTAAGAGGCATGGCTAGTTTTGAGAAGTCCTTAATGAATCGACGGTAGTAACCCGCCAATCCCAAGAAACTTCGGATCTCGGTAGCTGATTTGGGAGCTTCCCAATTTTGAATGGCTTCTATCTTAGAAGGATCCACAGAGATTCCTTCACCAGATATCACATGACCAAGGAATTGTATCTGATAAGATACAAGATTTGCAAGTTAACGCTGAGCATGAAATTTAAGAAAAGATAAGCTTAAAAATGAATAAATCGAGATTGCAAGCACCTGTCGCAACCAAAATTCGCATTTAGAGAACTTGGCGTAAAGTCGCTCCTTGCGCAGCAACTCTAGCAGCTCTCTAAGATGCACAGCATGCTCAGCTTCAGTTTTTGAGTAGATGAGAATATCGTCTATAAAGACGATAACAGACTTATCGAGCATTGGTCTACAAACGCGGTTCATTAGATCCATGAACGCCGCAGGAGCGTTTGTAAGGCCAAAGGGCATAACAAGAAACTCGTAATGCCCATATCTGGTACGGAAAGCCGTTTTAGGGACGTCTCCTTCATGAACTTTGAGCTGATGATACCCTGATCTAAGATCGATCTTTGAGAAGTAGCTGGCTCCCTGAAGCTGGTCGAAAAGATCGTCTATTCTGGGCAACGGATATTTGTTCTTTATTGTTACCTTGTTCAACTCCCTATAATCAATGCACATCCGGAGAGTCCCATCTTTCTTCTTAACGAATAAAACAGGAGCTCCCCAGGGAGATGAACTTGGTCGTATGAGTCCCTTATCTAGCAATTCTTGCAATTGCTTCATCATTTCTTGCATCTCTGCAGGTGCAAGTCTATAAGGGGCTCGAGCAATTGGTGCCGCGCCGGGCACTAAATCAATTCTGAACTCCACCTGACGGTCTGGCGGGAGTCCAGAGATGTCCTCGGGAAAGACATCGGGAAACTCGGAGGCTATCGGAACCTCGGCTAATGCTTTCTTTTCAGACTTAGCATCTATCGCATATGCTAAGTATGACACACAACCCTTAGCTATATGTTTCCTAGCTTTGACTACAGAAATTAAGCATATTTCACCTGTCTTTCTGTCACCGTAGATGCAAATATTGCGGCCATCCGGAGTAGTGAGCTTTATCAACTTCTTCTTGCAGACAATGCTGGCGTCATGATGATCAAGCCAATCCATACCCACGATGACGTCGAATTCATGAAAGTCCATCGGGATAAGGTCCAGTTGGAATGTGCAGTTGTCGAGCAAAATGATGCAGTCACGGTAAATTTTATCGGTAGACACACTTACATTACTAGCCGTTTCAATATCAAAGATAACAGGTAGTGTAGTCGGTACAATTCCAAGTTTAGATGCAAATGAATTTGATATGAAGGAACGGTTGGCTCCTGAATCAAAAATAACTCTAGCAGGTACAGAGTTAACGAGAAACATACCAGATACCACATCTGGTATTTCCTTTGCTTGCTCGGCCGTTATCTGGAATGCACGATTCTGACTCCGAGCTGGCTCGTTACGGCGACTAGAACCTCCTCGCGATGTGCTATGTGGGGCCGGTTGATTTTGTCTTTGCTGTTGATGTTGATGTTGTTGCTGAGGTCGGTATTGCTGTTGCTGCAATCGCGGATGATGCTCTGCACTCGGATAAATTATGCTGAACGGATGCGTACATGCATGCTCATTATGTCCAGGGCGTAAACAGTTGTTGCAAACTTTAACTTTGTTAGGACATTCTTCACTGCTATGTCCTATTTCATTGCACACATAGCACCTCACATCATTGGGGTTACAACGCCCAATGTGTGACTTCTGGCAGCGGCGACACTGCCTCGGCTCAGAATGTACCGCATATGATCGAGTTTGCTGTGCTGGAGGCGAGCTGAACTGTCGGTACTGAAACTGCTGTGGCTGAGAATATCTGGATGAAGATCCAGAATAGCTTCCGGTGCGCGATTTCTTGGGCGGTGATGGACATGTCGGGTTAACAGAGGAAGTAGGAACTCCTCCAGCTCGAATAAAATCCTGCTCGAGAATTCGAGCAGCTTCAACACAGTCAGCATAGTTGGTATATCCCCGGCGCTTCAAGAACTTCTGATATTCAGGATGCAGACCCATCAGAAAACGGTCGATCTTTCGCTCTTCAGTAGCGACTTGATAGTCAGACAGCAAGCTTAGTCGGGTAAATTCTATCTCATACTCAGTCACCGATTTGGTTCCCTGAGTAAGAGACATCAGCTTCTCTTCCAAACGCTTCTTTTCATCGGTTGGGCAGTACTGACGAAAGAAGATAACTTTGAATTCATCCCAAGATAGGGACTTAATCCAGTTGGCTCCGTGCATGTTTTCCTGAGACCTCCACCACATAACAGCGCCACCCTCGAACAGTGTTGTAGCGAAGCTGACCTTTGATTCTTCAGCACAGTCACTAATGAGAAAAATCCGCTCAATGCCAGTGATCCACTCAAGCGCTTCGATCGAATTTGCAGCACCCTTAAAAGGTTGAGCTCCGCAAGCCTTGAAATAACGGAAGTTGCAGCCCTTAGGAGGGACTACAGGAGCTTCCTCCTCGTCAGTGTCATCGTTGTGGCGTCCAGTGTCATCATGCTGTTGTTTCTGGCGTTCTTCCCTTCGCCTAGTTTCGGCTTCATCACGGGCACGAAACTGGTCTTGCAAAAATTTAGTCTGACGCTCATTGTTTTCATTGAGCATCGTTTGCATTATTTGCATGATCTGTTCAGGAGTGAGTCCGCCTCCAGCTCCTTCACCAGATCCAGACATGTTCTGAAATAATATAAATAATACTTGCATAAGGATAGGCAAAATTTCTATTCTACCCCGTTTCCCAATTCCTAAAGCAAAGTCAAAGCCTATCTCAGGTCAAGTTAAAGCCTAGACATTCGAAGCTAATATCTTTGCTTAAAAGTTTGAGTCCAAGTGTTATTGCTAACACTTGAATCCCTCAAACCAATGCTCTGATACCATCCTGTCACATCTTTGCTTTAAAAACATGCTTGCTTATCCCAGGAATAATAACAAATGCATAAAGCTAAATAAAATATTACAATAAGTCTTGCACTACACGTGCTTCAAGGTTACAGTACTAAGTTGCTTTAAACATCATAACATAAATAAAAGCAGCTACCCAAAACCCAAGGCATCATAAGCTATACCACAAGCTGAAAATGAGCTAAGTCCTCTGGGCAGATCAGATAATAGACCTAAGCAGAAGGTCCAGCTTGTTCTTTACCTTTTCCTGTAAAAATTGTGAATAGCAACTGTAAGCTAATGCTTAGTGAGTAAACAGATATTCATGAATGCATGTAAAATATGAGGCGAAAGTGCCTAAAAAGACTGTTATGCTTGCTTGCTTGCTCATTTGCTTAATACCCAGAAAGAACGCTGCACAATTGAGACATTTCACGCAGAACGGAGATGCCACCACTATGGGTTTACCGCTGACAGATGATCAATCTGTGATACGGGGCTAGCTACCCGCATAATGCTCAAGGGATAGTGGTGAACATCAGAATTGCTTGCTCGCTAAATATAATGCTTATGAGATGCACAAAGAAACGCTAACACAAAGTTTGCTGTATAGTATGCAGAACAATAAACAGATAGCAGATAAATATGCATATTAATAGATCAAATGTAAGATCCGGCTAAGCTGGGCATCACCTGTACCACAGTGTTCGCCTTCACTCACAAAAGTCTATTGAATTCCAAAGAAATCATATAGAAGCAAACTTTATGTCTCAATTTCATATAAAACATGTAAACAAGAATAACTGTTACTCACAGTACTGAAAATGCTTGCACTGGCTTTTCTATGCTTTTAATAGCTTTGAAATGCTCTGAAATACTTGCTCGGGCTTATTTACGCTTTAAATTGCTTTATAATGCTTGCACTTGCTTATCTAGGCTCAATATAGACTGGCACTGGCTTTGACTCGCAGCTGGGCTAAACAGCTTATGTATAATATCAGAAGTTTAATATTTACAGAACATGTGCTAAATTAATATTGCTAGCTCAATATTCCAACATCTATAAGCCATAACTTCTAGCTAAATGTTTTGCTATTTATTTTGCTAATTTATGCGTTGTTCGTAAATTTTATCAATTAAATTCGAAATTTAGGGGCTAGATTCGAATCTGAGCATCAGACTCGAAGTCAGATTCGAATCTGAGTATCAAACTCGAAGCCAGACTGGAACTGGGTTAGATTCGAAGCCAGACTCGAACAGGGGAGGGATAAACTCGAACCATCCCTCGAATCTGAGCTTAGATTCGAACCTCCAGTTCGTCTTTAGCTCTATTCGAGTCTGTTCTAAGCATACTCGAGTTTGTTCATAAGTTACAGCTTTAAACATGCATTTCAGGTCTACAAATCACAAATAAGTTAAGTAATAAGCCTGGGTTCGAGTATACTATACTTAATCTATCATATTCTAGTAAAACCCATGCGAAATTAGCTTTAAATCACCTGTAAATGATAGACTCGAATCTCATATCTTCAAAACCGAAAATGCAGAAAACGAAAGGATCAATTTTTACCTCAAAACCGTATGAAATCACGCATGCAATAGGAGATTCGCGTAGTACTCTTCGAGATCTTTCCGTTAACGTATAGAACACGAGATTTGGCCGGTCGGTTTGGGAGAAAATCTAGAGAGATGTTCGATTCTAGAGAGAGGAGCTCTGGAGTTGCTAGAATAGTTTTGCAAAAGTGAGAAAATGAAGCACCCAACTCCTATTTATACTAAAACTCGAAATCACATCATTTTACGCAAATTGCTCAAAAATACTTAAAATAAAATGCAAATAAAAGCAAGGTGTTATACCTTGCCCAGATCCACTGCTGCTATTATCAAATTCCATTGCAAAAGATTAAAAATTTAAAAGAAAGCTTTCGACTTTGAAAAACAAAGAACGACCTGTGGCTCTGATACCACTTGTCAGGATCTGAACTTAACTACCTAAGAGTAACTGATTTGAATTGATCAGAGTGTAAACCAATAATCTTGTATTAAATCAAAGTCTAATTAAGAAGTTTGCGGAATAACACTTAATTATTCTGATAAAAGCTTTCAGAATCAATAACAAATAAACACAAGTAATAATCAAAACTGCTTGTATTGCTGAATCAAAATGATTACAATCACCTCTAATCTGTTTGATTAGACGAAGAACACAAATTGTTCTTAGGGTTTTACAACCTTAGAGGCTTATGAAAACTTAAACCAAAAAGCAATTACAAACTTGAATATGCAGAAACTTCTTATATAATAGAAAAACCTATTCTATGTATTTATAATGCTTTCTGATTTGTTTTCTTGAAGGACTCTGACTTCTCTGATAGTAGATATGCTGAAATCTTCGTGTATATATCTTTTCCTGAAAATCAGCACTTTCTGTTTATGAAACCGTTGAGCAGCTTGAATCTCTTATCAGTTTGAGCAGAGCAGCTTGAGTAAAATTACTCTGGCAGCATGAACTTTTACACTAGCAGCTCGAGTTTCTTCAACTAACAGCATGAACTTTGTACTTACATAGAAATTCTACTAACAGTCTGAGAAGTCTAACTAACAGTTTGAACTACTTAGAATATTTCCCAACATATCATATATACCCGAGTCAAAAAAAAATTTCATATATATCCTCCTAAAACTTCATAATATCATATTTACCCAATTTAAAATTTTAATATCATATATACCCTTTAAAACTTTTAAATATATCAAATATATCCAAATTATTTATTTATTCTTTTTTTATTACTTTAAAACTCATTTTAAATATTCATTAATAAAGAAATGACCAATCTACCCTTTTTATTTTTTAAACTTCATAATATCGTATTTACCCAATTGAAAACTTTAATATCGTATATACCCGTTTAAACTTTTAAATTTGATATATTTGATATATTTAAAAGTTTAAAAGGGTATATACGATATTAAAGTTTTCAATTGGATAAATACGATATTATGAAGTTTAAAAAATAAAAAGGGTAGATTGGTCATTTCTTTATTAATGAATATTTAATATGAGTTTTAAAATAATAAAAAAGAATAAATAAATAATTTGGATATATTTAATATATTTAAAAGTTTTAAAGGATATATATATTATTAAAGTTTTAAATTGGGTAAATATGATATTATGAAGTTTTAGGAGGGTATATATGAAATTCTTTTTTTGACTCGGATATATATGATATTATGCAGTTTTACAGGGACATATATGAAATTCTCCCTATAATATAATATAATATAGTTCTTTCAGTTTTTTCTAAAACAAATATTTAAAGCGTATTATTTTTGTCTTTATATAATAAGAATAGAATATAATAGAGTTCTTCAAGTTATTTTATTAAATATTTAGAGTATATTATTTATGTATATGAAAATCAGTTTTTTTCTAAAACAAAAGTTATTTTATAAAATCATTTTGTTGGAAGCTAACAAAAACCATGTCACTTATAAATAATGACTATTAGCATAAATAATTAAATACATATTTTTATTAAGAAAAATTTATATACTTGATTTCTTTGAGTTCTTGATATAAATAAATAGTATAATATAATAGAGTTCTTTTATAAATAAATAATATTTACAGTTTATTATTTATGTATATGAAAATCATTTCGAGTTCTGTTATAAATAATATAATATAATATAATATAATAGAGTTCTTCGAGTTCTTTTATAAATAAATATTTACAGTTTATTCTTTATGTATATGAAAATCATTTTGTTAAAGTATAACAATAATCATGTGAATTTTAAATAGTGACCATTAACACACATATATATTTTTCTAATTTAATTGGAATAATTATATTTTAGATAATCTTTTTTACAATACATGAAATATTAAATATCATTAATGTTTTTTAATT
The DNA here is from genome assembly GCA_020465985.1 of Centrapalus pauciflorus. Classification (NCBI taxonomy): domain Eukaryota; kingdom Viridiplantae; phylum Streptophyta; class Magnoliopsida; order Asterales; family Asteraceae; genus Centrapalus; species Centrapalus pauciflorus. The sequence continues at coordinate 275,872 of JAANYP010004803.1, read as the reverse complement.
TAAATATTATTTTGTGCATTATAAATAAAAATATATTCATAAATATCTATATCATGTCGTTTTGTAATAGTGATTATAAATATAAATATATAAAATTTTGTTCAAACAAAACCTTTAATATTTTAAATCACTTTTTTATATAATTATGTATTACATGAAATAGTTATATCATGAATATCTTTTTCATGTGCTTATTTATCCATAATTAATTAGTAATTTACAATTAATTACTAATTATATTTTTGGTTCGTTACTTCACTTGTGATGAAAATATGTTTTCATAAATACAAGATATTATTGCACAAAACCTTCTTAAATTTATTTTATGGAAGCCAACCAATTCACCACTACTTAATTACTATTATTGAAGTTATTAATGCACAACAATTTGATACGTTCCTAAGAACTTGATGAATACCGTATTCTAACTTGATTATTTAATGACTATTATTTAACTCATTAATGTCAATAATTTCTTACATTTTCTCTTATTTATATATACTAAAGATGTAATTTAAATATTCTATTTTATTTGAAATAAATGTCATAAAGAATTACTACATAAACCATTCAATTGTCATTAAAATGCTCTATTTAATTATATACTCAATATTTAAAAATTCTTATAATAACGAAACCATCCAACCTTTTCATTTTCTTATTAATTAAAAACTGCACGACCCATGATATGTGTACACATTTAAAAGTGTTATGTTTGTTGTTTATTAATCAATCTTTGTGTTCTTATAATGGCTCCTACCCGATGTAATTCATTTTTAGCAATCTAACAACTAATCAAGTATGCTCACAGGTATGAAGTTAATGACTCGCTCACATGCATAGGTTTCCATTGATTTTTTTTCCTATAATCACTAAGAAACCCCTCAGAACTCATTTATTTTTTATCTGAATTTGTAGGTGAAACTGCTAGCGATTTCTTGGTATTCTAGACTATAATGACCATCTAGAGTTTCAACCCCAGGTATTTAATTTTCAAATAAATTTACATACCAATTACTAGAATCGAATTATGTAGTAAGCTAATGTTTAATTTAGGACATCAACATTGTAGTGTAACATTTTCAAATGATTGTATTTTTTTAGTTTTTGATTAACAATATAGAAAGATCATTTGCCCATAGTATTAATTGTGAAGATACATAATAATATTAATTTTCAAATTCAAGTTTTCATCACAGGTACGAGCGGCTATGAATGGTTTCACTCAAGTGTATCATACTCATGTTTTACTAATCACATAATATAATTCTTTTAATGATCATCCATCTTATATTTTGGGGATGTATATTACCTTATTTAATTAATGTTCATTGATATATTTATCCTATTATATTTATTTTTATTTTGGTTTCTTTCACAAGTACCCATCCTTCTAAAAAATAATAATTTTGATTTGAAATTTTTGCATAGATGTCCATATATTTTCATTTGTGTTCGTTATAATTCTCATTCGTTTCATGCATGTATATTTGGATTATTTGTACGGATATTTGTTATTTATCTAAAATTTCATAGTCTTTTAATGTATGGTTTGGATTCGCATTCAATATATTTATTAAGAGAGATCTATACAATGAATTGGTTTTTACGTCACGTAATAAACTAATACGCTAATTAAATTACTTATTATATGGAATACATTATTAAGACCTTTAAATTAATCCGAACTTTTAATTGAATGTGCTTTAATTTATATGTATTATAAGTAATAGTATTGTTGATATAAATTTAAAGTTATAATGATTTACTTAATTTTAGTTAAATATTTAAACCATAATTAAACCCTTGATATATATAATAGTAATAATGATTTGTAAAAATTATAATTTGTAGTAATCGAATTAATAACATAGGTTATGAAAGAGAAACGTACTAGCTATTACATATTTCAAAGTAAAAATGAATTTGAAAATCTCAATATATATTTTTTTATTTTTAGTTAAGCTCTTCAACATTTAGGATGATTAAAGTCCAAAGTTTTATAAAATTAAATGATTAACTTACATGAAATATTTGTTTTAATATATGTGTAATTCATTCTAATCTTCATTTTTTCATATCAATTAAACTATTAATATCTGTCCATTTGCATTTGTTTTTAATCTTGCAAACAAAATTTCTGTAGGTCCCGAGAGGTTCCCAAAGTATATAGCCTTAAGCTGTAGAGGGGGGGTGAATACAACAATTTAAAAACTACACACTAATTTCTCAATGTTTGTATGTATTATCAACAATTTGTTAAATACAAACAAGCTTGAATGCGGAATAGTTCAAGCTGAGATGACAGATACAACAGTATGTTCACTAGTCTAATACAAACTCAAACTAGTATACAATGAATACACTCACTAAGAAGCACTCACTGTGTTTACAAGACTTAAGGGAACATCTTATGTAAAACAGCTTAGACACACAGATACTAAATTACACAGCAGGCTTGCATGCATGAAAAACACACTTGCACGTTCACTCTTGGTTTCAGCACTTAGCTTTCTTCACACCTTTTTCTGTCCTTAGAAGCTTCCTTTTATACTCACTTAGAGGATCTAATAGAAACATCTTCATTGGACGGAATGAAAAGGAGAAGTCTTGTTGAAAAGACAACATAACCTTTTCTGCACTTTTCTGAAAAGCAGACTTGTCTTCACATGTGCAGAACTTTTGTCTTTTTACTTTGTCTACTGTTGCATTGCCTTTAACTAATTTATGAATGTCAACTTTGCGTCTTTCTTCCTTGTAAAGGCCTATTTTGATATAAGAAAAAGGTCTGTCACCCTTTTTCAAATAACCTTTTGTCTTCATGTTTCAGAACAGCTTGGGCAGGCTGAGCAGTTCTGTTTTCCACTTTGTCTTCGGCTTTGTAAACTGATCTTGTAGTCAAAAACAATACATGATGACTTTGAAACTTATTCCATAAAGTGTTTAGCCTGTTCACAAAGAACAGGTTCTGTTCACAAAGAACAGAACACTTTAAAAGTGCCCAAGCTGCTTACCAGTGTAGAGCAGCGTAGATAGTTTATGTCCAGTCTGTTCAGCAGACAGAACAGCTTGGACGAACTGTCTTAGTTGCAACACATGCAACACATAGAACAGCTTATGACTAATATTGCAAATCATTTTCAGGATTCAATAAGGCATATAACAGGCCTTAAATTCAACCTTCAAATGCATCAACAGGTTTGATTATAAATCTCCCCCTCAGATGTAGAACAGGTTTGACTGAGACCTTTTTGTGCCTAACAATTTCACACTAAGATCAATACAAATAGATATGATAATAATATACTAAAGTAAAACCCAAGGCGAATCATTTACTTGTGGTAAGAGTTTATGTGACAACCGCTGTTTTATGTGACATTATCTAGAGTAACAAATGCTTAACGACTTAAAATTCATGTTTGAAGACAGTAATAGTCAAACACTACATACAAAATATAGCCTATACAATGACTTTTAATACCTATGTTTATAGTCAATGTACTCAGTACTCCATACCAATAATCTATGAAGAATTTTCATTGAACTTATAATTTAATATTTTAACTTATTATGTGTAAGACTATTAATTTAGTATATTGGTTTTATAATCATAATACCGAGATAGCAAGTTGTATATTAAATGACCTAGCCTAAAAGACTTTTTTTTTTATTTTTTAAAATTTTTACAAGTATTTTTTCAGACATCTTTCACATGCATTAATCTAAGTTTTTTTTAATGTCATTTGACAATTGTCTTTCATTACTATTATTACACATTTTGTATGGTTTTAATGTAGTTGATTATGCACACAAATTTGTTTGGCGATACAATTTGATATGATATTTGTCAATCTAAAGTTTATATAGTGGCCTAACAAACATACATTTTTTATAATTACATAACATTTTAAATAATAATCAATTAGCCCGGTGCATCGCACGGGCCGTCATGACTAGTATCTATATAAAAGTTGGGTCCTCCATGTAATAAATGTGAGTACATATCTCATGTAATAAATAAAAAAATTTATGGGTTAATTTAATTTTAATTTTTAATAAATGAGAAAACTAATAAGTTAATTTAATTTTTAATCTATATATATATATATATATTATCTATCTATATATAAAGTTTAGCCCATGTCATAAATATTCAAGTCATAATCATTGTTTTTAGGGCTAATTACCAAGAAAGGTAATAAAAAATCCCAAAATTGACAATAAAGGTAATGTAAAATTGTTTTGGCCAAGAAAGATAACGTAAAATTCAAATTTGACAAAGAATGATACTGAAGACCAATTATTAAAGTAAATTTTTAATTTTATGCTCCTTTTTCGGTAAAAGAATAATATTTAATTATTTTTCTTGGCCTAAAATTTGAATTTATGTCCTTTCTTGGCCAAAATAGAATTTTATATTACCTTTCTCGGCAAAAACATTTTTACAATACCTTTATTGTAAAATTTTGAATTGTATATTATCTTTCTTGTTAATTTTCCCTTGTTTTTAATGTATTCACTTCTCCTATGTTAAATAATTGCTTAATTGTTTAATATCAAACTAAATATTGTTTTAGTTTTCAAAAAAAAAAAAAGGTTAATAATAATAGACTATCCATTTTCTCCAACTTGAAGAATTGCTTTAATGTGATACTAAATATTGGTTTAATGTTGCTTAAATTTAATTAATTTTACCTTAATAGTAGAAACCCTCCATCTATCCTAATTAGGTTATTATTTTATCAATTAAATGTTTTTATTTTACCATAAATATGAATTAATGTCAATCATTTATCTATAAATAACAAAGTTACATTTGTTCATTCACATTCTTCCATCATTTCATGTTACAAACAATTTGTGAGTACATGGTGGATGGAAAATCCTATGACAATGCTAAGAATTTTGGTTCATGGCGGCCAACGAGGCCTGTGGTAGCGATGATTTCATAGCAAATGGTTGTGAAGGTGTAAGGTTCAAGAGTAAAGCGTATGCGAGATCACAAAACTCATCTTCATATGCTAATTTGATGTTGTTGGAATTCACGGATGGTGACAATGCCGAGTCGGAGAACTTCTCGCTCGAAAAGCACCCATCATTTAAACTTAATTGGGTTTCATCTAAGCGGAAAGACATATAATAATAAAGGTATTAATTAGTCGTTGTGGTACATGGCTTATTTTTAATTTCGTAGTATAAGTAATTGTTTGCTTTGTCAAAGTTGAGAGCTATTGTAATAGAATTTGTTTTTTTTGGCAATCACATATATTAGATGTCTATATGAGTGACTTTGGTAATTTCGTATTCAATTTTAAATTTGTTTCGGATTTTAGTTGGATTTATAAACCGCCATGTGTGCTCTCCTATATTCTAAATTTAGAAATATATTATTTAGTTATTGATTTTTATTTAATTTAGTTTAAATATTGCAAACCATGTTTTATATCACCGATTCCTTATACAAATAATAATTCATCTTAATAATCTTTTTAAAACTATATATTATTTTTTTAAATTTATACATTTTACGTTTTCTTCTAGACTATTTGAGTAATTATATTAAATGTTGACAGATTGAATAGCTAATATGACACTTACTATTATTTATGTATTTTTGAAGTGAACTATTTTGATATTACATCTTTTGAGATAACCTAAAATCTAGTTAAAAATTTTAAAACAATTTATTTACGTAATTAAAAGTTTATAATAACATAAATTATAAATTGAAAGCTTTTGAATATAATTATTCAATTGAATTTTGATATCATTATTATGATAAAAGTATTCTTTAAATAGTTTTAATATCATTGTTAAATAAAAAAAAATATCATTTGGTTCATATTATACATATGATAATATGTTTATACATATAGATTCTATAATATTTATATAAAAATATCTTGTTCAATAAGCATAGTTAAGTTTCATCATGTACCTGATATGATAATCTAAAAAATTTACATACAAATTGTTTCAATTCAAATTTTTAATCGTTATAATTGATCATTAAGAAATATTTAATTACCAAGAGTCCATATCATTAAAGTCTATGTTGTATGAAGCTCATGCCATTAACTTTATAAAGATCATCTTATGTTATATATATATATATATATATATATATATATATGTAGGTCCCGAAAGGTTTCCCAAGTATATAGCCTTAAGCTGTAGAGGGGGGGGGGGGTGAATACAGCAATTTAAAAACTACAGACTCTTTTCTTAATGTTTGTATGTATTATCAACAAAAGTTAATTACAAACAAGCTTGAATGCGGAAAGGTTCAAGCTGAGATGACAGATACAACAGTATGTTAACTAATCTAAGACAGACTTAAACTAGTTACAATGAATACACTCACTAGGAATTACTCACTGTGTTTACAAGACTCCGAGAAACAGCTTGAATAAGAACAGCTTAGACACCAAGCACTGTTTTATTCAAGCAGACTTGCATGCATGAAAGACACACTTGAATGCACGTTCACTCTTGGCTTCAGCACTTAGCTTTTTTGGCTTATCCTTTCAATCCTTGGAAGTTTCCTTTTATACTCTCTCAGAGGATCTAAGAGAAGTTTCTTTATTGGACGAAAGGAAAAGTGGAAAGTCTTGTTGAAAAGACAATATAACTTTTCTGCACATTCTGAAAAGCAGACATGCCTTCATGTTGCAGAACTTTTGTCTTTTCACTTTGTCTACTGTTGCATAAGCTTTAACTAAATAAGGAATGTCAACTTTGCGTCTTTCTTCCTTTGTCAATGCCTATTTTGATATAAGAAAAAGGTCTGTCACCCTTTTTCAAATATCCTTTTGTCTTCATGTGACAGAACAGCGTGGGCAGGCTGAGCAGTTCTGTTTTCCACTTTGTCTTCGACTTTGTAAACTGATCTTTTAGCCAAAAACAATACATGAGGACTTGGAAACATATTCCATAAATTGTTTAACCTGTTCACAAAGAACAGGTTCTGTTCACAAAGAACAGAACACTTGTAAACTGCCCAAGCTGCTCACCAGTGTAGAGCAGCGTAGACAGTTTATGTCCAGCCTGTTCAGCAGACTGAGCAGCTTGGACAAACTGTCTTTGTTGCAACACATGCAACATATAGAACAGCTTTGGACTGATATTGCAAATCATTTTCAGGTTTCAATAAGGCATATAACAGGCCTTAAATTCAACCTTCAAATGCATCAACAGGTTTGATTAAGAATCTCCCCCTCAGATGCAGAACAGGTTTGACTGAGGCCTTTTTGTGCCTAACAATATATATATATCAAAAAGAGTAATATATATATATATATATATATATATATATATATATATATATATATATATATATATATATATATATATATATATATATATATATATATATATATATATATATATGGTGAGGATAAAATGAGGACCGTGCTTAAAATGAGGACGGTAAGAACCAATGAAATTGCTAGAATTTGTGAATCAACCAATAGGATGCAAGGTGGCAATTTAGTAATTAAATAGAGTTTTATACCCCTTTTAGAACATTTTAGAGGGCAATTTGGTCATTTATGCACCATTTTATTTTTAGCAAATATATGCTATTAATTAGGAGGAATCACATTTATAGTAGGATTTAGGGGGTTTGGAGGGCTGCACTGTTGGTGAGCAATTCACGACGGCCGTTAGGGGATTCACGGTTTTCAGGCGACGGACGACAGAGAGGAAGATCGGAGGTTGGTGGTTCACGGCGGCAGACGTTGAGGAGCAGGGGTGTGGTTCACGGCGACATGCATTGAGTAGTGGGTGTGGTTCACGGCGCAACAAGTGAGAAGTCCGACTCAGGGTTTTTGCGAGTGGTTCACGCTGGTTACGACAAGTGGTTGATGGTTCACGGCGCCACCGTGCGGTTCACGACACCACCATGGTTCACAAACACCGTCGTTGATTCACGAAACCACCAGTATTCATGACACTACCGATGATTCACATTCTATACAACCTATATTTCACGACTAACCTGTGAGATTCATGACACTAACGGTTCATCAATGATTGCACTGTGATTCACACTTCATCAAGGATTACACAGTGATTCACGTAAATAAAATTATTTGATGCAAATCTATAAGTTGTAACACACTTAAATCGATACAAAGTCTAACAATCGATATACAAAATGATACAAAACACATCATTGGGGATGATTCATTATGAATGATTCATTACAAACCAATAAAAAACAATAACATTGTTAAATAAAAAATCAATTTTGTAAACAATTCCAACATATGATTAACGATTCTACAAATCCTAAAATCAAAAACAAGAACTAAAAGACACAACATCCTCTTCTACACATGTGGTTCACAACTAAAAACTTATTTGAGCAAACCCATTGAATTGTATAAAATACATCATCCTCTTTTCTAGTTATTTTAGACACTCCTGGATGGGTGGTCTTCACAATCGATGATTCACGGTGACATGGACGGAATGAAAGGCGATCGACCCAGTGGTTCACCACGAGCGATCCATAGCCAGTTTCTTAAACCTGAAGAAGGGGAGAAATAGAGTAGGTGGTTAATCTATGGATGATGGTTCTCCGACAATGGAAAATCCGTCAGAGAATATGATCTTCAAGGGGTGTCGAGATCGGTGGTCACAATGACCAATCAATGTTGGGTATGGCCATGAACGTCAATGAAGTCGTGGTTGGTTCTACGTGGTGGTATTGGTTGTCTGGGAGGAAAGGTAATCGACGTTAGTATTTGTTTATGGGAGGACGACGATGGAGATGGAGGCGGGAGATGAGTGTAGTCGTCGGTTTCCACATGACGGTGATTCTTTTCTTCCATGTTGAAGACACAAAAAAGAGAATAAGTGGATGGTTGGTTTAAAGAGAGGAGGGAGAAAGAGAAAGATAGAGTTAATTTTAGTAAATGCGCTGTCAATGGGATGATAATTGGATTTTTTTTTCATTTAACAACTTTTATTAATCAAAATGTCCAATATGCCCCTATAGGGGAGGATTAAAATTGATGATGTGTCATAATCTCATTGGTTCTTATCGTCCTCATTTTAAGGACGGTCCTCATTTGATCCACTCCCTATATATATATATATATATATATATATATATATATATATATATATATATATATATATATATATATATATATATATATATATATATATAGCTTCAGGTTCAAAAAGGTACCTCTCGAAATCAAGTGCACCCGAAGGTACCAACCTTAAAAAACTTTTTTTAAATTTTTTTTCTCATAATCATGTTTAATTTAATGTTATACGCATGATATATGAATTTCACATACATTCACACTTTCTGTGTCCTTAAAAATTATGTGAATGCTCAATGCATATTTATGTGAATGGTCATCCATGTGAATGGTCATTTCACACAATGTGAATGGTGTGAATGACCATTCACATGATCTTTTTTTACAATTCACAAGATTTATGATGTTGCTCCTTTTGAAAAAAAGTCTTATAATGTTGTCTTATACATGTTTATTCAAAAAAAATATATGTGAATGATCATTCACATTAGGGTACGCTGGGTACGCTGGAATCTCATAGGTACGCTGATGAACCTGATTCTATATATATATATATATATATATATATATATATATATATATATATATATATATATATATATATATATATCATTTCTTTCTTTTTTATAATTTAATTATCCAAATATTACATTTTATTTTTTATTCCTTTTGTTTTAATCATTAATTTTCATTTGTATGTTTAATGTTATTGTGAATTCAAATTTCATGCAATTCAATCATATAGAACAATTCATATGAACAATTATCAATCCAACACATTATATTGAATGATTAAAGAGAGAAATATTACATTGATGTTCTTGGTGACTTGCACAACACTTTTTCTCTCTATCAATCAGATCCGTATATGTGTATGTGTATTTGTGTAATCTGAGATTCCTCCTTCTATCAACAGTACACAGATACCTCTTTTTATACTTAATACTCAAGCTTTGAGTATTTACAATCCAACCCCTATACTATTGAGTAATTACAATTATATACATTACTATAATTATTTATTTAAGATTATTACATGATATACCTGGTTCATTTTCTTTTTCAATTATTTATTGAGAATCCAAATATTTCTCAGTTGTTTTTTTCATTTAAGAAAAATAAAAATAAAAACTAGTTGTAGTTTTTTCGTTTGGAAAATCTACAATCCAAATGATTTATTTTTTTCTCCATTCAAAAAAATTCAAAATAACAACATGTTGAAGCTTTTTTCGTTTGGAAAAATAATATAATTAAAATGCTTCGTAGTTTCTTCAATGCAAATACTTAATAAAAATTTTTAATTCTAAATGGTTTGAAAAAATCAAGAGTTGGAATAGTTTATCGCTTTTTAGAAATAAATTATATTCCAAATGGTTTGTTGTTTTTATTGAAAAAATTGAAAATGTATTAATTTTTTTATCTACGTTTAATTAAAAATTAGAATTATTCTTTTGTTTGAGAAAATCATAAATCATAACGGTTTACCGTTTTTTGATCAAAAAAATTAAAATCAAAATGGTTCGTCATTAAAATCAAGATGGTTATCGTTGTTTAAAAAAATCAAAAATCATAATGGTTCATCGTTTTTTAATCAAAAAAATTAAAATCGAAATGGTTCATTATAACGGTTCATCGTTTTTTGATTAAACAACGATAAAAAAATTTACGAACCACTCCAATATTGTTTTCTGGATCAAATAAACGATGAACCATTTCGATAATTTTTTGATAAAAAATGATGAACCATTATAATTTTTGATTTTTTTAAACAACGATAACCATCTTGTATTAATTTTTTATCAAAAAAAATAACGAACCATTTTGATTTTATTTTTTTGATCAAAAAACGGCAAACCATTATGATTTTTGATTTTTTTTCAAACAAAAGAACCATGCTGTTTTTTAATTAAACGTAGATAAAAAATCAATACAATTTCAAATTTTTCAATAAAAACAATAAACCATTTGGAATTTAATTTATTTGACTAAAAAGCAACGAACCATTCCAATTCTTGCTTTTTTCAAACCATTTAGAATTAAAAAAATTTATTAAGTATTTGCAATGAAGAAACTACGAAACATTTTAATTATATTCTTTTTCCAACGAAAAAAGCTTCAACACGTTTTGTTATTTTGAATTTTTTTAATGGAGAAAAGAAATAAATCATTTTGATTTTAGATTTTCCAAACGAAAAAAACTACAACTAGTTTTTATTTTTAATTTTCTTAAATGAAAAAAATAATTGAAAAAAATGAAACAGATATATCATATAATAATCTTAAATAAATAATTATAGTAATATATAAAAAAAATAACATTAATAATAACAATAAACATACAAATAAAACTTAATGATTAAAACAAAAGGAATAAAAAATAAAATGTTATATTTGGATAATTAAATTATAAAAAAGAAAGAAATGATTAATATATATGAAAAGTATGAAAATTTCATAAATGGTCCCTGAAAGTTTGAAAATTACATAAATGGTCCTTGAAAGTCAAAAAGACAAAAATGCTCCTGAAACTAACGGCTCAAGTTAACGGCCGTTTGTTTCAGAGACCAAAATGTTACAACTTTTCGATTTTAGGGACTTCTGGTGTAATAAAAATTTTTCAGGGACTAAAACCATAATTCCATATAAACCACAGGGACCATTTATGTAATTTAGTCTAATAATAATAATAGTAGTATATTTAAGACTAGATTACATAAGTGATCCCTGTGGTTTATATGGAATTACGATTTTAGTCACTGAAAGAATTTTATTATACCACAGGTCCCTGAAAGAATTTTAAGACTTGAGTCGTTAGTCTCAGGGGCATTTATGTCCTTTTGATTTTCAGGGACCATTTGTGTAATTAGCATACTTTTTATTCTTTATTCTTTTTTTTCTCTTTATTTCTTTTACACACACACACACACACACACACACACACACACACACACACACACACACACATATATATATATATATATATATATATATATATATATATATATATATATATATATATATATATATATATATATATATATATATATATATATATATAGGGGAGGGTTCTTCTAAGAACCATAAAAAGTATGGGAACCTAAGAACCTTTTATGGCTATTGGATTAATGATAATCAATGGTTGATATATTGGATGACAAGTTTGTAATTATTTTGAACTTTGATAGTGGAGAATCTTGAAAATGTGTGAAAAGGGTATTTTTGGAAGAAAAAAATCTCCTTTTTCTCTTTCTCTCTCTTACTTTTTTCATTTTCATTTTATTTTTCTTTCATTATAATTGATTTTTAAAGTAAAAAAAAAACGTCTTTTATAAAAAAAAAAAAAATTCTATATAGAAAATTATTTAATCGCTAAAAAAATAACGTATTTTAAATAGAAATATTATATGTCTATATAGAATTTTTTTTTTTCTATATAGAATGTGTTAACGAACATATTCTACGTACAATCTACGTAGAATGTCGTGTAAAATGTCAAATATCATATATTCAACGTAGATTACCTGATAAAATATATCAAAAACACATTGAAACAAAAAAAAAGATTTGATTTAGTCATTTTATCAAACACTTGGTATGCAACTGATATAAAATATACCAAAAAGTCATTGAATAGTAATGTTAATCTACATAAAAGATATAGAAATATATAAAAAACATAAAAATATATAAAATATATAAGAAACATAACATTCTACATAGATTACGTGTGATTTTTTACAAGTAGTATTTTATTATATTCTATTTAGATTATCATTTAATCTACGTAGATTATTATGTAAAACATCCAATAACTATTACAATCATTATAAATCTAATATCTTACAAATAATCTTCATTATAAAACATGATAAATGAATCTGTCATATTCAATGTAGAGTATCAACGAACATATTATATGTACAATCTACGTAGAATGTCATGCATTTTACGTAGAATGTCATTCAATCTACGTAGAATGACATTCAATCTACGTAGAATGGTATGCAATATACGTAGAATGACATGCAATCTACGTAGAATGTCGTGTAGAATGTCAATTATCATATATTCTACGTAGATTATTACATAATAAAATATACCAAAAACACATTGAATAGTGATGTTAATCTACATAAAAAGATATAGAAATGTATAAGAAACATAAGAAACATAACATTCTACATAGATTATGTGTGATTTTTTACAAGTAGTATTGTATTATATTCGATGTAGATTATCATGTAATCTACGTAGATTGTCATGTAATCAACATAGATTATCATGTTAAACATCTAATAACTATTACATTCATTATAAATATAATATCTTACAAATAATTTTAATTATAAAATATGGAAAATTAATCTGTCCAATGTACGTAGTTGTACATAGAATATGTTCGTCGATACTCTACATAGAATGTCACGCAATCTACGTAGAATGACATTCAATCTACGTAGAATGAAATGCAATCTACGTAGAATGACATGCAATCTACGTAGAGTATCGACGAACATATTATATGTACAATCTACGTAGAATGTCATGCAATCTACGTAGAATGACATTCAATCTACGTAGAATGACATTCAATCTACGTAGAATGATATGCAATCTACGTAGAATGTCATTCAATTTACGTAGAATGTCATATAGAATGTCAAGTATCATATATTCTACATAGATTACATGATAAAATATACCAAAAACACATTGAATGTTAATGTACATTTACATAAAAAGATATAGAAATGTATAAGAAACAAAAAATATATGAAATATACATAACATTATACATAGATTATGTGTGATTTTTTACAACTAGACTTATATCATATATTCTATGTAGATTATCATGTAAAACATCTAATAACTATTACATTCATATATATATCTAATATTTTACAAATAATCTTCATTATATAACATTGAAAATGAATACGTCATATTCTATGTAGAGTATCGACGAACATATATGTAGAATGGCATGCAATCTACGTAGAATGACATTCAATCTATGTAGAATGTCATGCAACCTACGTAAAATGTCATGCAATCTATGTAGAATGTCGTGTAAAATGTCAAATATCATATATTCTACATAGATTACATGATAAAATATATCAAAAACACATTGAAACAAAAAAAAAGATTTCATTTAGACATTTTATCAAACACTTGGTATGCAACTAATATAAAATATACCAAAAATACATAGAATAAAACTGTTAATCTACGTAGAATAACATGCAATCAATGTAGAATGACATTCAATCTACGTAGAATGACATGCAATCTACGTAGAATGACATGCAATCTACGTAGAGTATCGACGAACATATTCTATGTACAATCTACGTTGAATGTCATGCAATCTACGTAGAATGACATTCAATCTAAGTAGAATGACATTCAATCTACGTAGAATGACATGCAATCTATGTAGAATGTCATGCAATCTATGTAGAATGTCGTGTAAAATGTCAAGTATCATATATTCTACATAGATTAAATGATAAAATATACCAAAAACACATTGAAACAAAAAAAATAAGATTTCATTTAGACATTTTATCGAACACTTGGTATGCAACTAATATAAAATATATATAATTTAATTATCCAAATGTAACATTTTATTTTTTATTCATTTTGTTTTAGATATTAATATTTTTTTGTATGTTTATTGTTATTATTAATGTTAACTTTTTTTTTTATATATTACTATAATTATTTATTTCAATTACTATATGATGTACCTGATTTATTTTTTTAATTATTTATTGAGAATCCAAATCTTTCTCTATTCTTTTTTTTATTTAAGAAAAATAAAAATAAAAACTAGTTGTAGTTTTTTTCGTTCGGAAGATATAAAATCAAAATGATTTATTACTTTTCTCTATTGAAAAAAATGTAAAACAACGACGTGTTGTAACTTTCTCATTTGGAAAAAAAGAATATAGTCAAAATGGTTCGTGGTTTCTTTATTGCAATTCGTCGCTTTTTAATGAAAAAATGAAAATCAATATGGTTCCGTTTTTTGTTCAAACAATCGAAAATTAAAATGGTTTTAATTTTTTCCATAAAAAATACGAACCAATTATTTTTTTATTTTTTTAAAAAAAGCCATTCCGATTTTAATTAAACGAAGATAAAAAAATTACGTACCACTCCGATATTTTTTTTAAATCAAATAAACGATGAACCATTTTGATTTTAATATTTTTGATCAAAAAACAATGAACAATTTTGATTGTTGACTTTTTCAAACAACGATGATCATTCTGGTATTAATTTTTTAATCAAAAAAATGACGAACCATTTTGTTCATAATTTTTTTATCAGAAAATGTTGAACCATTTGATTTTTTATTATTCAAACAAAAGAAACATTCTGATTTAATTTAACGTAGATAAAAAAAATAACACAATTTTAATTTTTTCAATAAAAAACAACAAACCATTCGAAATTTAAAATTTTTAATTAAAAGACGACGAATCATTCTAATAAGATTCCAGTGTAACCTAATTTGAATGATCATTCACATATATTTTTTTTGAATACACATGTATAAGACAATATTATAAGATTTTTTTTTCAAAAGAAGCAACATCATAAATCTTGTGAATGGTAAAAAAGATCATGTGAATGGTCATTCACACCATTCACATGATGTGAAATGACCATTCACATAAATATGCATTGAGCATTCACATTAATTTTAAAAAAAAGTTTTCTAAGGTTGGTACCTTCGGGTGCACTTGATTTCAAAATGTACTTTTTTGAACTATATATATATATATATATATATATATATATATATATATATATATATATATATATATATATATATATATATAATCATGTTCATCAGCGTACCTATGAGATTCCAGCGTACCCTAATGTGAATGATCATTCACGTATATTTTTTTGAATAGACATGTATAAGACAACTTTATAAGAATATTTTTCAAAAGAAGTAATATCATAAATCTTGTGAATAGTAAAAAAAAGATGATGTGAATGGTCATTCACACCATTCACATGGTGTGAAATGACCATTCATATGCATTGAGTATTCACATAATTTTTAAGCACACAGAAATTGTGAATCTATGTGAAATTCATATATCATGCGTATAACATTAAATTAAACTTGGTTATGTGAAAAAAAATTTAAAAAGTTTTTTAAGGTCGGTATCTTTGGGTGCACTTGATTTCAAGAGGTATTTTTGTTGATGGAATACAAAGTATAGGATATATTTTGTAATTAGTTAATAGTTGTATAAATGTATATAAATAGAATGTTGACTTTCAATATAGAACATTTCTGACAGTTGCTGATTTGTACGCATTAATTTCTGAAAAAGGGCAACAGTACTCGAAGATTCTCTTGCATCATTTTTGTAATCATCAGATCTGAAATATAATCATTCGGTTAGTTTTGATTCCATTTATTGTTCTTGATTATTGATATTGTTGTTTGATTGATAAGAAACTGTAATTCACAATTGGTATCAGAGCTTCTAGGGGTGAATCTTTGATTATGAAATTGAAACTTTCGAAGTGTCCTTGAATTTTTTTTTCAAAAACCCTAAAATCATCAAGGGTTTTTAATCTGTTGATCATACTGTTAGTATATTGTGTGTAAAGATGACATTACTACTGCATCATGGCTGATTTCATAAAACACTTGAGGGTCACACCGATGAGCACAACTGAGCAGATGCAATTAAACTATTGAATAAATAATATTGGATATTATTTATGACACGAAATGATCATTGAGATTAAATTAATGTATGATTAGTTATATCTCAAAGTACGGGGACTAAAAGTACAATATTAGATATTGTAGTAATTTAATTGTCATTGGATGATAATTAAATAATTATCTAGTCTTTTATTTATTATTGGATATTAAATAAAAGACACATTTATTTGAATTGATATTATCATCTAATTATTGATAACTGGATGGATAATTATAAACAAATAAATAAGAGATAATTATAAATAATTATCTAGTCATTTATATATTATTAGATAATGTATAAAAGATTATTATTATTTAAAGGGTATATAATTATAGAGATAATTATATAAGGTTTAAATAATAAAGATAATTATTAAGATATATATTATATTATTATATTAGAGTTTGATTAAAACTAAAACTCTTAATTAATAATATATATATATATATTATACACACATACGGTCAAATATAGATAAGGAGATTGACATACAATCCCATAATTTTTGGGATGTTGGTTTAGTGTGGGGATAAACATTCTCCATATTCACACGACACACACACATTCGATGTGGGTGGTGTGTGTGAGTTTTGTGGTTTTTTTTCTCCCGGCCGTACCAAATCAAACACATAAGTGTTTTGGTTTTTCCCGTTCTTCGTGTGTTTGATTGCATACCTGGCGCCGCTCGATCGTGTCATCACCGGTGGATACCGAGAGCGTCTCATTCGTGTATTCTTGTCATAGAATACAAAGGTACGGATTTATTGCTTTCTCGTTTACTTATCTTATGTTTTACTTGATGATCCGTGTACGGAATTCGTAATTTTTAAAAGCTTCCGTTGTGCGTTAATATGATTAATTTTTTTAAAGAAAAACCATACGAATTCCCAATAGTGGTATCAGAGCCATCTCAAGTAACATAATGATAGTATTATTCGTGTATTTATGTCCAACGATCTTAAAGTTTCGATTTTTAATAATTAAAATTGTTTAAACGGTCGTAATCAATAATTAAAATGTTTAAGGTTTTGATTTGGCTTGGAGAAAATCGACCAAAGGTTTTGGAAACCTTATGGTGATTCTCGGCCAACCTTGGAGTTTTTCGGAACTCGAGATTTTGAAACCTTAGTTCGTTTTATTTAATTGATGTTTGATTGTTTAAAAGTGTTTAATTGATTAAAGTCGAAAATTAAACGTTCCGGTTCGCGAAATCAAACCTAGAGATTTCGGTCATGGGTTGAGACCCATGACCTCTCGGTTGTGATGTAGTAACCGAGGTGATGGATTATTTGTTCCGTCGTGTCGTTTAATTCACGGTTAAACTCGAACGATTAAATTAAATGCGTTAAAATCGAATTAATAAATCAAAAGTGTTTGGTTATTAATATTTAAACATTTGTGACTAAATATGTTTTGGTTTTACAAAAATTAAAGTGGAGACTTTATTAGTTTTTTATAAAATTCGCAAATCGGTTTAAATATTTTTCGATTCGATAATTAAACGATTAATTGGAATATGGAAATCGAAGTAATCAAAGTGAATTGATTAATGGCTTCGATTAATTTCAGCCGTCAAATGGTTTGATACCCTACTTATTTTCGGTTCATATGGGTTATTGAACCCGAGTATGAGCCGGTTAACTAAGTTGGTTCGTTTCCATTTTCCGGTAATTCTTCGTTTAAATTAAATCGGTTTTTATTAAAAAGTTAAGTTTTAATGTTGAAATTAAAATTCGTGACTTTGAGTTTCATGCTCGGTCATGATTTAATGTTTTGAGATTTGATCTCGACATTAACGTTTTTGGTAGAAATCGTTTAAAACCATAAATAAAAGTTTTTGGTATTATTTAAAGATGGTCAATTTTCTTTAAATATTTTAAAAGAAATATTTTATTGGTAAAATTGTTTATCTAGAAAATTGACATTTTAAATAAAGTTTAGTTATTTATTTTGAAAAGTGTTTCAATTAAATAATAGTTAATTGATAATTATTTAAAGGAAGTTTGAATTATTTATCAATATTATTTGAAAATAAAACCATATTTATTAAAGGTTGTTTAATAAAAAGTTTCTTAAAATAGTAAGTTTAATTTTCAAATGTGTTTGAATTGTTAATTGTATTTTAAGAAAAGTATAGTTATGAATCCAAAGATAATGCAAAGATGGAATTAAATTTAAAGTTTTTCGGGAAAAAGTTTCTAATTACGGAAAATGTTCCTAAATTTCGAGTTTACGAACCGTGTTTAATTTAAGAACGATGTTGGAGATATTTACTTCAATTAATGGTGGATTAATTGGTTTTGGAATTATTTTCATGTCAAGATGAAAATGAATTCTAGATTATTTACAAGCTTTACTGCTTTAGTTATGTTTGTGACATAGCCGAGCCTTGAGACCCCTTTTTGCTTAGATGGTTGTTTATTTAATCGTGATGTTTGCTATTTTTATTATTGGTTATTTTTTTGGGAAGGCCTGCGTGCCATTGGAATCCTGGGTATTATGATGTAATCTGTAATAGGTTAGAAAATAGGCAAATGTATTTAGATAAATATATGTAATAAATCTTGGCGAAGATGTCCATCAAGAAGGAGGTCATCCATCAAGGACGCTCGAAGACATCATCGAATGCTGAGGCTAGTGGGAGCTGAAAGAGTTCAACCTTCTTGCCTTGTGTGTTGATTTTGTCCCTTAGGTTTTGACCTAATTGGTTTGTCCGTGTGGCTCTCGGAAACCAATTTAGTTTCGGCAAGGCTATGTCACCGTGTGGTTGTTTGTTTTATTTCTTGATGTTTTATTTATATCTGCGTGGTTGTGGTGACAAAGTAGATAAATAAAAGAAATTAAAACTACAATCATTTTTGATGAAAAATTAAAGTATTTAAAAGGAAGTTTAAATTGGAAACTTTAATTATTTTGTCAGGTGTTAGATATGACATTTTTATGAAATTAGTTTTTCTAATAAAGGAGATTTATTTTAAAATGTCATATGGTCAAAGAGTTGAAATTCTTAAAACTGGTACATTAACTGGATTGTTTACCAGAATAGGTGGTGTCTAGGACAGTCTTGCTCGGGCTGTGGAAGTTCCAAAAGGTTTAGAACTGGAAGGATCCTGCCCGCAGACTAACCTGACTGGCCACTAGTTCTTGGTAAGAGACTGGTTATAAACCCAAATTAAAAATCTGACACAGCACACCGTCCATATAGTGGCACTCACGGTGACCGGTCGTCGTAAGTAGGTTCAGCCTTCATTGGGTGCTTACGCCGCAAACTCGGAAAGCTGTGAGGTAAGCACTGCGGATCCTAAGTGAGACTTGGGCCAGTGACTTGCAGTTGTTATATGGTGTGTGTCAGTGGTGGTTCCTCAGTAAGACTGTTGCCCAAGGTGTGGATGAGATTAAACATGATCAATTTAAGAAATTGAAAATCTCATAAGATCTAAGAGTTGCAAAGGGGTTGTAATTGGTAATAAGTTGCCTGCCTGAGTAGCTTATTCATGTAGGTTCAGCCTCCGTTGGGTGCATGAATAAGTAAAATGGTTCTTAGGATTAATAAATCATTTTCTAAATTTTGGGTTATTGATTTATTAATGGTTAATCAAATACTGATTTTTGAAAAATTGTTTAAGATGGTTGAAAAAGACAGAGGTAGAAGCGGTTTAATAATAACAATGACAATAACAGTAATAACAACAATGATAACGTCAAATATCCTTTTCCCACTTGAAAATCCTCCCCAAAAGCACATGTTGCTACTTTGAGGTCCATTCGGGATATGGAGAACTCAAAAGAGGCAACTTCCTGAACTGGGAGTAAAATCTGACAAATGTTCTGAGTACAGGGTGAAAGTCGTATATTCTGGAAAGGGCACCAGAACCTGCTCCTGCAGAGATTGCTACAGTTGAGGAGAGAAATCTCCACAAGAAGCACTCTAAGGATTCGGTCAATGTGGCCTGTCTAATGCTAGCGACCATGACATCTGAGCTGCGGACTAGCCTTATGGACGTCTCAGCTTGACAGATGTATCGCCAGCTAAAGGATATGTTCCAGACTCAGGCTCGGACTGAGAAAGATATATGACAAGGGCTCTGAGCTCCTGCAGAATGGCAGAAGGAACAACTGTTAGATCCCATGCACAGAAGATGAAAGGTTATCTGGATCATCTTAGCGGACTTGGGTTACCCGTGACACAGGACATGACCACGAATCTAATTCTCAATTCCTTATTGAAGGAATTTTAGCAATTTGTAATTTGTTACAATATGCACGGAGAAGATGATCAGTGGGCTGCATCGGATGCTATAGACTGCTGAGGGAGTGATTAAGGAGAGAAGATAGGGAAAGAGACGAAAAGGAAAATAAGTTTTCAAGCCGGAGGTTAAAGCTAACAAGTAACTAAAACTTAGAACCAGAGAAGTCAAATCCAAGGATGACAAATTCTTTGAGTGCTAGGAAACTGGGCACTGGGAAAGGAATTGTCCAAAGTACTTGGAAACGGTCAAGGTTGACCGCATTGAGACTTCGTGTATCTGAATCAGTCACTTCTATTGTTCTTGGATATGTGATACCCAATTGAACAAAGTTTCATGCATAATGTCTGCAATGACTAAAATGAAGTGAAAAGAGATGACAGATTCAGTGGGAGCATAGAGACATCTTAGAGAATACTCTGCTGGACACTATTTTCATGTCATCATTAGTTTATCATGGTGTAGTATACAATTGATTGAATTTCTTGCAAGTATTTTTGGGATAAATAAAGAATTTTTGGAGTTAAAAATTTGTTGCTTGAAATTCCTGTTGTTTAAAATTACTAAACCATGATTATAGACTATTGATTCAAGTGGAACTTGAATAGTAACTTGTCAATGGAGATTGGACAAGCTAGTAATCATATTCAGATAAAAAGGGTTACCATGTTGTTGTGTAAGTTGTTCAAGTGTTCAAATGCAGTTTCATTGAACTTGTTAATTCTTGAAAGTTAGTTCAAGAGATTATATGAGTTGGATAGTCATCTGTGATTATATAGAAACTAATAAAATGCAGAATTAAATGTAAAGGAGTTACATGGAGGTTAATTCACTTCACTTGTCAGAAATAATTAGACTTGAGAAGTCAAAATTGTTTAGACAAGAAGTAATCGCATTTTATAAAATTACATGTGAAATGTATACAACTTGTGTGATGGTTAGTCAAGTAGTAGCCTTTGACTTGTTTAAACACTCGTCGACAACTTTGACGGAATACCACAACGAAATGTTGTAGATAACCAGGTTCTGGTGGTTATGGATACATATCACAAATTTTGAACACAATGTTATTAAAGATATCTTGTTAAGATATAGGTAAACCGCATACTGTCATATTCAAGACTAAACATCTATACGTATCACTAGTAGCAATTAATCTGAATTGCTAGAGCTCCTAAATTTTAATCCTGGTGTCCTTATGAGTGATTTACCAGTTCCTCTAAAGATAATGGATATAAATTTATATGGAGATTCAGATTGGATCTGAATAATATTACAAGAAGTTGTAATAGAGAACTAGTGTAATTTTTCAAAGATAAATGGTAATGGAAGTTAAGTCAGTTAACTAGAGAACACTCCCACTAAGATCATGTCTGAAATTAATTTTTCGATAGATCGGGTTACCGTTACATTTGATAAAGGAACAGTAGCATTAAATTGATGGAAGTCATGTTGTGTTTATTGAGATAAAGGAGATCAACATGATATCTTTAATGTCGTTCAATTTTGCATGTTTTAGAAATCCAAGAATAAAATTGAAGTTATTCTAAAACTATTCCATAGCTGCTTGTTGTCGTGGGAACCACAACGAGAATTAAAAGGCTACTGTGGTTTTTGGTTGATATTCATGGGTGATGAATATAGCAAAGGTTGGACCAAATTCGCAGGTATTTGTTGCGAACAAATATTGGATTGACCCACCGATTGAGACCACTTTGTGGATCATAGTCATGAGTCGTCTCAAAAAAGTAATCCTTAGTACCTGAGATGTCTACGTACTTTAGTGCGGGTGCTGCTGTACATTTGGCCTAACCTAACGTCATCCGTAACTGGGTGATCATAACGGTTCGAGGCTGGTTGCAGTGGGAGTCGTGCTGAAGGCCTAGATAGTCAAGATGGGATTTGCACCTTCTTTTAACTAAGAAGAGATATTTCTGGGCCCCTCGACGATCGATACTGACAGAAATGCATGGCCATGCTCGGACAGAACTGATGTGTTCTAATCTGTCTGTTTCAGATCAGTATGAGATCAGGGAGTCGAGAAACATAATCGTGACTGCTACGGTTGATATAATCCATGCCTAGCTTTCACATTGAAATATCGCGATGCATGGGATATAACCTAAGTTTCTTTTTGGAAGGCTGTTTCAACAAGAATGCCCGAATGGGAGTCAAAGTTTTTATGACCTTGGTTGCCTAAAGTGTCTAGCCATGACCTCCTTTAGGCGCATGCTGCAGGATAGTATGTCGTCTTACACAAGTGGGAGTATGTTAGTATATTGTGTGTAAAGATGACATTACTACTGCATCATGGCTGATTTCATAAAACACTTGAGGGTCACACCGATGAGCACAACTGAGCAGATGCAATTAAACTATTGAATAAATAATATTGGATATTATTTATGACACGAAATGATCATTGAGATTAAATTAATGTATGATTAGTTATATCTCAAAGTACGGGGACTAAAAGTACAATATTAGATATTGTAGTAATTTAATTGTCATTGGATGATAATTAAATAATTATCTAGTCTTTTATTTATTATTGGATATTAAATAAAAGACACATTTATTTGAATTGATATTATCATCTAATTATTGATAACTGGATGGATAATTATAAACAAATAAATAAGAGATAATTATAAATAATTATCTAGTCATTTATATATTATTAGATAATGTATAAAAGATTATTATTATTTAAAGGGTATATAATTATAGAGATAATTATATAAGGTTTAAATAATAAAGATAATTATTAAGATATATATTATATTATTATATTAGAGTTTGATTAAAACTAAAACTCTTAATTAATAATATATATATATATATTATACACACATACGGTCAAATATAGATAAGGAGATTGACATACAATCCCATAATTTTTGGGATGTTGGTTTAGTGTGGGGATAAACATTCTCCATATTCACACGACACACACACATTCGATGTGGGTGGTGTGTGTGAGTTTTGTGGTTTTTTTTCTCCCGGCCGTACCAAATCAAACACACAAGTGTTTTGGTTTTTCCCGTTCTTCGTGTGTTTGATTGCATACCTGGCGCCGCTCGATCGTGTCATCACCGGTGGATACCGAGAGCGTCTCATTCGTGTATTCTTGTCATAGAATACAAAGGTACGGATTTATTGCTTTCTCGTTTACTTATCTTATGTTTTACTTGATGATCCGTGTACGGAATTCGTAATTTTTAAAAGCTTCCGTTGTGCGTTAATATGATTAATTTTTTTTTAAGAAAAACCATACGAATTCCCAACACATACAATCTAAAATTTGGATCGAAGGAATAGGATAAATAGTCGAATCAATTGACTATAATCTTGTTTTGATTCATCAAACACAAAAAAAGATCTAGTGATTTTTCAGAAAATTATGAAAAACCCAAAGTTCATCACTGTTCTATTGAAAAAGTCACGTCTAGATCTATTTTTGGACAATATTGTTTCACAAAAAGTGTTTGTAATCAAAATCCTTACCTTCGATTTCAATTTGGGTGAAAATGGTTGTGTTTTACGAATTATTTTGAATTTCAGACTTAAATAAGCTGAAAAACTAAGAAACTCGATATACACATAGTTTATGTGCAATTCGAGTTGACTGTATTTGTAATTCGAGTTGACTGTCTTTGTCAATCGAGTTGACAACAAGTGTCAATCGAGTTGACAAACAAGTGAATCGAGTTGAGTTGACTTGATTAATCAATCGAGTTAACTCTCATTTGATTCGAGTTGACTTGATTAATCAATCGAGTTGACTCTCAATTGATTCGAGTTGACATTCATTTTATTCAAATTGACATGCAATTTTATTCGAGTTGATCCAAAAGTTAAGTTTAAAAAGAAATTATTCACAATTCAATCGAGTTGCACAGAAACTTAGTCGAGTTGTACTTGGTTTCATTCGAGTTTCACACAAGTAAATTCGAGTTTCACAAAAGAGTAATTCGAGTTTCACACAAGTAAATTCGAGTTTTACAAAAGAGGAATTTGAGTTTCACAAGAGCTTAATTCGAGTTTTTCAGAAACATCATTCGAGTTTTACAAGAACTTAATTCGAGTTTTATACAATCTTATTCGAGTTTAACTCAAAGTTAATTCGAGTTTCACTCAAAACTAATTCGAGTTTCACAAAGTTCATGCGAGTTTAACACAGCATCAATCGAGTCTTGCATAAGTAATTCGAGTTTTATCATTGTTTGATTCGAGTTGATTATTGCTTCTAACAAGTTATTTTGTTATAGATTCGAGTTGATCATTTGATACTAATCTTTCTTTCAAAGGTTGATCAACTTTCAACTGTTGATCAACAATTTCAATTTCAATCAAAGTTCATCAGATCTTGGATAGTTTCCAAAATATCAATCACAATGTCAAAAGACGCTCTAGCAATGGGATCAGAAACCAAACCCCCAATTCTTTATTGGGGAGAATACATCCAATGGAGGGAGAGGTTACTAGAATTCATAAGCTTTCATGATCTGTCAGAGGAAATGTTGAAATCCTTAACAGAAGGACCAGCTACATTCATGGAAACAATCCCTGGAATACCCACTGGGAATCCCCCGATTCAAGCAAGGACAGTTGAGGTTACCAACTTGACTGAGGCACAAAAGAAAAGAAAATTAGGGGATAAAACTGCCAGGAAATTATTACTAATCTCAATCCCCAATGACATTTACACATGTCTCACAAACACAAAAACCGCCAAATCCATATGGGATGAGGTGTGTAAACTTATGAGGGGATCCGATAGAGCTGCAACAAACAGAGCTAGAAACAGTCTGATGACATTCGAGAATTTTCGAGCTCGTGAAGGAGAACTATTGGAAAACACTTACCTGAGGTTTGTGAGTTTGGTAAGTGAAATGAAAAGAAATGGAGTGACAAAGTCCAACCTGGACATAAATGTCAAGTTCTTAAATGTACTGAACCCTGAATGGGAGAAGTATGCCATGATTATACAGCAGACAAAGGACATTGAAGAAATGGATTTTCATATGATTTTTTAGAACCTCAATAACTACCAAGAGGTTGTATTGAGGAAATTATCAGGCAAGAAGAAAGCCGAGAAAGAAACTGCTGACCCGTTGGCTTTACTGGCAGAAAAGAAGTACAAATATAAGTTGAAAAAGGATAAAAGGGCAGTAGTCAGCAGTACTTCTTCCGAATCAGAAACCTCAGATTCATCTGCAGATTCTGAGATTGAAGAAATGAAAAAGCAGATGGCACTGCTAACCAAAGCATTTCAAAAGAAGTTCTACCGTAAGCCAACCAACAATAAGATGCGCTACAAGACTGGCTCGAGGAAAATTGAGAAGAAGGAAAAATATGAAAAATCTGGAGAAAGCAGTGGAAGAAAGGCTGACAAATATGAAAAATCAGATAAGTCAGCAAAGAAAGATTCAGAGCAGAAATGTTATAACTGTGGAAAACCATGTCATTTTGCCCGTGAATGTAGACTTCCAGTAGTCAAAAACTCTGACTACTATACAAGAAATGCTCTCTTAGCCAAAGAAAAAGAGGCTAGAAAAGCTCTTATGGCGGAGGATGACCATTGGCTGCAGTTATCTGAAGATGAAGACATCCTAGATGAGGATGCTCATATTTGCCTGAAATCAGAGATTCTCAATGAGTCAGAATTAAGTGAGTCAGCCATAATAGCTGAGGATGAAGTATGGGTTGGATTAACAGATGAAGAGGATGAGGAAAGACAAGAGTCTGAGGAGGAAGAGACAGAAGAAGTTGCATTGATGGCAACTGGAAAAACTGATGATGAGGATAATGAAGATTCATAGTCAGAAAGATCAGATGGTTCAGACAAGCCGGAGGTAAATTCTAACTCTGACTCTGATATTGATGATTCTTGTGTGCTAGAAGAGAAATTAACTCATATGGCCTTTATGCTTAAGAAATTTGAAAAATCGTTAAAGGCTGAAAAAAAAATGCTCACTCTTTGGAAAATAAGCTTCGTAATGAACATAATTTAGTTTTAGATTTTTCCAAAGATAAAACATTAGCCTTACGAACAGTTTCATATTTACAAGATAAAGAAAAAGAACTTCGAAGCAAAATACAAGAACTTAATCATAATATATCTGATCTACAAGAAAGACTGAGAATGGCAGAATTAGAAGCTTCAAATTTTTCTGTAAAATATCATGCTATTTTTGAAGAACGAACTAAACTTTATAAGAAAATAAAGAAAATGGAAGATGAATTTATCAAAAGAGAGCAAACAGATCAAACCATCTATTTAAATCAACCAAAAGACACAAAATTTTATAGTTCTAAATCTGGTATTGGTTGGGAAAATCCCAAGTATCTGACAAAGGCAATATCTAGTTCACCAACTTTATATGATGTTAGATATATGAACTTAGGATTAAAAATGACGTTTATGAAAGCATTTGATGAAGTAGAATCTAGTGAAGAAACAAAAAGATTAAGATCAGACAAAATGCAAAATTCTGTTGATTATAACAGAATAAATGAATCAAGCAATAATACTGATATTAAAGAAGAGTACATTCAAACATATTTTGAAAAAGATTTGTCTGAATCCCCTACTCAATCTCAAAAGTTATACCTGCCATTTTCAATTCTAGAAAAGATAAATTCTGATCTAGAATTGAAAATTAAAAACTTTGAGATAGAGAATAAATCTCTCAAGGCTGAACTTAAAATTATGGAACAAAAGTTAAAAAAACAGCCTGAGAACAAAAAGTTGTTTGATCCATCATCTTCAACTTCTCTAGATTCTATCAATTCAAAAAAGGAATTTGATCTGTTTATGAACTCTGACTTCAATTCTTTAGAGGAAATGTTTGTTAAAATTGATGATTTTGTAAAACCTTTACATAACAAACAATCAGATGATCAAAAAGAAACTGTTAAAATTCTGCAAAGAATTTCTACAGATTCAATAAAATCATCTGAAAATTCACCAACTTTACAACAAAAGAAGGAGAAAACAAAAGTAATTTTTGATACTCCTAACTTTGAAAAAGGTGAATCATCTTCAACAGAGAACTCCATTGCACTTAGAGTCCAATTTTCAAAAGGTAAGAGAAATTTACAGAAGAAACAAGTTTCTAAGTCTACTAATTCTCATGTTTCTTTTATGTCAGATATTATTGTGAACGGTTCAAGAAAGCAAGTTTGGAGAAAGAAGAAGAGAGAACGGAAAAACAAGAAAATAAAACAAGAATGGCGCGTGAAGAAAAATATTCTTACAGATAGAAATAGAAACGTTGAAAACTCTGTCTGTAATAATAAATTTGTTGATAATTCTTGTATAAAATTCTCTCGAACAAACTTAATTGCTTTGAATTCTGGTGAATGTAAATCTTTAATTGTAAAATCTGATAAGCTCGTCTGGCAACCGAAGAAAAAGGACCCAGTTTTTAAACAGAAAAAGGTTCCACAGAAAAATATTTCAAAAACAGTTCCACCAAGAATTGTACAAAAGTGGATACCTAAAAGAACTGTTCAAAAGTGGGTACCTAAGTCAACATCAATTGAAAAGATAAAAGCCATATCTAATGAGAAAACAAATGATAAACTGCATGATTTACCTAAATCAAAAGTACCCAACTATAAGTGGGTACCTCATGTGCTATTTCATCTTATAGGTAAACCATGTATGGTATCTTGACTCCGGATGTTCGAAGCATATGACCGGACAAAGAGACACACTCACGAACTTTGTAGAAAACTTCTGTGGGACGGTTAGATTTGGAAATGATCAGTTATGTCCGATCAAAGGATACGGGAGTCTCGCATAAGACAAAATTACCATTCAGAAGGTTTTCTACGTTGATGGTCTTGGACATAATTTGTTTAGCATTGGACAGCTGTGTGATAAAGGATTGGAAGTCAACTTCAAAGCCAATCGGTGCAGCATCAGATCCGGAGAAGGTAAAGAAATACTGGCAGGAAACAGGAAAACCAATTTGTACTCTATTGACTTAGCCTCTATTAATATGAAGAAAGATGTCTGCTTACTGTCAAAAGCTACATCTAAAACAGCATGGCTATGGCATAGTCGCCTTTCACATCTGAACTTCAATGAATTAACCAACCTAGCGAAAGGAGAGTTAGTTAAAGGGCTACTGACAGGATCTAAAATATGAATTACCAAGACTAACTGATTTGAGCTTATCAGAGTATAAATCAATAATCTTGCTTTGAATCAAAGTTTAATCAAGAAGTTTGCGGAATAACACTTAATTATTTTAACAAAAACTTTCAGAATCAATAATAAATAAACACACAGGAATTAATCAAGACTGTTTGTATTGCTGAATTCATCAATTACAATCACCTCTAATCTGTTTGATTAGACGAAGAACACAGACTGTTCTTAGGGTTTTACAACCTTAGAGGCTTAAGAAAACTTAATCAACAAAGCAATTACAGACTCAAAATATGCAGAAACTCCTACACAATAGAACGACCTATTCTCTGTATTTATATTGCTTCTTGATATGTTTCCTTGACGAACTATGACTTCTCTGATAGTAGATATGCTGGAATCTTCATGTAGATATCGTTTCCTGAAAATCAGCACTTTCTGTTTCTGAAACTGTTGAGCAGCTTGAATCTCTTGACAGCATGAACTGAGCAGCTTGAGTTGTTTTGCTCTGGCAGCTTGAACTTTTACACTGGCAGCTCGAGTTTCTTCAACTAGCAGCATGAACTTTGTATTTACATGTAAAATCTACTAACAGTCTGAGAAGTCTAAACTAACAGCTTGAATGTACTTAAACTATTTCCCAACAATCTCCCCCTAACTTAAATTCTTTACAAGACTTTAAGTTCTATAAAAACATGGAAATAAATAAGTAAACTGTTATTTACAAACCAAGGCTTTCAAAAACTCACAACTGTGCAAGCTTATGATCTATAGCCTTCAAAAATTCTCTCTTCATCTCTTCTTTATCACAAGATATTCTAGCTGATTTGATTTTCAGCAGCATATCTTTTGAAAAATTGAAATACTCAAGATTGAAGAAAATACCAGACCCATCTGTGAATTTGATTCTGAATGTCTTTGATTTGACAAACAGATCAATCTGCTTGATCTTTTTCCCTTTCTTTTCAGCATCTTCTATCTCTTGTCTTGCAAACTCAGAATCAACCACTGTACTTAGATCTTTGATGAGTTGCTTGACTTGTGGAAGAGCAGACCTTACTTGTGTAACTGACCCTATATTGTACATCTTTATCAATTCATCTCTGGTCAGCTTCTGTACTATCTGCCAAAAAGTGTCATACTCTTCTTCAGGTCCGGACTCTCTTCTGATTACAAACTTTATTCTCAAGTCACGGTCATCCAGTGACTTAGCAAACCAGTAGTTAATTTGAGGCTTTGTAAAATCATGCTGATCAATCAGCTTCTCTATCTCCATAGCCTTTTGTAGTTGTTGCTCAAAGAGCACTCTCTTAACCGATGAAGGAATAGGGACAACTGCTTGATCAGTGGGAGTAGGTGCACTGGCACCAGCTTCAGTTTGGACTGATTGGGTTGTTGGTTGGACTTCTTGGGATGGTTGAGCTTCTGGAGAGACTGTTGTTCTCTGTCTTTTGTCCATCTCCTTATCATGAATCTCCTGCAGCCTTTCAGTAGACATGGACTGAGCCATTTTCTTTGGAATACCTGCTGCAAAGGCAAAATTGATAAGAAATCTTCTATGCTCAGCCTTGGAGTGCCCTGTTGGCATCTTTCTTTTCCTTGCTCCTTGCTTGACCACAAACCCCTTTAAGTAATCACCTAAAGTCTCATCATCATCCATTGGGGTTTGGGCTTGCTGCTCTAATTCTTTGTCTTGTTCTTCTGCTATTTTTCTGGCAACTTCAGCATCAAAGGCAATTTGGGCTTCTTTTGAGGAAAATTTATGCTTTGGAGACTCAATGAGAATGCCCTTGCGCTTGTCTTTTGTAGCAGATGTTGTAGCTTGGACTGTGCTTGATGAAGCTTGAATTCCTTTTCTGATCACAACTCCAGTGGCTTTTGAAGGAACAGCTTGAGTTTCTAGGCTAACAGCTTGAGAAGCTGTTGGGACTGCTAGCCTAGAAACTGGAACTGTTGGTGCTGCTTGGACTGTTGTTGTTGGAGCTGCTTGGACTGATGTGGGAACCTCCTGATTCTCCCCCTTTTTGGAAGCATTGGTTTGGTCAGAAGAAACCACAACCTTTGCCCCTTGGGTTTGAATCATCTGCTCTAACTTCATAATTTTATTTCCACAGAGTGCGAAGCCTCTATGAAGATAATCCATTCGCTTATTTTGAGCAGCATCTGCCTGCTTGAGAGCAAAAATTTGAGCCCCCTGTGCAGCAATGATGGACATTTGATGGTCCAACATAGCTACAACAGGTTTGAGTCTGGGACCCGTTAAGAGCATTTGTTGCAGACTAGCCTCAAGATCAGAGAACACCTGAGGTGCTTGTGATCTATCTTAAGACCAGAGGTAGAAACTTCTGGGCCCCTCTTTTCTTGGTTCTGGGGACTTCCAGCTTGTGTTTGCACACTTGCTGTTGCCATGGGCGTGGTCTTAGCTATGTTGGCACGGTCCTGTGCCTCTTGTGCAGAGACATCAGTAGTGCCAGCCACAGAACCCATACGAACCATCTCTGAAGAGATGTTCACCTCCTGAGAGAGAATGGGAGTGTCCTCAACTGGTTCCCTTTGGATATTCTGTGCAGGAGTATCCTCCTGCACAGGGATATATGGCTCTTGCTGATGGGAGGAGGATGAAGGAGCTCCTGGTCCCCTTTTTCTTTTGTATATGTTTCTGAGTGGGCGTGTTGGCTGTACAAAAGGATCAGAGGGAGTTTGTGTATCGGGAGGAGGGGGTTGGGGTCCTGGGGGTGTAGCAGTGATGATAGGCTGAGCCTGCTCAGGACCCTCTCCTCTGTGTTGTGGAATAATGTTCATCATTGCAGAAGGCAATGGAACATCAACACTCAAAAAGTTGGCACTATGTTTCAAAAGTCTCTTAATAGAGGATAGTGAGTGCCTGTGGGAAACATGTATCCTTTTATGTGTATGAGAAGATATGCAGGTGTGTGCAATGATTTCTGCTAAAAATCTAGGATACATCAAAAATTTCCCTCTCTTTAGGGAATGATGCCTTAACATCCCCTGAAAAATCATGTTGGAAAAATTGAACCGTTGGCCTGTGGAAAAGCACACTAAGGCAGTGGCAATGTTAGATGAAAATTCAGACCAACCAGTTCTTTTGGGGCTTATGCACTGCTGAATGATATGTACAAGAAATTTCCATTTAGGAGAAAAATGAGCTTTTAAGAAAGTAAAATAATCAGCAGGACCCCTATAACCGATATTAAAAAGACCTGTATGTAAAGCATCAAGGGTTAGGTCAGTTATACCTGTGGCATCTTGAAGATGCAAGTGATGTCGGATGGATTCCTCAGTGATATGGATATCAGTTCCATCAATCTTGGAAAGGAGGGTAGGCACTCCATTGATGGTTTGAACAGATGCATGGTTCCAAAACTGTTCTATATGGGAGATGTATATAGTAGGGTTTATGGATAGTGCATGATGGATATGGGAGTGCCTGAGGAAATCCATTATTGCATGGAACGGTTGGAGTTCAGCGTGTTTCAGAGTGTATGGGAGGCAGTTGTGTTCTTTTACGAACTCCATGGATGAACAAACGATGGTTTTAGGGTTTGAAAGAAGAATGTGTGATTCGTTCAGAGAGAAAGCAGAAGGCCGTGGAAGAAGAATATGTAACTGGTAGTTACAACTGAACGAAACCGGGACCTTTAAAGGTTTTGAAAGGTTGGGTCCCGCGCACACATTTTGAAGATTACCCAAATACCCTGCACACTTTGACAGATCAAGTGAAAATAACTAGCAGTCCGAGAAAATGAACTAGCAGCATGAGAAAATCCTCATGCTGTTAGTGTAAAATTGTGCAACTTTTCAATGGAACAGTGTCTCCCCCTTAAATTAGCATACTGAGTCGATAATAAGGAAAACCAATTAATCCATGTTTACCATACCAATATTTGATATTAAGAAAGTGAACCTTCCCACATCAAAAGGTTTTGTAAATAGATCAGCTAGCTGATCATCTGTATGTATTTTGGTAACTTGGATTAACTTCTTTTCATTACAATCTCTGATGAAGTGAAACCTGATTTCTATATGCTTGGTTTTTGGGAATTTCACTGGGTTTTGCACACACTTGAATTGTCAATATAAATAGGAGTGGACAAGAAATTCATACCATAGTCTCTTAGCTGATTTTGAATCCACATTACCTGGGAGCAGCAGCTTGCAGCTGCTACGTATTCTGCTTCAGTGGATGATGTGGAGACAGTTGTTTGCTTTTTGCATTGCCAAGAGACCAGTCTTGCTCCTAAGTATTGACATCCACCAGTTGTGGATTTTCTGTCAATGTTGCATCCACCATAGTCACTGTCAGAATAAGCAGTTAGTTCAAAAGGAGAGTCTTTAGGATACCATAGACCTAAATGTGGTTGGCCTTTAAGATATCTAAAGATTCTCTTAACAGCAACCAAGTGAGAATCCTTTGGAGAGCATTGAAACCTAGCACACACACAGACAGCAAACATAATATCAGGTCTTGAAGATGTTAGATACATGAGAGATCCTATAAGTGATCTGTATAGATGAATATCCACATCTATGCCATCTTTGTCTGTATGGAGCTGTTTATGAGGATCCATTGGAGTGCTTGCAACCTTTGTGTCTTGATAGCCAAACTTTTCCAATATGTCTTTGACATACTTTGATTGACTTATGAATAGACCAGTAGGCTTCTGTTTAACCTGCAGCCCTAGAAAGAATGTGAGTTCGCCCATTGAACTCATTTGAAACTTTTTGTGCATTAGGGCCTCAAATTCTTTGCACAAACTATCATTAGTTGAGCCAAATATGATGTCATCAACATAGATTTGGACAAGTAGAATCCCAGCTTTGATGGATTTAGTGAAGAGTGTTTTGTCCAGAGTGCCTCTCTTGAATCCATTCTGTAGAAGATATGATGACAGTGTGTCATACCATGCTCTGGGGGCTTGGTGAAGACCATAGAGAGCTTTGTCTAGCTTGTACACCCTGTCTGGATACTTGTAGTCTTCAAAACCAGGAGGTTGACACACATATACTTCCTCTTCAATTGTCCCATACAGGAAAGCAGACTTAACATCCATTTGATACACTTTAAATCCTTTGAAACTTGCATATGCTAGAAATAGTCTGATGGCTTCAATTCTTGCTACTGGAGCAAAGACATCATCATAATCTATTCCCTCTTCTTGAGTGTACCCTTGTGCTACTAGTCTTGCTTTGTTCTTGATGACTATCCCTCTCTCATCCTTCTTGTTTCTGAACACCCATCTTGTACCTATTGCTCTTTTTCCTTTAGGAAGATCCACCAGAGTCCATACATTCTGAATTTTGAACTGTAAAAGCTCTTCTTGCATGGCTTCAATCCAGGATGAATCTTTTAGTGCTTCTGATGCCTTTTTGGGTTCTAGTTGAGACATAAAACAGGCATGTTCAAAAGCGGCTAGACTGAATTCAGAAACTGCTTGTTCAGCAGCAACAGTCTCATTGTGAACCATTTTCCTTGTTTGAACAGGAGTGCTTGGATCACCCAGTATTTGATTGAGAGGGTGATACTTGTGAACTCTTAGTGTGAAGGATAGTACATGGGCATCCAAAGGGCTTGAAGAAAGCTATTAGGGGACTTCTGTTATGGAATAACTCATAGGGAGTTTTCCCTTGTGATTGAACTACTTGAACCCTATTTAGAACATAACAGGCTGTATTAACAGCTTCTGCCCAGAAAGTCATTGGCAGATTTGAATCAGCTAGCATTGTTCTAGCATCCTCAATTAATGTTCTGTTCTTTCTTTCAGCTACACCATTTTGATGTGGTGTTCTTGGTGCACTATATTGTCTAGCAATGCCTTTGGACTCACAAAAACTGTTTAGAATGTGATTTTTAAATTCAGTTCCATTGTCTGATCTTATCACCTTAACTTTGGAATTGGATTGGTTTTCTATCTTAAGGACAAAAGACTTAACTAGCTCAGCAGTTTCATCTTTGGACCTAAGAAAGTATACCCAAGTAAATCTGGTGAAATCATCAACAATGACTAAACAGTATGCCCTTTTATTCAAACTCAAAACAGATGTTGGACCAAATAGATCCATATGTAGCAACTGAAGAACAGATGAAATTGAATTTACTTCTTTGGTCTTATGAGAAGTTTTGTGTTGCTTACCTTTAAGACATGCTACACAATGATCATCACAAATGAACTCCTTTTGTGGTAATCCTCTTACCAGATTCTTTTTAACTAAAGCATTCATGGACTTGAAGTTCATGTGACTCATCCTTCTATGCCAAAGAGCAGACTCATTTAATGATGCTCTGGATATTAAACAGCTTAAAGTATTTGACTTAGGTAAAAGATCTGTGTCCAGGCAGTAAACATTGTCCTTTCTTGGTGTTCTAAGTAAAACAAGATTTTCAGGAACTTTGAAATCTTTTGAAAGAACAATGCACTCAGAATCTGTGAACAGAACAATGTTTTGTTTGTCACAGATTTGAGAGACACTCAATAAATTGTACCTAAGCTGTTCAACATACAGAACATCATGGAATGTCATGTTGCCTGCATTAACAGTACCTTTACCTGTAACCTTACCTCCCTTTGAGTTGCCTCCAAATGCAACAAAACCTCCATCAAAACCTTTGAAATTTGACAAGCATTCAGAATTGCCTGTCATGTGCCTAGAGCATCCACTGTCCAGATGTCATCTTGATCTATGAGGAGACCTGTGGTTGCCCTCAGATGGTAGTTCAGTGGAGGAGACATTTGATGTTTCTTCCATAAGTGCTTGATTTTGAAATTCTTCCTTTGTCTGATCACTCCAGTCAAACACATTGTCTTCTTGAGAGACAAGTGCTGTTGATGATGACGCTTGGATGGGCTGTGAAGTCCTTGATGGCTGTTGACCTTGAGATCTACATTCTCTGGCAAAGTGACCAAGCTTATGGCATTTATAGCATTCCACTTTTGATTTATCAAAAGATGGTTTGCCTTCTGTCTTGGCTTGAAAGTTGGCCCTACCAGTTCTTTTCAGAAATCTTTTGGCCCTCATGGTCAGCATTGCATGTTGCCACTTTAAATCCATCTCTTCAAGATCATCTGGATGAATTTGTTCCAAGTCTTCAACATTTAGAGCAAATAATCCATCATTGGCAACAAAGGCCTCATAGTGAGTTTCAGCAGAGTTGCCATCACCACCTGAGAAAGAATCACAGTTATTAGATTTTTCAGAAGATAGAAGAGCAGTATTGTGATTATAAGAAAAAGATTTCTTTTTAGCATCAATCTCAGTCTCAAACACTCTTAAACTGTTATACAGATCATCCAATTCTATCTAATCAAGAGTGTCTTTTGTTCTCCATTGTGCAGCATAGACTGTCCATTCTTCTCCAAGAGATCTGAGAAACTTTCTGTTGACTTCATCTTGATCCAGATTGACCTTTGCACTTTCCAGTTCACTTATCAGTTTGTTGAACCTGTCAAAGATTTGAGTGAGGTTTTCATTCTTGCCACCAGAAAAGTTTTCATACTGCTGTTTCAAGAGGTCTTTTTGATTTCTCTTGGTACTGGCATTACCAGCAAACCTCTTCTCTAAGGCATTCCAAAGAGAGTGAGCAGTATAAAACTTTTTGAACTGATGTTGATAAGCATTAGGAATGGCTATTTGTAATAGTGTGAGTGCTTTCACTTCATTCATTCTAGCCTTCCTTTCAAGTTCAGTTTTTGGAGGAGTTTTGACTGGTTTTCCCTCATCATCAAGTTCTGGATCAACTACAGGAGGGAATTCAACAGCTTCCCATATGGCATAATCAATGAATTGAATATGCTGTTGAATCCTGAGTTTCCACATTTCAAACTCAGTGGGCTTGAGCATAGGCACTTTGAGTCCTTGCCCAGATCCACTGCTGCTATTTTCAAATTCCATTGCAAAACAATTGAAAAATTAAAAGAAAGTTTTTGACTTTGAAAAACAAAGAGTAACCTGGTTTGAAAAACCTGATTTGAACAACCTGTCTCTGATACCACTTGACAGGATCTAAAATATGAATTACCAAGACTAACTGATTTGAGCTTATCAGAGTATAAATCAATAATCTTGCTTTGAATCAAAGTTTAATCAAGAAGTTTGCGGAATAACACTTAATTATTTTAACAAAAACTTTCAGAATCAATAATAAATAAACACACAGGAATTAATCAAGACTGTTTGTATTGCTGAATTCATCAATTACAATCACCTCTAATCTGTTTGATTAGACGAAGAACACAGACTGTTCTTAGGGTTTTACAACCTTAGAGGCTTAAGAAAACTTAATCAACAAAGCAATTACAGACTCAAAATATGCAGAAACTCCTATACAATAGAACGACCTATTCTCTGTATTTATATTGCTTCTTGATATGTTTCCTTGACGAACTATGACTTCTCTGATAGTAGATATGCTGGAATCTTCATGTAGATATTGTTTCCTGAAAATCAGCACTTTCTGTTTCTGAAACTGTTGAGCAGCTTGAATCTCTTGACAGCATGAACTGAGCAGCTTGAGTTGTTTTGCTCTGGCAGCTTGAACTTTTACACTGGCAGCTCGAGTTTCTTCAACTAGCAGCATGAACTTTGTATTTACATGTAAAATCTACTAACAGTCTGAGAAGTCTAAACTAACAGCTTGAATGTACTTCAACTATTTCCCAACAGCTACCAACTATCAAATTCAAAAAGGAGCAGTTGTGTGCCGCATGTGAAAAAGGAAAGATGACCAGAGCTTCACACAAATCCAAATCCGAACATTCATCAACGAGAGCACTGGAATTACTACATATAGATTTGTGTGGACCAATGAGAGTACAAAGCATTAATAAGAAAAGATACGTATTGGTGATAGTTGACGACTATTCACGGTACACATGGGTTTTCTTCCTGAGATCCAAATCAGATGCTACCGAAATCATCATAGACTTCATCCGGAAAATTCAAGTGAAGTTGCAACTTACAATTCAATCAATCCGCTCAGATAACGGAACAGAATTCAAGAACAAATCACTTGAATCATTTTTGAATTCTGTAGGAATCACACATCAGTTTTCAGCTGCCAGAACTCCACAACAGAACAGTGTCGTTGAACGAAGAAATCGGACACTAGTGGAATCAGCTAGGACGATGTTGGCGTATTCCAATCTACCGTTATTCTTATGGGCCGAAGCAGTTGTAACAGCTTGTTTCACACAGAATCGTTCTATCATCAATAAAAGATTCGGAAAGACTCCTTATGAATTAATAAATAAACGAATACCTAATATTAAATTTTTTCATGTCTTTGGATGCAGATGCTTCATTCTAAACGACAAAGACAACCTTGGAAAGTTTAATCAAAAGGCAGATGAAGGTATACTCATAGGCTATTCAAAGGAGTCAGTCGCCTTCCGCGTCTACAACAAGCGAACCAAGACAGTCAACGAGAGCGTCAACGTCAAATTTGATGAAGGAGTAGTAATGGCTTCTGAACACACCAGTTCAGGACCCGAACCTAACAAGCAGACTTCAATGAAGTCACCTGAACAGAATGCTGAAAGTTCTGAATTACATAAATTGTTTGAGAATTTTTATGAAGACTACTTTGAGAAGCCCAAAACTAATGTTCTAAATATGGTGCCTGACAGGATTACTGAAGATCCCGTCGTAGTCTCTGATCATTCTCATCAACAAGTATCAGAAGAAACTGGAGAAGCCTCAACAACAGATGTGCACTTGCCAACTGAAAGTGCACAACCCATTGAACCTCCGAAATCTTCTGAAACCCCCTTAACATCCGAAAATTCAGAAACTCCTAACTCAGATACCATACCAACTATATCTGAAGTAACCCCCCAACCTACATATTTAGACCGTAATCCCAATCAAGACCACATAGAACCGTATCCACATACTTTCAAGTGGACGAGAAATCACCCAATAGAAAACATTATTGGTGATCCATCTGCTTCAGTCCAAACCAGAAGAGCCACAATAAACGAGTGCCTATTTTCAAATTTTCTAAGCAAAATAGAGCCTAAGAATGTGAAAGAAGCACTTCTGGACGCTGATTGGATTGTTGCGATGCAAGAAGAACTGAATCAGTTCGAACGGTTAAAGGTCTGGAGACTTGTTGAGCGCCCTAAAGACAAATCCATCATAGGCACGAAGTGGATCTTTAAAAACAAGAAGGACGAACATGGAGTAATCATTCGAAATAAAGCTCGCCTCGTTGCCAAAGGATACAATCAACAAGAAGGGATTGACTACGATGAAACGTTTGCACCTGTTGCACGAATAGAAGCGATTAGAATGTTTTTAGCTTTTGCCGCTCACAAAAACTTTACTGTTTATCAAATGGATGTTAAAACTGCGTTTTTAAACGGGGAACTAACCGATGAAATATATACATATCAGCCCGAAGGCTTTACTGATCCTTCGAAACCTGATCATGTATATATTTTAGACAAGTCACTGTATGGCCTTAAACAAGCACCGCGGGCTTCGTATGATGCACTTTCAACATATCTGTTGAAATGTGGATTCAACAAAGGTGCAGTTGACACAACCCTGTTTATAAAACGTCAGGGGCCGGATATTATAGTAATACAAATATATGTTAATGACATAATATTGGGGTCTACAAATCCTGAATTTTGTAAGAAATTCGCATTTTTAATGTCCCAAAAATTCGAAATGAGCATGATGGGAGAAATAATTTTTTTCTTAGGATTACAAGTTCAACAATTGGCTGATGGTATTTTTATTAATCAGTCAAAATGTATACAAGACATGTTAAAGAAATTTAACATGGTTAACATTACTCCTATGAAAACTCTCATGGCACCGGATTCAAAGTCAAAACTCGATGAGGACATTTCGGGAAAACCTGTAGATGTGACTCATTATCGAGGTATAATTGGGTCATTAATGTATTTAATAGCAAGTAGACCGGATATTATGTTTGCTACATGTGTGTGTGCTAGATATCAGGCGAATACTAAAGAATCGCATTTAACAGCTGCAAAAAGAATTTTAAGATATCTCAAGGGAACCCCAAACCTTGGTTTGTGGTATCCCAGAGAATCATCATTCAATCTAACTGCTTTTTCTGACGCTGATCACGCAGGTGATAAGATGGACAGAAAAAGTACGTCTGGAGCACTACAATTCTTAGGTGACAAACCCGTATGCTGGTCATCCAAGAAACAACACTGCGTTTCATTGTCTACAGCTGAAGCAGAATACGTTGATGTATCATCATGCTATTCTCAGGTGTTGTGGATGAAAAGCCAACTGCGAGATTACGGGTTTACACCACAGAAAATACCTATCTACTGTGATTCTCAGAGCGCAATAGCTATTGCATCAAATCCGGTGCAACATTCAAAAACAAAACACATTGACATTCGGTACCATTTTATAAAGGATCATGTTGAAAATGGAAATATAGAATTATATTTTGTTCCTACTGAATATCAACTAGCTGATTTGTTAACCAAAGCGTTAGATGAAAAAAAGGTTTAATTTTTTGGTATACAAATTGGGTATGTTGAATCATTAAGATTTAATAATTCACTAGTTTCAATTTATAATTTTAAATTTACATTTTTTAATTGTAACTAATCTGATGTTAAATTCTTGAATTTTAAAAGTTCAAATTTTGTAGAATTTAACAAGATCTGGATTGTCATGTGCAGGGGGAGCAGAAA
This sequence comes from Centrapalus pauciflorus, assembly GCA_020465985.1. Classification (NCBI taxonomy): domain Eukaryota; kingdom Viridiplantae; phylum Streptophyta; class Magnoliopsida; order Asterales; family Asteraceae; genus Centrapalus; species Centrapalus pauciflorus. The sequence continues at coordinate 234,940 of JAANYP010004803.1, read as the reverse complement.
ATGAATTTATCTGATTTTGAGAAAATCTGATAAAATTTATCTGATATTTTGTAGGGGGAACTGAGTTGAGAAATATGATATACATTTCAGGGGTAGCAACATTCAGAAATTAAAGAGGGAGCATTTTTAAATTTTTTTTGTGTGTGTTTATTTTTTTTTTAATGTTATGTTATTTTTTTTGTTTTTGTTTTTGAATGTGTGCATTTTATTTTTTGTTGTGTCTTCTTGTTTGTTTTGTTTAAGTCAGTGTTAATATTTTTTCTTGAAAATGAGAAATTTTTTTTGTTGTTTTGTAGTTTGTGAATTTTAAAAAAAAATTTCTTTCTTTAAGTCTGTTTTTTTTTTTTTTTTAAAATTTGTTGTTTTATCAGAAATTTTTTGTTTTGATTGTTTTGTTAATTTTTTTTTTGAAAAGATATTGGGTTGTGTTGATTAAATGAGTTTAAAATTGACAAAAATGGGCCAGTTAAATTGAAAATCAATATGGGCCGGGTAACTTCTTCTATAAATTTGAAATTCATATTTCAAATTTTCTTTTTCAGCAACCGACTATTCATCATCTTCTCCAAAAACTTTCTTCACCATTAAGAAACCTAAAATCCACATATCTTCGAAAGATTCAAGCATTTATTTCGACATATTGTGAGTAAATTTGTTTGTTTATTTTCTTTTTACATCTTGTATTTCAGTATAAGAATATATGTGAATGTTTTTGAATTTTTTGTATTTGAATGTTCATGGTGTTCATAATTTTTTGTTCATAAAACTGAAATTAAATGTGTGGTATGTTTCGGTTTATGAATGTGAATATGAATCTGAAATTTCATGGTTCAAATCAATCCACACAAACAGAAATTTCGATTTTAGTTTCAAACACCTTCGTGTTCTCCATGTTACTGAAATTTGAATTTTTAACAACTTTAATGTTGTTTTTACTCAAAGTTCAGTAAATCAAATGTGTTTGAAATTGATTTTCGAGTTTGGTTCATAATTTTTATCGGTGAAAATGTTCCTGGAATCAATTTTTAGAAAATCGGTGAGTATACTTGAAAAATATTTTCAAGAACATTTTCTCGATCAAAGGTACATTCGAGAAAACAGATAGTGTCATTCGAGTTGACTAAAATTATGGAACAAAAGTTACAAAAACAGCCTGAGAACAAAAGGTTGTCTGATCCATCATCTTCAACTTCTCTAGATTCTATCAATTCAGAAAGGAATTTGATCTGTTTATGAACTCTGACTTCAATTCCTTAGAGGAAATGTTTGATAAAATTGATGATTTTGTAAAACCTTTACATAACAAACAATCAGATGATCAAAAAGAAACTGTTAAAATTCTGCAAAGAATTTCTACAGATTCAATAAAATCATCTGAAAATTCACCAACTTTACAACAAAAGAAGGAGAAAACAAAAGTAATTTTTGATACTCCTAACTTTGAAAAAGGTGAATCATCTTCAACAGAGAACTCCATTGCACTTAGAATCCAATCTTCAAAAGGTAAGAGAAATTTACAGAAGAAACAAGTTTCTAAGTCTATTAATTCTCATGTTTCTTTTATGTCAGATATTATTGTGAACGATTCAAGAAAGCAAGTTTGGAGAAAGAAGAAGAGAGAACAGAAAAACAAGAATGGCGCGTGAAGAAAAATATTGTTACAGATAGAAATAGAAACGTTGAAAACTCTGTCTGTAATATTTATTATTGTCTGAAATCCCGATGCCTTAAACAGAAAATCACAAATTTTTATAATTTCTGACAAAATGTTATATTTTTTCTACTTTGAATGATTTCATTTGTTTACCTGCATTGTCTAACATGATTCTTATTTGTGTACAGGTTTCAAATGGCATCTCCAAATCATTCCCAGAATTCTAATTCATCCGATTCCCATTCATCCTCCAACCATACACTAGTATCTACACCCGTCCGATCAACCTCAGTTGCAAGACCTTCATCTTCAACCATCATACCTGATAACCAACTTGTTAAACCCAAACATTACCTGCCTTTCAAAGACAATAACCACCATTTGGATACAAAAGTCATAAAAGTTAGTCACCCTATCATAGTAGATATTCTCAAAGGTCACCCTTTGGGATATCTTCTTCAATACAAACCCTCTATCCCACAAGTCTACCTTCAACACTTTCGGCATACAGTCAAATTCGTTCCTGCTGATGGTAACCACCATTTCAAAGTTACCATTGATCAATACAAATCCAAAATTACTCTAGCCAGACTTCGCCACAACTTGTTTCTCCCAAGACGGATAGATACATTTAACTTTCCTGAGTTAGCTGATTTTGAAGACTTTGTTTCCGATGAGGAGCTAGTTCATGACTTAATATGCTTGGGTTACTCAAAGCCACTTCTTAAAAGCTCCAAGTTTCATCGAAATGGATTAAATGGAGAATGGTACACGTTATTTGGGATCATCAATAGGTGCATGACGTCCAAACATACCGGAATAGACAGATGCGGCATTCATTGTCTAAGGATCTTTCACGGTAGTGCTTTTAATAAACATTATGACTATGCACAATGTATCTGGGAACACCTGAAGGAAATCGTACTTGCGAAGACAACGAACAGATCAAGGAAGTTTGTTCCACTTCAGAGGTTTATTCAAATTCTTATCCGAGGGATCCTAAGGGCAAATGAGAATATACCAAAAAGATCTAACTCTAACCGATGCCCAGACTATGTGATGATGAGTTTACATGAGGTGTCGGATTCTCCTAATGCAAATATCATGCCGATTCCTGAATCTTTGTTGAAGTATGCAGATCCAGAAAGTGAGAATGTGAAGATGTATAGAGACCCCTATGGGAGTTAGCATTGAATAGGTCAGTATCCCACTGACAAGTGCACACCCAACCATCCACTCAGTCTCCTCTCAACAGGAGACTGTTTCATTTGAGCACCGGGATGAACCACAAATTCTATCCGAAAGTCATTTTGAATTGATGGATATTGAAATAAGTACACAACTGCCCGAGTGTACAACTTTCATTCAAGCACAGAGTCTAGAACCTATACAGATTAGGACACTTGAGTTGACTTCATCTGTTGAAGTAAGTGCGGTTGAACTTAGTGTTCCCGCCGGAACATCCTTAGCTTTGGAAGCATTTGTTGCTCCGTCGCTTGAAGAGAGTGGAAGTCCAGTTAGAGCGACAACAATGTCAACTCTAAGTACTGGCCACACAGAAGTTCTTTTCACAAGTTCAACTGTTGTGACAACTGGAAGTCTAAGTGACCCAGTGGTGAATCTTTTCCCGTTTGTTACTGAATCGTCTTTAAGCCAAGCCTTGAATGCAGCTGTTGCAGGAGGGAACAATCATGTCTCTGCTCAGTTATCTGAAGTGATGGCCCAGATGTCTAACATTCATAAATTTTTGAAGGGTAAATCAGTGGCTGAAGAATCTGTCAAGCAATCTGATCCAAATCAAGCAATCGATGAATTGAGGGAAGAGCTAAAAGATTTTCGTTTTGAACAGTTTGATGAAATGAGAGAAAGGATGATAAGTTTGGAAAGTACGGTGATTACTGCTCTGGGTAATCTATCTGAGAGGGTCGCGGCTGTCGAGGAGACGTGTAAGGCGCAAGCTTCATCATCTAAACGTAAGCATGATGAGCGTGATGAAGACTCCGATGATGCTCCTCATGAGGGGGAGAAGAGGAGAAAGCTTGCTGAGCCTACACCAGGACTTCTATTGATTACATACCCTGAAAAGGAGACAGAGGTGAAAGAAAAGGAAGCAGGGAGCTCAAAAGAACCTGTTAATGTACAAAGTGAGCTGGGATTGATTCTTCATGAAGATGTTCCAGTTCCTTTGAACATTCAGTCAGATATCTACAACTTTGAGGAATATAATGATTCAGATGATGATGATCAAGCGGTTAAGGAACAGATGTTAATGATTCAAGGTTTAGAAGGAGAGAGAGAGAGAGGAGTATGTTGAATTATCTGAGGATGATGATGTGATCACTTTGACCGATATTGACTTTCAGGGTGAAAGGATTGAAGAAGAAGAGGAGTTAGTTCAGGAAATTTGAAAGAGTCTATACCGACACCGACGGTTGAAAAGCCTGAGGTTGTAATTCAAGTAAAAGAGGAAGTTGAAGTGTTTCCGGTAGAGAATGTGGTTGTTCATGAAAGAGTTGAGTTCAATGAAGTGGAGGTTATGGAAAGATTTTTTAACGAATATATTCTGGCAGATGAGTCGCAGAAGCAACACAGACTCATATTTGAAGCCCAACAGGTAGTACAAATAGAAATAAGGGATATGCTCACATTGTTCAACAAGGATGAGATAAGTAAAAAGAAAGTTAAAAAGTTTGAGCTATCTGCGAAACGATCAGCTGGTTCATCAAGAAAAGGAACAAACTGCCATATCTTGAAGACATTTTGGAGAAACGAATTTTTTGTAAGAAACAAGCTCCTTGTTCATTACTTAAGTTGTTTAGGGTTTTGGAGCCGAACATGCCAAATCTTAGTTTTCTGAGGAACAAGACTCAAGTGGTTGATAAAGTGAAGAGTGAGTTCAGGATAGTTGATCTAGTCAAAATTGAAAAATACAGATTCGTTTAGATTTTCTATCCTACATTCACTGTCACAAGGGCTGATGGAAATATCTACACGTTCACTGAAGCAGATATGTTTAATATGCACCTGGTCGATATTGAAGATTTATTTGATGAGTTGTGCAGAAATAAGAGAAATGAGCACTGCAGATTTGCATTAAAGACAATTTTTCACTTCATGCATACCAAACTGGTATTAGTGTCTGTGCAAGATTTGCAGATTGGTGTTGAACGAGGGATGAGAAAGATTAACATCATAGCTCCAAATAGATATATCAAATTTGCAGGAGAGTTGAAAGAATTTCAAGTCATCATGGTGAAGCATCCTGCAGTAATGTACAAAGACAGAAACAAGAAGCTAAGAGCCATGAGGAGTGTTGAACTCAACAAGTTTTCAGATGGTACGCTACATAAAGTGTTAAATGGTTTGAAGGGAAAGCTGGCCTTGGATAGAAAGAGAAAAACTAAGAGAGGAGGTTTGTCTGTTAATGATAGAAGACTGATGTGAATTACAGTTTCTATATCAATCAATCAGATTAACAGATAACAATTTAATATCAAGAACAATAATAGAAATCACAACTAACCGAATGATTGTATTTCCAAGTTTGTCGATTACAAAATGAGAAGATCTTCTTACAATGTCAGTAACCGTTTTCTGAATTCTATTCTTCCAAAAGTGAAAATGTCAGACCTGCTAAATTGAAAGTCAAACTTTCTATATATACATATTTTTTCACAACTATTAACTATATACAAAACAAACCCTACACTTTGACTTCCATCAATTACAATGTATTCTAACAATCTCCCTCTTTGATGGAATGTCAAGTCTTTAAATTGCCAATCCAAGCTTCTGCTCAAACCTTCTTATGCTTTTTCGATCAGAGAGCCTCCATTTTCAATCTTTGAAATGAATTCTACCATAAGTCTTCGGTCATTAACTGATAAGGCTCCTCTCTTTGTCTTTCTCTTCTTATCAGAAGCTAGCTTTCCCTTTAAACCACTCAACACTTTGTTTAGTGTACCATCTGAAAATTTGTTGAGTTCGACACTCCCCATGGCTCTTAGCTTCTTGTTTCTGTCTTTGTACATAACAGCTGGATGCTTTATCATGATAACTTGAAATTCTTTCAACTCTCCAGCAAATTTGATATCTCTATGTGGAGCTATCATGTTAATCTTCCTCATCCCTCGTTCAACACCTATCTGCAGATCTTGCACTGACATCAATACCGGTTTGGTATGCATGAAGTGAAAAATTGTCTTCAAGGCAAATCTGCAGTGTTCATTTCTCTTATTTCTGCACAATTCATCAAATAAATCTTCAATGTCGACTAGGTGCATATTGAACATATCAGCTTCAGTAAACGTATAGGTATTTCCATCAGCTCTTGTAACAGTGAATGTTGGATAGAAAATCTTAACGAATCTGTCTTTTTCAATTTTAACAAGATCAACTATCCTGAACTCACTCTTCACTTTATCAACTTCTTATGTCTTGTTCCTCAGAAAACTAGCATAGTTGACTAGATTTGGCATGTTTGGCTCCAAAACCCTGAACAACTTAAGAAAAGAACACGGTGCTTGTTTCTTACAAAAAATTCGTTTCTCCAGAATATCTTCGATATAGGGCATTTTGTTCCTTTTCCTGATAAACTCCGCTGATCTTTTCGCTGAAAGCTCAAACTTCTTTACTTTATTCTTGCGAATCTCATCTTTATTCAGCAAAGTAAGCATATCTTGGATTTCTCTTTGAACTACTTGTTGTGCTTCAAATCTGAGCCTATGTTGCTTTTGAGACTCATCTGCCAGCACATATTCATTAAAAAATATTTCCATCACCTCAACCTCATTTAACTCAACTCTTTCCTGACTAACAACATTTTCTACAGGAAACTCTTCAGCTTCTTCCTTAACTTGAATTACAACCTCAGGCTTTTCAACCATCGGTGTCAATATGGATTCTTTCAATATCTCCTGAACTAACCCTTCTTCTTCTTCAATACTTTCTCCTCGAAAATCAACATCAGTCAATGTGATTACATCATCATCCTTAGAAACTTCAATATATTCCTCTCTCTCTCTCTTCTTCTACGCCTTGAATCCTTAACTAATGTTCCTTAACTTGAACATCATCTTCAGAATCATTGTACTTTTCAAAGTTGTAAATATCAGACTGCATGTTCAAAGGAACTGGAACATCTTCATAAAGAATCAATCCCAGCTCACTTTGTTCACCAGTCGATTCTTTTGTGCTCCCTGCTTCTTTCTCTTTTACTTCTGCTTCCTTCCCAGGGTGTGTTATCATTAAAACCCCGGGTGTAGGCTCAGCAAGCTTTCTCCTCTTCTCCCCCTCATGAGGAGCATCATCGGAGTCCTCATCATGCTCATCATGCTTTCTTTTAGATGAGGAAGCTTGTGCCTTACACGTTTCTTCAACTGCTGCTACCCGCCCAGAAAGATTTCCCAAAGCTGTAATGACTGTACTCTCCAGACTTATCATCCTTTTCCGCATCTCATCAAACTGTTCAAAAACAAATTCTTTCAGCTCTTCCTTCAACTCCTCCAGTGCTTGATTGGATTCAGTCTGCTTGATTGATTCTTCGGCCACTGATTTACCTTTCAGAAATTTATGAATATTTGACATCTGTGCCATCACTTCAGACAACTGAGCAGATACATGTGTATTTACTCCGGCAACAGCAGCATTCAAAGCTTGATTCAATGAAGATTCAGTAACAAACGGGGATAAATTCACCACTGGGTCACTTAGACTTCAAGTTGTCACAACAGTCGAACTTGTGAAAAGAACGTCTGTGTGGCTAGTACTCAGAGATGGCAAAGTGGTCACTCTGACTGGACTTCCACCCTCTTCAAGCGACGGAGCAACAAATGCTTCCGTAGCTGAGGATGTTCCGGTGGGAACATGAAGTTCAGCCACACTTACTTCAACTGATGAAGTTGACTCAAGTGTCCTAAGCTGTATAGGATCTATACTCTGTGAATGAATAGACGTCGTACACTCGGGCAGATGTGTACTGATTTCAATATCCATTAAGCCCAAATGACTTTCGGATAGAATATGTGGTTCATCCCGTTGCTCAAATGAAACAGTCTCCTGTTGAGAGGAGACTGAGTGGACGGTTGGGTGTGCACTTGTCAGTGGGATATTGACCTCTTCAATGCTAACTCCCATAGGAGAGCTAACAGCAGATGTGGTTAAAACCTGGCTTTCTAGGCTTAAGGCATCCCTCACACTCTCTTGTGCAATACTCACTATATCCATCACAACAATCCCTCCCTCAGTATGATCATCATCAGCACCATCATCATCATCATCATTTCCTTCATCTTCTCCTTCGGGAATATCCGACAATGTCCTCTCGGAATCAGATTTCTCAGCCTCTTCCTCACCACCCCTTACACCTTCAGCTCCCTCGCTCACTTGTAGGCTACCCTGAACTTCAGCCCCGTGCTGAGGTTCCTCTCGTCCTATTACTCCTTGGGTAAGAGAACCCGGTTCTTGAGTCTCTATTGGAGCATGATCTATCCTATATAACTTCACATGTTCACTTTCAGGATCTGCATACTTCAACAAGGATTCTGGAATCGGCCTGATATTCGCATTAGGAGAATCCGGCACTTCATGCAAACTCATCATGACATAGTCTGGGCATCGGTTAGAATTAGATCTCTTAGGAATATTTTCATTTGGCCTTAAGATCCCTCGAATCATAATTTGTATAAACCGCTGAAGTGGAACGAACTTCCTTGCTCTATTTGTTGTTTTGGCCAGTACTATCTCCTTTAGATCCTCCCAGATACACTGAGCATAATCATAATGCTTATTAAAAGCAATTCCATGAAAGATCCTTAGACAGTGAATGCTACATCTGTCTATGCCTGTATGCTTGGATGTCATACACCGATTGATGATCCCAAATAATGTGTACCATTTGCCATTTAATCCATTTCAATGAAATTTAGAGCTTTTTGGAGTGGTTTTGAGTAACCTAGGCATATCAAATCATGAACCAACTCTTCATCAGACACAAAATCTTCAAAATCCGCTAACTCAGGAAAGTTAACTGTGTCTATTCGTCTTGGAAGAAACAAGTTGTAACAAAGTCTGGCAAGGGTAATTTTGGATTTAAATTGGTCTATGGTAACTTTAAAGTGGTGGTTTCCATCAGCAGGAACAAATTTGACTGTATGCCAAAATTGTTGTAGGTAGACCTGTGGGATAAAAGGTTTATACTGAAGAAGATATCCTAAAGGATGGCCTTTGAGAATATCTACGATTATAGGGTGACTGACTTTGATAACCTTGGTATCCAAACGATGGTTATTATCTTTGAAGGGTAGGCAATGTTTGGGTTTGACCAGTTGGTTATCAGGGATGATGGTTGAAGGTGAGGGTCGAGCAACTGAGGTTGAACGAACGGGTGTAGATACGAGTGTATGATTGGAGGATGAATGGGAATCAGATGAATTGGAATTCTAGGAATGATCTGGTGAAGCCATTTGAAACCTGTAAACAAGTAATAATCATGTTAGACAGGTAAACAAATGAAAATCCTTCAATGGTAGAATAATATAACATTTCATCAGAAATTATAAAAACTTGTGATTTTCTGTTTAAGGCATCGGGATTCCAGACAATAATAAACTATTATTGACAGGATTCCAGAGTCAATCGTTCAGAGACCAATGTTAGAAAAACACAAATTTATAACAATTTCTTGAACAAATGTGACATTTTTCTTAAAACATTAAAAAATTCAACACTTATGAAAAATTGTCATTTAAACTCGAATGAAACTATATCTATCTCGAATAACTCTTGATTAGTCTCTGATGATACATGACACAACTCGACTCATTCTATAAAGCAACTCGAATGAATGGTAGACTTTCTCGAATAAAATTTGGAACAACTCGAATGACTCATGAAGTGGACTCGACTAGAACATGAGGGTTCTCGATGAAGTCTTAATTGTTCTCTATTGTTCAATTAGTCCAACTCGAATGAAATAAGAATTTCCTCGAATATAGCATCAGGTCAACTCGAATGAACCATAAGTCTATCAATACTTGTTCTGAAATATTCTAAGTGTTTAACCCAAACAACTCGAATCACACTTGTATTTTCTCGAACAACACTTCTGTCAACTCGATTTACTCTTGTTCTTTCTCGAGTAGCATTGTGCTCAACTTGAATGACTCTTGGTCTTTCTCGAGTATCATAGCACTCAAATCGAATGCCTCTTTGTGTTTCTCGATTAGCCTTAGACTCAACTCGAATGAAACTAAGAGCTTTCTCGAATATAACTTTAATCGAGAAACTTTACTTGAAATTATTTTCCAAGTATACTTTCACTGATTTTTCCAAAAATCGATTCCAGGGACCTTTTTATTGATTAAACACTGGTGGCCCACTCGAAAATCAATTTTAAACACTTTTGTTTTACTGTACTTCGATTAAAAACAACATTTAAGTTGTTAGAAATTCATATTTCAGTAAAATGAAGAACACGTAAGTTTTTGAAATAAGAATCCAAATTTCTGTGTGTGTGGTTTGATTTGAACCATGAAATTTCAGATTCATGTTCACATTGATAAACCGAATCAGACCACATAATTAATTTCAGATTTATGAACACATACGTATGAACACCATGAACACCGAATACACAAAAGACGAACATAAACACGAACATTCACAGATGGATGCTTATATTGAGAAATAAAGAATGTAAAAATGAAAGAAACAAATATTTTTACTCACAACGAATTGAAATTCTTTCTTGAAGCTTTTGAAGGTTTGTGTGTGTTTTCGGTTTCTTAAAGATGAAGAAACTTTTTGGAGAAGATGATGAATATTCTAATATCCGAAAAAGTGAATTTGAAATTAAAATTTCAAATTTATAGAGTAGATTATGAACCGGCCCATTTTTTATTTAAAAAAAATAACCGGCCCATATTTGAATTCACATCTATCCAAGAAAGATCCATTAAAAACACCAACACCTTCTATTGTTTCAAAAACAATTTCAACACAACAAAACAACAAAACAAAAAAAAAGAATAAAACAACAACAAAAACAAAATTTTCAAGGAAAAAAAAATTAAAAACAGATTTAGACTCAATCAAAAAACAACATACAAAACAAACAAAAAAAAAATTGAAAAACAAATAATCAACAAAAAAAAAATTTGAAAATAGACATAAACAAAAATTAAGACAAAAAAAATTTAAAATGCTCCCCCTTTTATTTCTGAATGCTGCTCCCCCTCAAATGTGTATTATATTTCTCAGCTGAGCTCCCCCTACAAAATAACAGATAAATTTTATCAGAATTACTCAAAATCAGATAAAATTATTTTTCTGCTCCCCCTGCACATGACAATCCAGATCTTGTTAAATTCCAAAGAATATTAAACTTTTAAGATTCAAGAATTTAACATCGCATTTAAATCAATAAAAAAATGTACATTTAAAATTATAAATTGAAACTACTGAATTATTAAATCTTAATGATTCAACATACCTAATTTGTATACCAAAAAAATAAACTTTTTTTCATCTAACGCTTTGGTAAACAAATCAGCTAGTTGATATTCAGTAGGTACAAAATATAATTCTATATTTCCATTTTCTACATGATCCTTTATAAAATGGTACCGAATGTCAATGTGTTTTGTTTTTGAATGTTGCACCGGATTTGATGCAATAGCTATTGCGCTCTGAGAATCACAGTAGATGGGTATTTTCTTTGGTGTAAACCCGTAATCGCGCAGTTGGCTTTTCATCCACAACACTTGAGAACAGCAAGAAGATACAGCAACGTATTCTGCTTCAGCTGTAGACAATGAGACACAATGTTGTTTCTTGGATGACCAGTATACGGGTTTGTCACCTAAGAACTGTACTGCTCCAGACGTACTATTTCTGTCCATCTTATCACATGCGTGATCAGCGTCAGAAAAAGCAGTTAGATTAAATGAAGATTCTCTAGGATACCACAAACCAAGGTTTGGAGTTCCCTTGAGATATCTTAAAATTCTTTTCGCAGCTGTTAAATGTGATTCTTTAGGATTCACCTGATATCTTGCACACACACATTTAGCAAACATAATATCCGGTCTACTTGCTGTTAAATACATTAATGACCCAATTATACCTCGATAGTGAGTCACATCTACAGGTTTCCCTGAAATGTCCTCATCGAGTTTTGACTTTGAATCCGGAGCCATGGGAGTTTTCATAGGAGTACTATTAACCATGTTAAATTTCTTTAACATGTATTGTATGTATTTTGACTGATTGATAAAAGTACCATCTGCCAGTTGTTTAACTTGTAATCCTAAGAAAAAAATTATTTCTCCCATCATGCTCATTTCGAATTTTTGGGACATTAAAAATGCGAATTTCTTACAAAATTCCGGATTTGTAGACCCAAATATTATGTCATCTACATATATTTGTTTAACTATGATATCCGGCCCCTGACGTTTTATAAACAGGGTTGTGTCAACTGCACCTTTGTTGAAACCACATTTCAACAGATATGTTGAAAGTGCATCATACCAAGCACGCGGTGGTTGTTTAAGGCCATACAGTGACTTATCTAAAATATATACATGATCAGGTTTCGAAGGATCAGTAAATCCTTCAGGCTGATATGTATATACTTCATCAGTTAGTTCCCCGTTTAAAAACGCAGTTTTAACATCCATTTGATAACTGTAAAGTTTTTGTGAGCGGCAAAAGCTAAAAACATTCTAATCGCCTCGATTCGTGCAACTGGTGCAAACATTTCATCGTAGTCAATCCCTTCTTGTTGGCTGTATCCTTTGGCAACGAGGCGAGCTTTATTTCGAATGATTATTCCATGTTCATCCTTCTTGTTTTTAAAGATCCGCTTCGTGCCTATGATGGATTTGTCTTTAGGGCGCTCAACAAGTCTCCAGACCTTTAACCGCTCGAACTGATTCAGTTCTTCTTGCATCGCCACAATCGAATCAGCGTCCAGAAGTGCTTCTTTTACATTCTTGGGCTCTATTTTACTTAGAAAATTTGAAAACGGACACTCATTTACGGTGGCCCTTCTGGTTTGGACTGAAGCGGATGGATCACCAATAATGTTTTCTATTGGGTGATTTCTCGTCCACTTAAAAGTATGTGGAAATGGTTCTATTTGGTCTTGATTGGGATTACGATCTAGATATGTTGGTCGGTGGGTTACTTCAGATGTAGTAGTTGGGATATCTGAGTTAGGAGCTTCTGAATGTTCAGAAGTTAAGGGGGTCTCAGAAGAATTTGAAGGTTCAATGGGTTGTGCAATTTCAGTTGACAATTGCATATTTGTTGTTGAGGCTTCTCCAGTTTCTTCTGAAACTTGTTGATGAGAAAGATCAGAGACTACGACGGGATCTTCAGTAATCCTTTCAGGCACCAAATTTAAAACATTAGTTTTGGGCTTCTCAAAATAGTCTTCATAAAAATTCTCAAACAACTTATGTAATTCAGAATTTTCAGCATTCTGTTCAGATGACTCCATTGAAGTCTGCGTGTTAGGTTCGGGTCCTGAACTGGTGTGTTCAGAAGTCATTACCACTCCTTCATTAAATTCGACGTTCACGCTCTCGTTGACTGTCTTGGTTCTCTTGTTGTACACACGGAAAGCAACCGACTCCTTTGAATATCCGATGAATATTCCTTCATCTGCCTTTTGATTAAACTTTCCAAGATTATCTTTGTCATTTAGAATAAAGCATCTGCAACCAAAGACATGGAAAAATTTAATATTAGGTATTCGTTTATTAATTAATTCATAAGGAGTCTTTCCAAATCTTTTATTTATGATTGAACGATTCTGTGTGAAACAAGCTGTTGCAACTGCTTCTGCCCATAAGAATAACGGTAAATTTGAATACGCCACCATCATCCTAGCTGATTCCACTAGTGTCCTATTTCTTCTTTCAACGACACCGTTTTGTTGTGGAGTTCGAGCAGCTGAAAACTGATGTGTAATTCCTACAGAATTCAAAAATGAGTCAAGCGATTTGTTCTTGAATTCTGTTCCGTTATCTGAGCGGATTGATTGAATTGTGAGTTGCAACTTCACTTGTATTTTCCGGATGAAGTCTATGATAATTTCGGTTGCATCTGATTTGGACCTCAGGAAGAAAACCCATGTGTATCGTGAATAGTCATCAACTATCACCAATACGTATCGTTTCTTATTAATGCTTTGTACTCTCATTGGTCCACACAAATCCATATGTAGTAATTCCAGTGCTCTCGTGGATGAGTGTTTGGTTTTGGATTTGTGTGAAGCTCTTGTCATCTTTCCTTTTTCACATGCGGCACACAACTGCTCCTTTTGTAATTTGAGAGTTGGCAGCCCTTTAACTAACCCCCCTTTCGCTAGGTTGGTTAATTCATTGAAGTTCAGATGTGAAAGGCGACGATGCCATAGCCATGCTGTTTTAGATGTAGCTTTTGACAGTAAGCAGACATCTTTCTTCAGATTAATCGAGGCTAAGTCAATGGAGTTTAAATTGGTTTTCCTCTTTCCTGCCAATATTTCCTTACCTTCTCCGGATCTGATGCTGCACGGATTGGCTTTGAAATTGACTTCTAATCCTTTATCACACAACTGTCCAATGCTAAATAAATTATGTCCAAGACCATCAACATGAAAAACCTTTTGAATGGTAATTTTGTCATATGTGAGACTCCCGTATCCTCTGATCGGACAAAACTGATCATTTCCAAATCTGACCGTCCCACAAAACTTTTCTACAAAGTTCGTGAGTATGTCTCTTTGTCCGGTCATAAGCTTGGAACATCCGGAGTCAAGATACCAAACATGGTTTACCTATAAGACGAAATAGCACATGAGGTACCCACTTCTAGTTGGGTACATTTGTTTTAGGTAAATCATGCAAAGTATAATTTGTTTTCTCAACAGATATGGCTTTTTGCTTAACATTTGATGTTGTTTTAGGTACCCACATTTGAACAGTTCTTTTGGGTATCCACTTTTGTACAATTCATGGTGGAACTGTTTTTGAAATGATTTTCTGTTGAACCTTTTTCTGTTTAGAACATGGGTCCTTTTTCTTTGGTTGCCAGACGAGCTTATCAGATTTTACAATTAAAGGTTTACAAGCACTAGAGTTCAAAGCAATTAAGTCTGTTCTAGAGAATTTGATACAAGAATTATTAACAAATTTATTATTACAGACAGAGTTTTCAATGTTGCTATTTCTATCTGTAACAATATTGTTCTTCACGCGCCACTCTTGTTTTATATTCTTGTTTTTCCAGTTCTCTCTTCTTCTTTCTCCAAACTTGTTTTCTTGACCCATTCACAATGATATCTGACATAAAAGAAACATGAGAATTAGTAGACTTAGACACTTGTTTCTTCTGTAAATTTCTCTTACCTTTTGAAGATTGAACTCTGTGTGCAATGGAGTTCTTTGTTGAAGATGATTCACCTTTTTCAAAGCTAGGAGTGTTAAAAATAACTTTTGTTCTCTCCTTCTTTTGTTGTAAAATTGGTGAATTGTCAGATGATTTTATTGAATCTGAAGAAATTCTTTGTAGAATTTTAACAGGTTCTTTTTGACCATCTGATTGTTTGTTTTGTAGAGGTTTGACAAATTCATCATTTTTAACAAACATTCCTCTAAGGAATTAAAGTCAGAGTGCATAAACAGATCAAATTCCTTTTCTGAATAGATAGAATCTAGAGAAGTTGAAGATGGTGGATCAGACAACTTTTTGTTTTTAGGCTGATTTTGTAACTTTTGTTCCATTGTTTTTAGTTCAGCCTTGAGAGTTCTATTCTCTGTCTCAAAATTTTTAATTTTCAATTCTAGATCAGAATTTATCTTTTCTAGAATTGAAGATGGCAGATATAACTTTTGAGATTGAGTATGTAATTCAGACAAATCCTTTTCAGAATATGTTTGAATGTACTCTTCTTTAATATCAGTATTATTACTTGTTTCATTTATTTTGTTATAATCAACAGGATTTTGCATTTTGTCTTATCGTAATCTTTTTGTTTCTTCACTAGATTCTACTTCATCAAATGCTTTCATAAACGTCATTTTTAATCCTAAGTTCATGTATCTGACATCATATAACGTTGGTTAACTAGATATTGCTTTTGTCAGATACTTTGGATTTTCCCAACCAATTCCAGATTTAGAATTATAAAACTCTGTGTCTTTTGGTTGATTTAAATAAATGGTTTGATCTGTTTGCCCTCTTTTGATAAATTCATCTTCCATCTTCTTTATTTTCTCATAAAGTTTTGTTCGTTCTTCAAATATAGCATGATATTTTACAGAAAAGTTTGAAGCTTCTAATTCTGCTATGCTCAGTCTTTTTTCTAAGTCAGATATATTCTGATTAAGATCTAGTATTTTGCTTTGTAGTTCTCTTTCCTTATCTTGTAAATCTGAAACTGTTCGTAAGGCTAATGCTTTATTTTTGGAAAAGTCTAAAACTAAGTTATGTTCATTACGAAGTTTGTTTTCCAAAGAATGAGCATTTTTCTTTTCCGCCTTTAATGATTTTTCAAACTTTTTAAGTATAAAGGCCATATGAGTTAGTTTCTCTTCTAGTACACAAGATTCATCAAAATCAGAGTCAGAGTTAGTATGTACCTCCGGTTTGTCTGAACCATCTGATCTGTCTAACTCGGAATCTTCATTTTCCTCTACATCAGTTTTTCCAGTTGTCATCAACGCAACTTCTTCTGTCTCTTCCTCCTCAGATTCTTGTCTTTCTTCATCCTCTTCATCAGTTAAACCAACCCATACTTCATCCTCAGCTATCATGGCTGATTCACTCAATTCTGACTCATTGAGAACCTCTGATTTCAGGCAAATATGAGCATCCTCATCCAGAATATCTTCATCTTCAGATAACTGCAACCAGTGGTCATCTTCCGCCATAAGAGCTTTGCCAGACTCCTTTTCTTTGGCTAAGAGTGCTTTCCTAGTATAGTAGTCAGAGTTTTTGACTACTGGAAGTCTACATTCACGAGCATAATGACCTGGTTTTCCACAGTTGTAACATTTCTGTTCTGAATCTTTCTTTGCTGACTTGTCTGATTTTTCATATTTGTCAGTCTTTCTTCCACTGCTTTCTCCAGATTTTTCATATTTGTCCTTCTTCTCAATTTTCCTCGAGCCAGTCTTGTAGCTCATTTTATTGTTGGTTGGCTTTCTGTAGAACTTTTTTTGAAAAGCTTTTGTTAGCAGTGCCATCTGCTTTTTCATTTCTTCGATCTCAGAATCTGCAGATGAATCGGAGGATTCTGATTCGGATGATGTACTGCTGACTACCGCTCTTTTCTCCTTTTTCATTTTATATTTGTACTTCTTCTCTGCCAGTAGAGCCAATGGGTCAGCAGTTTCTTTTTCGGCTCTCTTCTTTCCTGATAATTTTCTCAACACAACCTCCTGGTAGTTATTGAGGTTCTCAAATATCATATGAAAATCCATTTCTTCAATATCCTTTGTCTGCTGGATAATCATAGCATATTTCTCCCATTCAGGGTTCAGAACGCTTAGGAACTTGACATTTATGTCCAGATTGGACTTTGTCACTCCATTTCGTTTAATTTCACTTACCAAACTCACAAACCTTAGGTAAGTGTTTTCCAGTAGTTCTCCTTCACGAGCTCTGAAATTTTCAAACGTCATCAGACTGTTTCTAGCTCTGTTTGTTGCAGCTCTATCTGATCCCCTCATCAGTTTACACACTTCATCCCATATTGATTTGGCAGTTTTTGTGTTTGTGAGGCATGTGTAAATATCATTGGGGATGGATATCAGAAGTAATTTCCTGACAGTTTTATCCCCTAGTTTTCTTTTCTTTTGAGCCTCAGTCAGGTTGGTAACCTCAACTGTCCTTGGTGGAATCGGGGGATTACCGGTTGGTACTCCAGGGATTGTTTCCATGAATGTGGCTGGTCCTTCTGTTAAGGATTTCAGCATCTCTTCTGATAGATCATGAAAGCTTATGAATTCTAGAAACCTCTCCCTCCATTGAACGTATTCTCCCCTGTATAGAATTGGGGGTTTGGTTTCTGATCCCATTGCTAGAGCGTCCTTTAACATTTTGACTGATATTTTGGAAACTGTCCAAGATCTGTTAAACTTTGATTGAAATTGAAAATGTTGATCAACAGTTTAAAGTTGATCAAACTTTGAAACACAGATTAGTATCAAATGATCAACTGAAATCTACAACAGAGTAACTTGTTAGAAGCAATGATCAACTTGAATTAAACACTGATGAAACTCGAATGATGTGAAATTCGAATTAAATTGAGTGAAACTTGGTGAAACTCGAATAAGCTTTGTATGAAACTCGATTGATGTGTTGCAAATCTCGAATAAGGCTGTTGAAAACTCGAATGAGCTTTGTATGAAACTCGAATGAGCTTTGTATAAAACTCGAATGAGCTTTGTATAAAACTCGAATTAGCCTTGTATTAGAGTGAAACTCGATTTGCTCTTATGTGAAACTCGAATTGGTCCTTTGTGAAACTCGAATTTATCTAATGTGAAACTCGAATTAAATTTGAATTTTAATGAACTCGAATGAAATTCAAATTTACTTATAAACTTGAATCAAATTCAAATTGACAGTAAACTCGATTGATTTATTAATTCAACTCGAATCAACAAAGTTGCAACTCGATTGATGAATTAAGTAAACTTGAATCACTTTAAATCCAACTCGATTGACTCTTGTTGTCAACTCAATTGACACTTGTTGTCAACTCGATTGGTACTTGGTGTCAACTCGATTTACAAAAGTATTCAACTCGAATTGCACATAATCTATGTGTATTTCGAGTTTCTTAATTTTTCAGATTTTTCAAGTCTGAAATTCAAATTAATTCGAAAAATTTGTCCATTTTCACTCAAATTGAAATCGAAGGTGAGGATTTTGATTATAAACACTTTTTGTGAAACATTTTTGTCCAAAAATAGATCTATACCTGACTTTTGTAATGAAACAGTAATAAACCTTGAGTTTTTTGAAATTTTACAAAAATCTCTAGATCTTTTGTTGTGTTTGATGAATCAAAACAAGTTTGTATTCAATTGAATCGTCTACTGATCCTCTTCCTTCGATCTAATTTTCACAGTGTTTGATCAACAGATTAAAAAACCCTTGATGATTTTAGGGTTTTCGAAGAAATACTCAAGAACAGTAACAGTTCGAAAAAAAATTCAATTTCAAAATCAAATTCCACCCCTAAAGCTCTGATACCAATTGTGAATTACGGTTTCTATATCAATCAATCAGATTAACAGATAATAATTTAATATCAAGAACAATAATAGAAATCACAACTAACCGAATGATTGTATTTCCAAGTTTGTCGATTACAAAATGAGAAGATCTTCTTACAATGTCAGTAACCGTTTTCTGAATTCTATTCTTCCAAAAGTGAAAATGTCAGACCTGCTAAATTGAAAGTCAAACTTTCTATATATACATATTTTTTCACAACTATTAACTATATACAAAACAAACCCTACACTTTGACTTCCATCAATTACAATGTATTCTAACAACTAATGGTAGAGTTTATCTCAAAGATTGAATGGAGGCTCTCAGACCGAAAGAGCATCAGAAGATTTGAACAGAAGCTTAGTTTATCAACCTGGAGACTTTGCATATTCCATCAAAGGGGGAGATTGTTGGAATGTATTTTTGTTGATGGAATACAAAGTATAGGGTCTGTTTTGTAATTAGTTAATAGTTGTATAAATGTACATAAATAGAATGTTGACTTTCAATATAGAATAGTTCTGACAGTTGCTGATTTGTACGCATTAATTTCTGAAAAAGGGCAACAATACTCGAAGATTCTCTTGCATCATTTTTGTAATCATCAGATCTGAAATATAATCATTCAGTTAGTTTTGATTCCATTTATTGTTCTTGATTATTGATATTGTTGTTTGATTGATAAGAAACTGTAATTCACACACACACACACACACACATATATATATATATATATAATATATAGGGGTGGGTTCAATGGAAAACCTATATGCATCGGAAAACCGGGGAACCACTTTATAGCAATTGGATCAGGTAATGCATCTCGCAGAAAGTCGATGCATCACGCGGGAATTTGGTGCATCACGCGGGGATTTTGATGCATCACGCGGGAATTGTGATGCATTTGTGGTGGTGCATGGAGGTTTCCCAAAGTTTTCCGATGCATGTCGGTATTCCATTGAACCTCCCTCTCTCTCTCTCTCTCTATATATATATATATATATATATATATATATATATATATATATATATATATATATATATATATATAATATATAATATATATATAAGTATGCTAATTACACAAATGGTCCTCGAAAGTCAAAAAGACAAATTGCCCCTGAGACTAACGGCTCAAGTTAACTGTTGTGAAATGTAGTTTCTACCAATTCAATCAACACAATGCAATTAATAAGAACAATTAAAGTAATCAAAACTAACCGAATGATTGGATTAATGAACTTGATGATTACAATATGATGAACTGCAAATTCCTTCGTACAGTGCTGCTGCTCTCAAAAGTTAATGCGTACAAATTCTGCTATCTGACAGATCTCTCTAAATCTGGAAAGTCAAAATGACTATTTATACACAATTACAAACTATAAGGAAATTACACATTAAGTCCCTAGACTTTGATATTTCATCAACTAAACATATTCCAACAATCTCCCCCTTTGATGAAAGTAGCAAAGTCTTCAAATTGACAATCCCAGCTTCTGTTCAAATCTTCGAATACTTTTTCGATCTGACAGCCTCCATTCAATTTTGGAAATAAACTCGACCATGAGTTTTCGATCGTTAACTGATAGAGCTCCTTTCTTTGTCTTCCTCTTCTGATCTGCTGCCAGCTTGCCTTTCAGACCATTCATCACTTTAATCAAAGTTCCATCAGAAAACTTATTCAGTTCAACACTTCTCATAGCTCTCAATCTTTTATTCCTATCTTTATACATGACAGCTGGATGCTTCACCATAATCACTTGAAACTCTTTAAGCTCACCAGCAAACTTAATATCTCTGTGTGGTGCTGTCATGTTTATCTTCCTCATTCCTCTCTCAACTCCAATCTGTAAATCTTGCACTGACATTAATACCAGTTTGGTATGCATGAAATGAAACAATGTCTTCAATGCAAATCTACAATGTTCATTCCTTTTATTCCTGCACAGTTCGTCAAACAGATCTTCAATATCAACCAAGTGCATGTTGAACATGTCAGCTTCAGTGAAAACATACGTATTTCCATCAGATCTGGTAACAGTAAACTTTGGATAAAAAATCTTAACAAATCTTTCTTTTTCAATCAACACCAGATCCACTATTCTGAACTCGCTCTTCACCTTCTCAACCTCTTGAGTCTTATTCCTCAGGAAACTAGCATAGTTAACCAGATTGGGCATATTTGGTTCTAAAACACGGAATAATTTGTGAAAGGAACAAGGAGCTTGCTTTTTACAAAAGATCCGTTTCTCTAAAATGTCTTCAATATACGGCATCTTGTTTCTTTTCCTTATGAACTCAGCAGACCTGTTCTCTGGTAGTTCAAGCTTTTTCACCTTTTTCTTACTTATCTCATCTTTATTCAACAAAGTCAACATATCTTGAATTTCTCTCTGCACCACTTGTTGTGCTTGAAATCTTAATCTATGTTGCTTCTTTGATTCATCAGCCAACACAAACTCATTAAAGAATCTGTCCATCACTTCTACTTCATTTAAAACAACTGTCTCTTGAGCAACACTGCTCTCAACAGGAAACTCTTCAAACTCTTCCTTAATTTCTACAACCACCTCAGGCTTTTCAACCGTTGGTGTTGGATCCACTTCTTTCATAATTTCTTCAATTAAAACCTCCTCTTCTTCTATCCTTTCTGCTCTAAAATCTTTATCTGTTAATGCAATAATGTCATCATCTTCTGATAGTTCAATATACTCCTCTCTTCCTTCTCCATACTCTTGAACATTCATCTCTTTCTCTTTTTCTTGAACATCCTCCTCTGAATCAATATATTCAATGAACTGATAAATATCAGGCTGAGTGTTCAAAGGAACTGGAACATCTTCATAAAGAATCAATCCCAGTTCTCTTTGTTCACTAGCTGTCTGTTTGGATCCTTCTGCTTCTGTTCTTTGAGCCTCTGGTTCCTTCTCTGGATATGTTATCATTAAAATTCCCGGCGTCGGTTGATCAAGCTTTCTCCTCTTCTCCCCCTCATGAGGAGCATCATCGGAGTCTTCGTCATGCTCATCATGCTTTCTCTTTGACGAGGAAGCTTGAGCCTTGCAGGTTTCTTCTACTGCAGCTACGCGTTCAGACAAATTACCTAAGGCAGTTACCACTGTATTCTCTAAACTGATCATGCGTTCTCTCATTTCGTCAAATTGATCAAAAACAAAATCTTTTAACTCTTCCTTCAACTCTTCTATTGCTTGTTTTGATTCATTTCTCTTAACCGACTCCTCCGCAACATCTTTTCCCTTTAAAAACTTCTGAATGTTGGTCATCTGAGCCATTACTTCCGCCAGCTGATTAGTAACATGCAAATTTACACCAGATACAGCTGCATTCAGTGCACTTGTCAAAGTTGACTCGGTAACAAAAGGGGATAAACTCACCACTGGGTCACTTAGACTTCCAGTTGACACAACAGTCGAACTTGTAAAAAGAACTTCTGTGTGGCCAGTGCTCAGAGTTGGTATTGGTGTTTCTCTGACTGGACTTCCACCCTCTTCAAGTGACGGAGCAACAAATGCTTCCGTTACTAAGGGTGTTCCGGTGGGAACACTAAGTTCAGCCACACTTACTTCAACGAATGAAGTCGACTCAAGTGTCCTAAAGTGTATAGGATCTAGACTTTGTGATTCAAATGAATGCGTACACACGGGCAGTTGTGCACTGGTTTCAATATCCATTAAGTCCAATTGACTTTCGGATAGATCATGTGTTTCATCCCGGTGTTCAAATGAAACAATCTCCTGTTGAGAGGAGACTGAGTGGCTAGATGGGTGTGCAGTCGTCAGTGGGATACTGACTTGTTCAATGCTAACTCTCAAAGGAGAGCTAACAGTGGATGTGGGTAAATCCCGGCTGTCTGGGCTTAGGTGCACCCTCACACTCTCTACAGCTTGATGCTCAACTTCAATCATCATACCCCCTCCTTCATGATGATCACCATCATCATCATCATTATCATCATCAGCACCCTCTCCCTCCTCTTCTGGTATGTCAGATAGAGTTCTCTCAGAATCAGATTTTTCTTGCGCTTCCTCACCTCCCCTCACACTTCCTTCACCCTCACTCTCAGATAGGCTAACCTGAACTTCAGCCCCTTGCTGAGGTTCCTCAATCCTTAAAGCTCCTGGGCTAAGAGAACCCGGTTCTTGGGTCTCTATAGGAGCATGATCTATTCTGTACAACCTCACATTTTCACTTTCTTGATCTGCATACTTCAGCAAATATTCAGGAATTGGCATGATGTTTGCATTTGGAGAGTCTGGCACTTCATGTAGACTCATCATAACATAGTCTGGGCATCGCTGAGAGTTGGCTCGCTTTGGAATATTTTCATTTGCCCTTAAGATCCCTCGAATAAGAATCTGTATAAATCTCTGAAGTGGAACAAACTTCCTTGCTCTATTTGTAGTCTTAGCCAGTACTATCTCCTTTAGATCCTCCCAGATACACAGAGCAAAATCATAGTGTTTGTTGAATGCTATCCCATGAAAGATTCTTAGGCAATGGATGCTGCATCGGTCAATTCCAGTATGCTTTGAAGTCATGCAACGATTAATGATACCAAACAGTGTGTACCATTCGCCATTTAAACCATTTCTGTGAAATTTAGAGCTTTTCGGTAGTGGTTTTGAGTATCCCAAGCAGATCAAGTCATGTACTAGCTCTTCATCAGAAACAAAGTCTTCAAAATCTGCCAACTCGGGGAAATTCACAGTATCTATACGTCTTGGAAGAAATAGGTTATGACGCAGTCTTGCTAGGGTGATTTTCGTTTTGAACTGGTCAATCGTCACTTTGAAGTGGTGATTTCCGTCTGCTGGAACAAATTTGACAGTGTGCCAAAATTGTTGTAAATACACTTGAGGAATTGACGGTTTGTATTGTAATATATACCCTAGTGGATGACCTTTCAAAATGTCCACTATGATAGGATGGCTTACTTTGATGACTTTGGGATCTAAACGGTGATTATTATCTCTGAATGGAAGACAGTGTTTTGGCTTAACAAGTTGGTTATCAGGAATAATTTGGGTTTGTGAAGAACGGGCTACAGAGGTTGATCTGACTGGGGTAGAGACGAGGGTATGATTTGATGATGATTGAGCATCAGAGGAATTAGAATTTTGGGATTGTACAGGAGATGCCATTTGAATACCTGTAAAAATAAAATTCATGTTAGACTTACCAAGTACACAAACTAACAACCTTCAAAATGTAGAAAAACTTGTAACATTTTATCAGAAATTGCAAAAACGTGTGATTTTCTGTTTAAAGCATCGGGATTCCTGACAATAATTGAAAAATTATTGAGAGAATTCCAAAGTCAATCGTTTAGAGACCAATGTTAGAAAAACACAAATTTATAACAATTTCTTAAAAAAATGTGACAGTTTTTCTTAAAACTTTAAAATTCTATACTTAGAAAAATTTTCTGATGAATCTCGAATGAACCTATACAATTCTCGAATGACACTGTAACAACCTCGGGTGACATAGTATACAATTCGAACAAGTCTACACCCAACTCGAATGATAAGACTATAAAACTCGAATAATACTCTATAAAACTCGAATGAAGTTTGACTCAACTCGAATGAGTCTTGAAGTTTCTCGAATGAAGTAACATGAAACTCGATTAAGTCACAACAAAACTCGAATGTTATATACATGAAACTCGAATGTAACATGTATTAAACTCGAATGGAAAATGAGATCCAACACCCAACTCGAATGACTAAGTCATTTTCTCGATTATAACATAGTCCCAACTCGAATATGCTTGAAACACTGATGTTCTGAAAATTTTCTAAGTGTTACACCCACACTTGTCAACTCGCATGAAACTTAAATGTTTCTCGAATAACACTGTAAAGCAACTCGAATGACATTGTAAAGCAACTCGAATGATATTGTAATTCAACTCGAATGACATTGTAATTCAACTCGAATGACATTGTAATTCAACTCGAATGAGTCTATTACACAACTCGAATGACCTTTTATTCGAGAAACATCTATTTCTTTTCTTTACAAGTCCAGAACACTGATTTGATGATTTTGAGTTCAGGGTTGTTTTTAAATGTTTTAAAACTTGTATCCCCCTCGAAAATCAATTTTAAACATATTTGTTTTACTGAACCTTGAACAAAAACAACTTTAAAGTTGTTAAAAATTCACATTTCAGTTTATTCAAGAACTCGAACTGTTTTATTGGAAAATCGATGATTGTGTGTGTGTGAAGTAAAAATGACTTATGAAACTTCAGATTCATAGTCATATTACCATTATGAACAACACCACACACTTAATTTCAGTTTCATGTACCAATCAAACTATTTGCCATTAACGGCCAAGAACTCAAAAAAAATAAAAATACGAACATATATTCACATTTGAACAAATACACTGAAAATATGCACAAACAAACTGAAATAATAAAGAAAAATAAAATTTTACTCACAATTTTGATGAAACAAAACCGTCGGTAGTGGGTTTTTGAGTTTCTTTGGAATGAAGAAAGCTTGTGGAAGAAGATGATGTAATTTCCGGAAAAAGAAATTTGAATTTGAAATTTCAAATTTATATTGAAATTTTACCCGGCCCATATCAAAATTTTTTCAAATTTGATAAGTTCGGCCCATCAACTACATCTCATAAGCCCACATACCAATTATTTCAATCAAAAAAAAATTGTGACTAAAAAAAATTTGAATTTTAACAAAAACTAACAGCACACAAAAAAAATTTTAAATTGGACTAAAAAAAATCATACTTGTAAAAAAAAATTCACATAAACATAAAATAAAATAAAAAAAAATAAAAAAAATGAAAAACACACATAAAAAAAATAAAAAACAGTAACAAAATGCATTTGCTCCCCCTTGAATTTCTGAAAGTTGCTCCCCCTCAACTTATGATTTCATTTTGCAAATCTGCTCCCCCTACAAAATAACAGACAATTTTTATCAGATTTATACAAAATCAGATAAAATGCTTTTCTGCTCCCCCTGCACATGACATTCCAGATCTCGTTAAATTCTCAAGTATATAAACTTTTTATGAATCATGAATTTAACATCAGATAAAAATCACTTAAAAAAATGAAAATATTAAAATTAAAATTTTGAAACTACTGAATTATTAAATCTTAACGATTCAACATACCTAATTTGTATACCAAAAAATTAAACCGCTTTTCATCTAATGCTTTGGTAAACAAATCAGCTAGTTGATATTCAGTAGGTACAAAATATAATTCTATATTTCCATTTTCTACATGATCTTTAATGAAATGATACCGAATGTCGATGTGTTTCGTTTTAGAATGTTGCACCGGATTTGATGCAATAGCAATCGCACTCTGAGAATCACAGTATATTGGAATCTTCGTTGGTGTAAACCCGTAATCACGTAGTTGGCTTTTCATCCACAACACTTGAGAACAGCAAGAAGATACAGCCACGTACTCTGATTCAGCTGTTGACAATGAAACACAGTGTTGTTTCTTGGATGACCAACATACGGGTTTGTCACCTAAGAATTGTACTGCTCCTGACGTACTTTTTCTGTCCATCTTATCACCTGCGTGATCAGCGTCAGAAAAAGCAGTCAGATGAAATGAAGACTCCCTAGGGTACCACAAACCAAGATTTGGAGTACCTTTGAGATATCTTAAAATTCGTTTTGCAGCAGTTAAGTGTGATTCTTTTGGATTTGCCTGATATCTAGCACAAACACATGTAGCAAACATAATATCTGGTCTACTGGCTGTTAAATACATTAATGACCCAATTATACCTCGATAATGGGTTACATCTACAGGTTTCCCTGAGATGTCCGCATCGAGTTTTGATTTTGAATCCGGAGCCATGGGAGTTTTCATAGGAGTACTATTGACCATGTTAAATTTCTTTAACATGTCTTGGATATATTTTGACTGATTGATAAAAATACCATCAGTCAATTGTTTTACTTGTAAACCTAAGAAAAAATTTATTTCCCCCATCATGCTCATTTCAAATTTCTGGGACATTAAAAACGCGAATTTCTTACAAAATTCAGGATTTGTAGACCCAAATATTATATCATCTACATATATCTGTATTACTATAATATCTGGCCCCTGACGTTTTATAAACAGGGTTGTGTCAACTGCACCTTTTGTAAATCCACATTTCAACAGATATGTTGAAAGTGCATCATACCAAGCACGAGGTGCTTGTTTAAGGCCATACAGTGACTTATCCAAAATATATACATGATCAGGTTTCGAAGGATCAGTAAACCCTTTGGGCTGATATGTATATACTTCATCTGTTAGCTCCCCGTTTAAAAACGCAGTTTTGACATCCATTTGATATACTGTAAAATTTTTATGTGCGGCAAATGCTAAAAACATCCTTATAGCTTCAATGCGTGCAACTGGTGCGAATGTTTCATCATAATCAATTCCCTCTTGTTGACTGTATCCTTTGGCCACAAGACGAGCTTTATTTCGAATAATGACACCGTGTTCATCTTTCTTGTTCTTGAAGATCCATTTCGTGCCAATTATAGATTTGTCTTTTGGTCGCTCAACAAGTCGCCAGACCTTTAACCTTTCGAACTGGTTGAGTTCCTCTTGCATCGCCACAATCCAATCAGCATCCAGAAGGGCTTCTTTTACATTTTTAGGCTCAATTTTACTCAAAAAATTTGAAAATAAGCATTCATTTATTGTAGCCCTTCTGGTTTGGACTGAAGACGATGGATCACCAATGATATTTTCTATTGGGTGATTTCTTGTCCACTTAACTGTGTGTGGAAACGGTTCTATTGGGTCTTCGTTGGGATTGGAATCGAAATATGGTTCGGGGTTTCTTACAGATGTTGTAGGTGGAACATCGGAGGTAGGAGCTTCTGACTGTTCTGAAGTAATAGGGGTTTCAGAAGTTTGTGGAGGTTCAATTGGTTGTACAGTCTCAGTAGTTGACTGCACCTTTGCTGTTGAAGCTTCTCCAGTTTCTTCTGAACTCTGTTGTTGAGATAGATCTGAAACTACAACTGGATCTTCAGTGATCCTGTCATGCACCAAATTTTGAACATTAGCTTTGGGAGTTTCAAAATAATCATCATAAAAGTTCTCAAACAACTTATTTAATTCATTTTGTTCAGCATTTTGTTTATTTGACTCCAATGAAGTCTGCATGTTAGGTCCGGGTTCTGAACTGGTGTGTTCAGAAGCCATTACTATTCCTTCGTCAAATTTAACATTTACGCTCTCATTGACTATCTTGGTTCTCTTGTTGTATATTCGGAAAGCAACCGACTCCTTTGAATACCCGATGAAGATTCATTCATCTGCCTTTTGATTAAACTTTCCCAGATTGTCTTTATCATTCAATATAAAGCATCTGCAACCAAAGACATGGAAAAATTTAACATTAGGTACTCTTTTATTGATTAGCTCATACGGAGTCTTTCCGAATCTTTTATTTATTATTGAATGGTTTTGTGTGAAACATGCTGTTGCAACTGCTTCTGCCCACAAGAACAATGGTAAATTGGAATAGGCCAGCATCGTCCTAGCTGCTTCCACTAGTGTCCGATTTCTTCTTTCAACGACACCGTTTTGTTGTGGAGTTCGAGCAGCTGAGAATTGATGTGTAATTCCAACTGAATTTAAGAACGAGTCCAATGATTTGTTCTTGAACTCTGTTCCATTGTCTGAGCGAATTGTTTGGATGGTGAGTTGCAACTTACTTGTATTTTTCGGATGAAGTCGATGATAGATTCGGTTGCATCTGATTTGGATTTCAGGAAAAACACCCATGTGTATCGTGAGTAGTCATCAACTATCACCAATACATATCTTTTCTTATTTATACTTTGTACTCTCATCGGTCCACACAAATCCATATGCAGTAACTCTAATGCTCTTGTGGATGAGTGTACTGTTTTGGATTTGTGTGTGGCTTTTGTCATCTTTCCTTTTTCACATGCCGCGCATAGTTGCTCTTTTTGAAATTTAAGCGCCGGCAGCCCTTTAACTAACCCTCCTTTTGCTAGGTTGGTCAGTTCATTGAAATTTAGATGTGAAAGGCGACGATGCCACAGCCATGCTGTTTTAGATGTTGCTTTTGACAATAAGCAAACATCTTTCTTCAGATTGATCGAGGCTAGATCAATGGAGTACAGATTTGTTTTCCTGGTTCCTGCTAGAATTTCTTTTCCTTGAGCTGATCTGATGCTGCACCGATTGGCTTTGAAGTTGACTTCTAACCCCTTATCACACAGTTGTCCAATACTGAATAGGTTATGACCAAGACCGTCAACATAAAAGACCTTTTGGATTGTGATTTTGTCATACTTCAGACTTCCATATCCCTTGATCGGACAAAACTGATCGTTTCCAAATCTTACAGTCCCACAGAACTTTTCTACAAAGTCCGTGAGTGTGTCTCGTTGTCCGGTCATGTGTTTGGAGCATCCCGAATCAAGGTACCAGACATGGTTTACCTATAAAACGTGATAGCACATGAGGTACCCACTTGTAGTTGGGTACTTTAGTTTTAGGTAAAACATGCATAGTATCATTTGTTTTGCTAACTGATATGGCTTTAGGCTTATCGTTTGAATTTATTTTAGGTACCCATTTTTGAATTGTTCTTTTGGGTATCCACTTTTGTACAATTCTCGGTGGAATTGTTTTTGAGATTTTTATCTGTGGATCTTTTTGCTGTTCATACAATGGGTCCTTTTTCTTTGGTTTCCATACAAGCTTATTATGTTTCACAGTTTCAGACTTACAAACATAAGAATTCAACGCAATTAATTTCGATCTTGAAAACTTAATACAAGAATTTTTAAGACTTTTATCATTATTACAGACAGAATGTTCGATTTTGCTGTTTCTATCTGTAACAATTTTTTCTTTCACGCGCCATTCTTGTTTTATAATCTTGTTTTTCTCTTCTCTTTGCTTCTTTCGCCACACTTGTTTTCTCGATCCGTTCACAACGTTATCTGACATAAAAGAAGTTTGAGAATTAGAAGATTTAGATGCTTGTTTTTTCTAGTAACCTTTTCATACCTGTTGAAGATTTGACTGTACGTGCCAAAGAGTTCGTTGATGAGGATGATTCACCTTTTTCAAAACTAGGAGACTTAACAAACAGTTTTGTTTTCTCCTTCTTTTGTTGCACTGATGGTGAATATTTAGATGGTTTTAAAGAGTCTGTATTCTTTCTTTGCAGAATTTTAACAGATTCTTTATTACCAGTTGATAGTTCGTTAGTCAAAGGTTTGATAAATTCACCAATTTTACCAAATCTTTGATCTAATGAATTAACATTAGAGTGCATGAACAGATCAAATTCTTTTTCTGAATTTATAGAATCCAGAGAAATAGATGAATGTGGATCAGACACATTTATGTTTTTAGACTTCTCTTGCAACTTTTGTTCTATTTTTAGTAATTCAGACTTGAGTGTTCCATTCTCTGTCTCAAAACTTTTAATTTTCAATTCTAAATCAGAATTTATCTGTTCTAAAATTGAATTTGGTAAATATAGTTTTTGAGACTGAGTTGGTAATTCAGACAAATCCTTTTCAGGATAAGTTTGAATGTACTCTTCTTTAGTATCAACAATGTTGCTGTTTTCATTTATCTTGGTATAATCAACATAATTTTGCATTTTGTCTGATCTTGACCTTTTGATTTCTTCACTGGATTCTACTTCTTCAGATGCTTTTAAGAATGTCATTTTTAATCCTAAATTCATGTATCTGACATCATATAATGTTGGTGAATTTGTTATAGCTTTTGTCAGATACTTAGGATTTTCCCAACCAATACCAGATTTAGAGTTATAAAACTCTGTATCTTTTGGTTGATTTAAATATATTGTTTGATCTGTTTGCCCTCTTTTAATAAATTCATCCTCCATCTTTTTTATTTTCTCATAAAGTTTAGTTCTTTCTTCAAATATGGCATGATATTTTACAGAAAAATTTGAGGCTTCTAATTCAGCTACTCGCAGACTTTCTTGTAAATCAGATATTTTGTGATTCAGATTGGATATATTGCTTTGAAGTTCTTTTTCCTTATCCTGTAAGTCTGAGACAGCTCGTAAAGCTAAGGCTTTATCTTTGGAAAAATCTAGGACTAAATTGTGTTCATTTAGAAGTTTGTTTTCCAAAGAATGAACCTTTTTCTTTTCTGCTTTTAAGGATTTTTCAAACTTTTTAAGCATGAAAGCCATATTAGTTAGTTTTTCTTCTAATATGCATGATTCGTCAATATCAGAATCTGAAATAGAATTTACCTCCTGTCCTTCTGAATCCTCTGAGTTATCAGATTCTGAATCCTCATCATTTTCAGCTTTGTTTTGGCCAGATGCCATTAATGCAACTTCTTCTTTTTCTTCTTCTTCATCAGAATCAGATTCTCTCTGCTCTTCATCCTCTTCATCTGTCAGTCCAACCCACACCTCATCTTCAGCTATCATAGCTGATTCACTGAGTTCAGATTCATTGAAGATTTCTGACTTTAAACAGATATGGGCATCTTCATCCAAAATGTCATCATCTTCGGATAACTGTAACCAATGATCATCCTCCGCCATAAGTGCTTTGCCTGACTCTTTCTCTTTAGCTAAGAGGGCCTTTCTCGTATAGTAGTCTGAATTTTTGACTACTGGTGATCTGCATTCCCGGGCATAGTGACCTGGTTTTCCACAGTTATAGCATTTCTGTTCAGAATCCTTTTTGGTTGATTTATCTGACTTCTCATATTTGTCAGACTTTCGTGCACTATTTTCTCCAGCCTTCTCATACTTATCCTTTTTCTCAACTTTCCTTGAGCCTGTTTTGTAGCGCATTTTGTTGTTTGTTGGCTTCCTGTAAAATTTCTTCTGAAATGCCTTTGTAAGCAGTGCCATCTGTTTTTTCATCTCTTCAATCTCTGAATCTGCAGATGAATCTGATGATTCTGATTCTGATGATGTACTGCTGATTACCGCTCTTTTCTCCTTTTTGAGCTTGTATTTATACTTTTTCTCCGCCAGCAGAGCTAGTGGATCAGCAGTTTCTTTTTCCGCTTTCTTCTTTCCAGACATTTTCCTTAAAACAACTTCTTGATAGTTGTTGAGGTTTTCAAATAGCATATGAAAATCCATCTCCTCTATGTCTTTCGTTTGTTGGATGATCATAGCATATTTTTCCCATTCTGGATTTAGGACATTTAAAAATTTGACATTGATGTCACAGTTGGACTTCGTCACTCCGTTTCTTTTTACTTCACTTACCAGATTTACAAATCTGAGATAAGTGTTTTCCAGAAGTTCTCCTTCACGGGCTCTAAAGTTCTCAAAAGTCATTAGACTATTCCTAGCCCTATTAGTAGCAGCTCTGTCTGATCCCCGCATGATTTTGCATACTTCATCCCAGATGGACTTCGCAGTCTTTGTATTTGTCAGACAAGTGTATATATCATTGGGGATTGATATCAACAATAGTTTTCTGGCAGTCTTGTCCCCTAACTTTCTCTTTTTCTGTGCCTCTGTCAGATTTGTGACCTCAACAGTCCTCGGTGGTATTGGGGGATTGCCAGTTGGTACTCCTGGGATTGTTTCCATAAAGATTGCTGGTCCTTCAGTTAATGATTTCAGCATTTCTTCAGACAAATCATGGAAACTTATAAATTCCAGAAACCTTTCCCGCCATTGAACATATTCACCCCTGTACAAGATTGGGGGTTTGGTTTCGGATCCCATAGCAAGTGCATCTTTAGACATGTTGATTGTTTGTTGGGAAACTTTGACCAAGATCAAATGAACTCCGAATGAGATTGAAAATTTGATCACACCTTGAAACACAGATTAGTACTGAAATCTACAACACAATGACTTGTTAGTAGCAATAAGCAGTTTAAATCAAGCAGTGAATTGTGTTTGATTACTGTGTGTGTCAAACTCGAATGATTCTTGTGTTATGAGAAACTTGAATGAATGTAGTGTAAAACTCGATTGAGTTTGTGGTAAAACTCGTTTCTTTTACCAAACTCGATTGATTCTTTCAGTGAAACTCAATTGACCTTTTTATCAAACTCGATTGATTCTTTGAACAAACTCGAATGTGTCTTTGACCAAACTCGAATGTGTGTTTGATCAAATTTGGTATATAACAAAACTCGAATGAGTATATGACAAAACTCGAATGAGTATATGACAAAACTCGAATGAGTATATGTCAAAACTCGAATGAGTATATGTCAAAACTCGAATGAGTCTTTGCACAACTCGAATGTCTTATAAGAAACTTCGAATGGGTCTTATGAGAAACTCGAATGTGTCTTACAATAAACTCGAATGAGTCTTATATAAAACTCGAATTGTTCTTATACAAAACTCGAATGAGTCTTGTATAAAATTCGAATTGGTCTTATATAAAACTCGAATGAGTCTTATATAAAACTCGAATTGTTCTTATACAAAACTCGAATGAGTCTTGTATAAAATTCGAATTGTTCTGAAATTCTAGTTGTGAACTCGAATATTACTGTTTGGCAACTCGATTAATATTAAGACACAACTCGATTAACAAAGGTATTCAACTCGAATTACTAAGGTACTCAACTCGAATTACACACTGGATGTGTATATTTCGAGTTTCTTAGTATTTTCAGGTTTTACAAGTCTGAAATTCAGATTAAACCAAATTTTACCCAATTTCACTCAAATTGTAATCGAAGGTAAGGTTTTTGAATACAAACTCTTTTTGTTAAACACTTTTGTGCAAAAATGGATCCAAGTCTGAGTTTTTCAATAGAACAGTAACCGTTTTTGAACTTTTCAAAATTTCAGAAAATTCCTTAGATCTTTTTCTGTGTTTTGAAAATCAAATCAAGTTTATATGCAATTGATTCGTCTTTGAATCCTTAACCTTCGATCCAATTATCACTTACAATGATCAACAGAATCAAAACCCCTAGTGATTTTAGGGTTTTTCCGAAAATAATGCTCAAGAACAGTACCTATTTTCGAAAAAAAAATTCAATCTCAAATCGAAAAATTCACCCCTAGTGCTCTGATACCAATTGTGAAATGTAGTTTCTACCAATTCAATCAACACAATGCAATTAATAAGAACAATTAAAGTAATCAAAACTAACCGAATGATTGGATTAATGAACTTGATGATTACAATATGATGAACTGCAAATTCCTTCGTACAGTGCTGCTGCTCTCAAAAGTTAATGCGTACAAATTCTGCTATCTGACAGATCTCTCTAAATCTAGAAAGTCAAAATGACTATTTATACACAATTACAAACTATAAGGAAATTACACATTAAGTCCCTAGACTTTGATATTTCATCAACTAAACATATTCCAACAACTGTCGTTAGTTTCACGGACCAAAATGTTACAACTATTCGATTTTAGAGACTCGTGGTGTAATAAAAATTTTTCAGGAACTAAAACCGTAATTTCATATAAACCACTGGGACCATTTATGTAATTTAGTCTATATTTAATAATGAATCGAACCATAATTTATTAAATTAAGGGTAAATTACAATTTTTGTCCCTGTGGTTATATATAAATTATGGTTATGATCATTTTTACGTCGATTACAATTTCAGTATATATAATTGTCGTTTTGTTATATTTTTAGTCCTTTGGCCAATCATTATTTTTAAAAATGACCATTTTGTCCTTTTAACTTTGTTTCACTTTTGGTCCCTAACCAATTACTTTCTTTTTAATATTATTTAATTATTTTTATCCTATTATTATTTATTTAGTATTTAGTTTTTTTCTCATTGTTACAATTTCACTAAAGTATTATTTTTTTCTTACAACAATTTAATTAAAATAATTTTTACATATATGGATTTGTATATTAATAAGTTATATAGTTATTAATATTACAAGTTCAAATATTTGATAAACTATATATACATTTATTTCTAAAATTTTTTATTACTTTTCTTTTTTAAAACTTATAGTTTTCTATATATATAATTTATTTATCTTTTTTAATATTATATATTACTCATAAAAATAGTTACTTATATTTAATTTATTTATTGTTTTAAGTGAATATATTTTGATTTATTTTAGAATACATACATGTATGTATGTATGTATATGTATATAGATACACATATAGAATGTTTTAATGAAATATATAATTTTTTTGGAACTAAAAATTTTGTATGTATATAAACTGCATATGTTTAGAGGTAGTTAAACTTAACAAAATATAAGAATTTGACATATTATATGTATAAACTAAATTAATTTATGAAATTTTGTAATAAATTCATATGTAGTTTTTGTTATGCTTAATGGATTAATACATTGAATATTTGTAACTTATGTGAATATTAACTTTATGAAATAAATAAATTAGAATGGATTACACGTTAAATAATATATTTTGTTACGTACATTGAACATATAATGTTTTTAAAAATTAAAATGTATAAATTAATACATATATGTATAAATTTGGACAAAAATATGACCAAATTTATAAGAATTTATATAAAGTAATATAAGTAGAGACAAAAGACAAATAAGTTAAATGATAAATAGTTAAAAACTTTACCTTTTAAAAACTAAATATATAAATAGTACGTTCAATATATGTTTTAATTTTATGTGTAAGAACAACATTAACAATATTAATAACAATAATTAACAACAATATAATATATTAAATTTAGTCATATACAAGTTATTTTCAATTACTACTACTTATTCATGTATATACTTAAACAATAATAAAATAATGATAATAATACTAGTTATACCAATGTCACATAAATAATGAAAATAAAAAATGTTAAATAATTTATTATTTCATTTAAATTTTAATAGTAATAATAAGAAAAATATATTAAATAAATAATAAAAAGAACAATAAATCATGTAGAAAATGAAATATAAAAGAAATATTTTGATGTAAAGTGAAAAAGTAAAATTATCATTTTTTTAAATAAATTTTGAATAAAGGGACCAAAAGCATAACAATACGTCAACTATAAGTACTGTAATTGTAATTTTATCGTGAAAAGGACGGTAACCATAATTTTTATATAAGTACAAGGACGAAAATTGTAATTTACCCTTAAATTAATATTTCAAATTTAAAACCAAAAATAAAAATTAAGAAAAAGGATCAAAATTGAAATTTACCAAAAGTAAAAAGTGGTTTGAAGGACCGTGACTGCAACTTTAGAAGTTGAAGGACTGTTTTTATAACTTTGAACAAACCACAGGGACCATTTCTGTAATTTACTCATACTTTAATTTATAGTTGTCTAATTTGTAATTTTTTTTACACTTTTGTTATCTAAGTTGAATTGGGTTGGTTTAATTATTTTAAACTTTCGAGTTGCATCCGAAAAAGACTAAAGTGTTCAAAAAAAATTCTGAAACCAATTTGTTAAAGAACCCGAAAAAGACTAACTGCAATGCCTATGTACTTCTTTTCAGTGTTTAAAGATCCTGCTGAGATTTCGAAGCAATTGGAATCTATTTGAAGAAGATTCTTTTGGGGGAGTAAAGAAAAGGGCCGTTTAGGGATTCATAGTCCTCAAATTAAAAACTTGGCACTACTAGCAGAGGCGGATCTAAAAGACCCCGATAACTTTTTTATTGTATGTGCTATATATCTAATCGAAAAATTTTCGACCCCGAAATATCTTTGTTAGTTTTTATAAATTTTACATTATTAAAAAAATTTGTTACAAAATCTAATATTATATACTAAAACCTAATAGTTTGTTACCCATTTAACAAATAATTAAAAAATACTTGTGTATTGAGCCTTTATTTATTTGCACCATGAGAAAGAATTATTTACCAATGTTTCGGATGATAATTTAATAACTAATAACCCTTTTACAAAAGATGAAAACTCATAGGAGACAACTGTAATGGCAGAGCATTTACGTGTTTCTTTTTATTATTTAATCAAGATGAACTGACCCGAACTTTTGAGGTGCAAAATTTTTTTTATAGAAACACAAAGATCATACTATCGTAACATGATAAATTTCGAACCCTATAAAAAAAATTTTTTTGGATCCACCGCTGACTACTAGCAAAATGGCGTTGGAGATATGCCATGAAAGATGGAGCTTTGTGGAAGGTTGTAATTGATTGTTTTTACGGGTAGAATGGTAAGAGGATTTCTTCAAGTAACCGTATGGAA
The DNA here is from genome assembly GCA_020465985.1 of Centrapalus pauciflorus. Taxonomy (NCBI): domain Eukaryota; kingdom Viridiplantae; phylum Streptophyta; class Magnoliopsida; order Asterales; family Asteraceae; genus Centrapalus; species Centrapalus pauciflorus. The sequence goes on along the minus strand of JAANYP010004803.1, from coordinate 197,780 downwards.
AATTTGAGTAAATTACATAAATGGTCCCTGTGGTTTATAGCAAATTACAGGTTTCGTCCCTAACTTTTAAAAATTACACTGATAATCCATATCTTGAAACATTGTTACGCTTTCAGTCCCTAAGCAACTCAATTTTTTAAAAATACCAATTTTGCCCTTAGAAACTAATTTCACTTATGGTCCTTAATGAATTTATTAAGTTTTTACTTTATATTTAATTATTTGGATATTCATAAATGTTTAATTAATAAGTACTTTATCTATATATTTATAAGTTTCACAACTATTAATTTTAAATATATATTTATTTATTTTTACATTTATTCGTTTTGAAGAAAATTATTTATGTTTTTATTAATTTTTGTTTTATAAAGTATTTCCAATCTATTTATATATTTAATTAATTTATCATTCTTATCTTCATATATTGATTTTTAAATGATATTAAAGGTTTTTTGAAATTCTAAACATGTAAATATATACATTCATTTATAAATTATAAAAATCATTTATTCTTAATTTATAGATTTTTATTGGTAGAATATTGTGTGTTTCACATATGAAATAGTTTTAGTAAAGTTGTATTATTCCTAATAAACTTAACAAGATTGTAACCCTTTTAGCATTTTTAAAATTTTTATGGGTGTAACATCATTTTTTTCTAATGTTTGAAGAGTATAAAATACTAGTTCAATTGGAATATTAAATATATATCATTATTTTAGTTTTTTTCTATTTTTTATTTTTATTTCACAAACAACAAAATATAAGAAACTTTTAAATCATTTCAAAAAATCTATTGATAATTTTAAATAACTTTTTAAAAAAAACAATATTTTAATATTAAAAAACAATACATTATTTTATAACATTAAATATATATTAAATTCTTATTTAAAATCATCAAAGGTTTTTTATAAATAATTTAAAAGGTTTCTCATGTTTTTTATGTTTATGAAATAAAAATAAAAAAAAAAAAGAGAGAAAAAAAGTAAAGTAGAATTTATATTCATTAATGATCATATATTTTATTCTATTGAAACATTAGAAAAAAATGATACGATATGCTCGTAAAAATTAGAATGCTAACAAATTACAAGCTTTTTAAAGATTATTGAAAATAATATATTTATACTAACATCATTTCATATGTAGAATTTATAATGTTTAGAAATAATGATTTATGATATAAGAAGGGAAATTTTTTAAATTTATAAATAAACGTACATATTCTACATATAAAATTTTAAAAACAATATGAATAACATTTAAAAATTAGTATATTAAATTAATTAAATATATAGATAGATAAAAAAAATTGATAAACGAAATATATATTTCCATCAAAAAATGATATTATAAAAATACAAATAGTAATTTATAAATCAAAAACTAAATTAATGAATTAGGGACCATATGTGAAATTTATTGTAAGGGCAAAATTGGTATTTTTAAAAAAATTGAATTGTTTAGGGACTAAAAGCGTGACAAAGTTTGACAATATGGACTATCAGTGTAATTTTTAAAAGTTAAGGACGAAACCTGTAATTTGCTATAAACCACAGGGACCATTTATGTAATTTACTCGGAAAATTTGATATGGGTAAACATTTTAAAGGTAAATTACTTGATTGAAGATAAAAGGGTTGGTTTGTGATCGGTCTTTGTTCAATTGCTAGTAGCAGGATCTTAAGAAAAGTTATGGTCAACCAAAGCTCCTGGTACGATGTTGAGGTCGTGTGATTTGTTTCCTTGACTTTTTGCTTGTGAAGTTAACCAAGAAGCATGATTTAAAGATCTTTGGGTATTGGACAGAGCCGTCCCATGGATTTCGAAGGTCATATGTTTGTGATTACAATATAGACTTTTAAATATTTTAAACAGTAAATTGATAATTTTGAGACTCAATTTTAATAGTTAAACTGGAGGTCGTGAACGACAAAAAAATTGATTAGTGATAAATTAATATGAATAATATGAATCAAATTAAATTTGACATGAATTTCATTTTAACGCATCTATGCACAACGTTTATGTGTCAAATACTAGAAAAATTTTATTGGCCAGAACTTAGATCTTTATTATGATCGTGAAACCCTACGAAATTGGGGCCCTGTGTGGTCGAGCCTCCCGGACACCCTAAAGGACGCCCCCTGGTATTGGATGATAACATTTGGAAAGGTGTTTGGGGATGGAGGACTTAGATTAGGGGCAGGGCATGTGAGGAATTATCTCACTTGGAATCCAAAAGATTTGGTAGGGATTCGACGATATGGAACTTGGGTCATGATGGAGTATTCACCGTAACGAAAATGGCTGCCCTTCTTCACAATCAAATTGCTATATCTGGAGGTGTTAACACCAAATCATTTTGGTGTTCTATGGTCCTGATTAAGGTTAACATATTTAGATGGAAAGTCGCTAATGATGCGTTGCCAACAAGAGCTAATCTTCTTCATAGAGGTTTGGTTATTGTCTCTTCAAGCTATGTTTTATGTGGGCTCGAGATTGAAAGTTTAGATCACTATCTTTTTTATTGCTCAAAGGTGGAGTCTTTTTGTTAAAAAGTTAGTAGTTGGTCGGGAACTCTATATATGTCATAGCTTTGCATAAATCATCAGTTTCTCCTCGGTTCGATTCCGATCTTGGAAAAATCTCTTCAGGAGCATTGTTACGGTGGCAAATTGGGTTATTTGAAAATGGTGAAAATGTATTCTATTTGCAGATCAAGTGGCGATGTATGAGGATTTGTTTCATTTGGAAATGGTGAAAATGTATTTTATTTGCAGATCACATCAACAGGCGATGTATGAGGATTTGTTTCATTCGGTGCAAAGGCTATCATCGGGTATGTGGTTTGCTAATTGAAAGCCGTCCCTTTTGGTTAATTGGTCAAAATAATATATTAATCCGTTGTAGATTACTGTTTAGAATTTCTTAGTTCGCTTTTGGTTGTTGATTTGCATTGTCATCCATCTTTAAGACGTTACTTGTAATTTGTTGGGTTCATCTAATATTATCTTGTCTTTCTAAGAAAAAAGTATATTTTTAATTGTGATGCTACGTTTCAAAACATTTTTACATTTGAATGACATTTGTTTTTATTTTTAATGTTTTTCATACAAGTTTTTAAAAATTTTCAAATTTGTTTGCTATAAAAATTTACTAGGTACTAATAAATTTATGAATGCGGAAATAGAAAACATTATAAAATAATATGAGAATTTTGTACAGTGCAATGTCTTTTTCTTATGTTTATTTTTCAGTTTACACAATTCATGAACATATCAAATTCAGAAACAACCTATTAAAATATATGTTCTTTAACTTTTCTGCAATATTCAATAGATAGTTATATTTTTTTAGACAAATTAATTTATTAAGTACTTATAATCAAATATTATGTAATTATAAAAATTCTATAATCCTCTTAAACGGCATAACCCGGGCACCACACGGATAAAAATACTAAATCTGTTTGAATATCATGAAAGCAACTCAACTCTGAGATACTGAACGATGCCACGATGATCGCGCTTTTATCAACTATCTTAATACGAAAGTTTAATGACATGAAGATTCTAAAAAACTGGCGTATGTAAGATTCTGTAAATTTCAAGAGGAAAGATTTAGCATGGGGAGACGATGGATTAATGTTCCATTTTTTAGTATAGGGGCCAGCCAATAAATGTTGGGTATGTAACGGTTCAAAACCAAAACCAGAGAACTTACGGAAATTAGAATTGAACACGGTTCGGTTTGGTCTAGTTCCAGTACGAAGTTGGTTTTTTTCCGACTTTATGGAAAAATAGTACAAAACTAAAATTGAGAACAAGATCGTTTGGTACTAGTTCTAGCAGGGTCCATCAATTTTATGGTTCAGTCCTGGCTTTTGAATACCCCTTATAAGTTATCAATTATTTATTTATACGAATCGTTTACAAGGAAATGGGTCAATTTGAATTATAATATCATTCCAATGTTCACAATCAAAATGATTAAACTTTAAAATCTTAGCTAAAAATGAACTGGTCGAATGAGTTAAACAAACTGAAAGATGCCAAAAGTGTATTTAAATTTTAAATGCATATACACCTACTAGGTGTTTAGAATTTGAACCGGATTAAAGAAAACAGAAATATCAAATTCAAATAATAATACATTTGGTGTAGACATTTAGTTTATTACAACCTCCTAAACCATTTTCTTTAAAATTTAAATCTTTATTTAATTATGATTATCATTAATAACATTATACTAAACATTTTGAGGTCCCATATTCGTTTTTCCTGCACACATGAATGAATGAGCCCCATAATCACAACTTCTCTAATTTTCGAATGGGTTATTATGAAAAAACGACATTTTTTAACATTTCATGTTCTTTCTTTCCATAAAAGTCCTCAAGTTAAATTTTTTCTTCTTGGTTTAGTAAAATTTGAACATAAGAACCCAGTTTTTCAGTTTTTAAAAACCCGGTTTACTAATTCAATATATTTATTGCTGGCGCTTCATATCCCTTCAAATTAATCATGACCGTCCGATTACCTATAGACATTCTCTGACCGTGGATAGTGGTTCAATTACATATTTACCAGTTTGTCCTTCAACCAACTGTTTTTACAATTTAACATGACCTGGTCAAAAGGACAAAATAGTACATTTACATTGGAAAATTATAAACCGTCAGCCAACACTCCTCCTTGGATGTAGCAACCCACTAACACCATCACTGCAGTTACAAAGTCAGTTTTAGCTATAAAAGAGTCTTCCAACCTTCAAGTAAATATTTCGCATTCTCCCAGTTTTTGTAAACATGGCTGGCAAAAAAGAAAACAAAACATCGACGGTTCCACAGGTATATGTGAATTCTGCTTTGCAATATCTCCATGTTCATTGTAATAATTTCTCATGCGTACCACACCTGCACGCCGAAATCACACATAATGTTCATAATACTAGATTCTCATATTTTTCACTCCTACACAGGAAGAAAATCCATCTCCAACAACAAGTGCACTTTTGGAATTTCTTGATCAAGAATTTCCTGATTTGCCCACGGTATGAATTGTTGGTTTATTTCAATCGGGTTCATTCCAAATAATTTTAATAAATGTACCAATTATGTGACGTTCGTAGTATACAATACAGGAGAGCGATGATGAAGTTTCAACCAACCGTATTGCTAACCAACCAGCACAGGTTTGTCTGCGATCTTATACTGATAATAAAAATGTTCGGTTTCAAAAATGTTGTATGTTATTTACAGGGAGAAAGTGGCAGCTCCACACTTGAGGTCCCCCGCATGACAATGGACGAGGTTTGTTTGCATTTTTAAAAACTCCGTTAATTTAAATTAGAAAGTTAATTCATGTTACGACCTTGTACGCAGGTAAGCCTAGAGATCCAGGCTTCGCTTATCTCAGCGGTGCGTTACTTGGACAGACGTAAGAAACAAGGGCGTAATCGACGGCAAGTTGCACTACAATACCCACCTGAGATTATAGTACTTTCCAGTGATGAAGAAAATGATGCCGAGGTGGCGGGTGCATCAACGTCTGCAGCCTCAACATTGGCCAGCCGTAAACGTCGTCGAGTATCGGTATTTAATGGAACCAAAATTTATGACTTACGAGATGATGGTGATGACACTAACGACAATGACGGTTCTGCAGCTCCTGGGATTATGTAATTATCCATTTAATGACTAAGACTCATCTCTACGTACTTAAGTTTATTCATTTCCTTGCAAGTCCCATAATGTTTAAGACTATTTGCAGCTCTCAATATGTATTGCTTTCTTATTTATAATGTCAATGTTACCACAAGGTTGATGTCTAACATATATTTGATTGGTGTTGACGAAAAACGACTAACCGGTCTATATAATTTAAGAATATAGCTAGATAAAACATTAACCTACCAATTTAACTTTGAAAGAATAAAACCAAATTTGAACAAAAAAAAATGATTTAAATGAATGTACGGTTCAGTTCATTTTACGGCCCTACTTAAAGGCAAGAGAAACTACTTTTTCTCATATCACATGTTTGGTTTGGTCCCTGAAATGTAACATCTTTTCATTTTTAAAATGCCATCAAACACCAAAACTGCAGATTTGAAAAAAAAAAAGGATTTAAATGAATCCTACTATATTTAAAAGAAAACGGGAGGATAATCAGCAAGTAAGATAGAACTTTGGGGTGTTTGGACTAACGTAAAAAAGAACAATCTGATAATGATAAATCTGTGAAACTATAGAAATGTTTTGTTGTTTTCTAAAACAATCATATAACATTTAAACAAATACAATCTGCACACTGTAAAAGTACAACAGTATTTTATACGGTTTTATTTCATTTTTATGTCCGTGACATATCTATATTTCATATGAACGATTGTACTAACTATCATTCACATAGAAACCACGGACGTGATTTTTTTTAAAACAATTATTTGGCAAGTGACTCAGCTATATAATATGATTGTAATATAAATACAAGAAAAAAAATCATGATACAATAACATAACATGTTGTCTAACCTTTTATAATGCTTACTAAAATATAATAAAGATAAAACTTTTACCCTTTACAGCAAACCAAGGTAACCATAACAGGAAAATAAAATAATGCACTTAATTTGTTATCGGGGTTGGTGTTTTAACATATAATATAAAATGAAAATAAATTGATTTATAGATTGAATTTAGCATCCTTTTTGTTGTTTTAACATCTCTTATTCTGGCAGATAATTTTAAGGGGGGTAAAAATTCAAAAATATTTTGCGGTAGGGTATTTCGAAGTTTTTCGTGTTGGTTGATTATTATATTGTTATTGTTTAGTTGCCAAATTTATAGAATATTAAAGATTAAGTATCATAAACGGTACCGTATGGTTATTTTTGCTTTGCCTTTGTAACCACCCATTATTGCAAACCATCCAACCACCCATGATCTCAAACCATGGAACCACCCATGATCTCAGTCGTGGAACCACCCATGATCTCCTACACGTTACATGCTTAAACAGTTGTAAGTTAATGGCACCACATAAATACAGGGAATACAACACATCTACATCGAATTCAATATATTTACTTGCCACCACTAAAGAGCCTCCTAATGGATCATACGGTAAGACTTGCATTTGATTCTATGTGTACACAGTTTTATCTATGCTAAGCATGAATGTAATTTCAATTTCTTCAACCTATAGCAAACAAAGAAGATGAAATCTGGTTCGTCATCACCGAGCAACCAACCAACATATATGGAAAAGACGGATTGCATCAATGAAACTCGTATACCAACTCCGAAAGAACCATCTACTTTTTTTTCGGAGGCAGTACGTTTTTGCATATACAAACAGTTGATATATACGTTTTTTTTATAACAAGACTAACGGTAATGGACCACCAGATTGACGTTGAATGGGAGGAAGAGGTGATTCGATTTGTAGAACTCCTTGAACGCAAAATGGAAGAACAAAAAAAAGTAACGCAACAGGTAAATTAAGTTTTGCTACGTAGAAAAGATAAATAGTCTTCTCCAGAAAATAAGTTCGCTTTCTTGCAGACCGCCAAAGGGAAGACGGACACTGACAACAACGTTCAGACACCTGTTGACACCAACAGTGTCAATCTTAAATTTAACAATAAGGTTACGACAGCCCTTATTCGACACAACACCTCATCTTCATTATCTGTTCCCGTCCTAACCTCAAATGTTGTATGCTTTAGGATGGAGGGAAGAGTGTAAACGACACATTGCCAGCTAAAATAGATGACGTCGCGGAGGACGTTGAGGTACAACATTTTACATGTTAAACACATCTTTTTTATAATCAAAAGCTAAATTTTTTTTTAGCCTGAATGTTTGATGAAGATCAAGAGAAGGAAGAGTCAACGAACGAGGAAACGGAATTATAAATTGATAGACTCAGGAGATGAGGCCGAGGAAAATCATGGAGGATAGTTAGAAGACGCACCTTTATGTGGGATTACGCATTGGTTTATGTAATGGACTAGATTGTCAATTGGTTTGGTTATGCATTTATTAGTTGAATATCATGGAGGATAGTTAGAATACGAACCTTTATGTTACTATCTTATTTTTAAATTATGTTACTATCTTATGTTGAATATGAGTATAATTATAAATAATTTTATAAATTTAAATAATTTAATGTTTTTATTGATTAATACATATAGATTTGGTAAAAGGGGATGTGAAGAATTTTGGTCATTATTGACAGACTTTCAGGAAAAGAATAAGTCAGTGGATATTTTTTATTATTATGATCATGTATTTATCATAACAAGCATGGGGTGGAAGAGCATTTGATCCATACGGATGGGTGAACACCCGTGTTATTTTAATCCCATGACAAAAAGAACATAGACTACAAAAAATAAAGTTACTGTGAAAACGTTTTATCTTATGAAAACTAACATAAGATATAATTGGTCCAAAATACAATTTTGTGTTTTCTTTATCGGGTTAAACTTTATATTGTAAATAGTTCTGAGCATTTATTGTTGCTTATAAAAAAATAGGGATAAAAGTTTTAAACTGTTAGAATCTGAAACTACACAATTATAGCTGAACATACATTGCAGTATTACAAAATAATTTTTAACTTTAAAAATAAAATCCGCCCACCACATGGGTAAAATACTATGTTATTTATGAAATGTTGCACCAAGTCTCGAGTAATTATAATTGGTATTTCAATTTATTTTAAAACGTTTATCTTTTATTTTTTTTATAATATTATTTTTGATGAATAATGATGTAGAATTGAACGTCATGAAGGGACAAATAAATGTTAAAACATGATTTGTGTGTTTATACAAGTTTCTGTCAAAAGTGTTTCAATGTACAAGATGATGTTGAACATGAGTATAATTATAAATCAATTTATAAATTTAAGTAATTTAATATTTTTATTTATTAATATATATATATATATATATATATATATATATATATATACACACACACACACACCACACACACATATACATATACATATACAGTGGGGTTTTCATAAAAGGGGGATGAGAAGAATAGTGTAAATTGTTTAGTGGGTTAGAAAAAATTACGTCAATGGAGTTTTATTTTATTTTATTATAATGTATTTATGATTCAGTTTATTTTCAACTTATTGTATTCGTAGTTCTTTTGTATATATGTGTTCTAAATATTGTTAACATATTGTGTACAACTTCGACCGATCTTCAATATAATCTGTTCGACTCAATCCTTTTAATATACTTAATTATTCAACTCAACAATTAAGTATAATTTATTGAATTATTGATTAATGCATCTCCAATCATAACTGTCTAAATACTTAACTATTAGTATTCAAATTTAGAAAATGAATGTTCAAAAAAACTATTATGAAAGTATAAGGGTAATGTTTAGATATATACGTTTTAAGTATCTAGAATGTAATAACAAAAAACTAATTTATAGATGCTTACGTTATCAATATTGAAGATATGCTATTTGTGTACAAAGTGCTGACATGCTTGATGTCTGACACTTACCTTAACATGTTATCATGAGAATATTACATCTGCTTCGATTCTATTTTCTTTAATACGTGCATATATGTGTTTAGGAATCCTTTTGACATTTCATTGGATATACTCCACTATATTTACAATTACCAAAAATACAATGTCTAAAATATATGAAATAATTTGTTGCTATTTCTATGCAGTAAATTTTGTTGCCATGTACAAATATAATGTGAAATTTGAATACCTAACATAGGCTTATGAGATGATTTACTTTAATTAGCTCATTATTTGATGTAAGAGAAAATAGATTCTATTTGTTTACCAATTTATCTAATGGTGATTTGCTATTTTTATATAGTTTTTATTTTTATGTATATTGCACAGAGTAATGTTATTTTCGATATTTATTGTATTTGCTATCAAATTAATATGATCATCCGGTGTATTGGTTAGTGTATGTTGACGATGGTAAACGACACTTTACTTATAGGGTACTTTTATGATGTTTTGTGACGAGAGTCCCCAAAATTTATCGGAAAACCGACAGGTTTTGGGTGACCTTACAAACATCACGCAACCTGCTAATCAAAGTCCTTCTGCACCACCAACTCACCATGTATCTGATACTATACCACCAAGTCAACCATTATACAATAGGCGTCATCATCGTAGACGCCGCTATTGTGCTACCCCATATCATGACAATCATGTCAGCAATGTTGCAACCATTCGTCATCGTGGGAGGCCCCCAGGGCAACAAAATGCTTGGACAGCATTTCATTCGTCCTCCAATGTACCTAATAACATTGATGATATTTCTGCTAGCACTATGCCTCAACAAACTATGTCAGGTTAGTACCGTTGAATGCAATGATACATTGCCACCATTCGAATTCTGGACTGCTTAATTCTGATCATTATAACAGAAACTGCATTTGTACTAACTGATAGTATGAAACAATATTCGCAGTTCAAAATGTTATTTCATCACGCACAATTGTCGGTGTCGATGGCACACCGGTTCACACACGTCCATCAAGCAATTTTCCCAATAGTTGTATTGTAAATGATACATCATTACATACTTCTAATCCCCCTGAAACATTGTCATCTACCAATGTGGAGGAGAATTCAATGTTTTGTGCCACGACATCAAGTTAGTATTTGTTCATATCTAATGGAGTTATATATCTTACTTATATATTACTTCATTTGGCATGCATATTGATACTTTTGTTGGCTTTCTCTCTTAATCGCGTAACCAGCAGATTTTGGTGTTCCTGCAAGTCAATCCCAAATAAGTACATGTACCATTGCTTTTGGAAATGGCACAACATCGTTACCATCAGATAATCGTTATGCATTGTCATCATTTGTGTCAAACACCGTCTCAGGCCAAGGGAATACATATCGAAATCGACGTCGACATCGTAAGGATGACATACGTTTTGTGCCCCATACTTGGTTTCATGTTAACCTGCTTTTAAATCTTATGTGTCTCTTTTACGATGTTTTAGGTAGGATGTTTACTTACTGGGATAGTGGTGATGCAACCTTTGAGTGTCGTCACTGTGGTGCCGTTGTATGGTATGCTGAACGAACACAAAAATCAAGCAACACGAGCAATCCTAAATTCTCATTATGTTGTGCTGAAGGAAAGGTTATATTGCAACCACTTGATCCCGCTCCACCGTTATTGCAAGGGTTGATGGATTATAATGGCGGTCGTAGAGCAAAAGTTTTTCGTGCCAATATAAAGGTTTTGAATGCAATGTTTTCTTTTACATCGACGGGCGGTCGTGTCAGTACAAATGTTAATTTTGGTGCTGGGCCTTACATGTATCAATTGAACGGTCACAATCATCATAGAATTGGTACGTTGCTCCCATCAGATGGTGACAGGTATCCTAGATTTGCCCAGCTATACATCTATGATACAGAACATGAAGTTGATAATCGGTTGCGCGCATTGAATCGCTTGGATCGTGCAGATACGGACTCACATATTATGCGTGAATTGGTTGAGCAGTTGTTATTAATGCTTAATCAAACAAACACTTTGGTCCGCCTTTTCCGAATGGTTAGGGATTGGGTCAACTCTTCAGCTGCACGTCCTGTTACCCTTCGCCTAATTGGTTCACGGCAAAGGGACGCTCGCCAATACAACCTACCCACTGTTTCTGAGGTTGCTGCATTAATCCCTGGTGATGGCAATCCAACAGATAGTCGTGATGTCATTGTCGAGGAACAAGGTACTTGCCATGTGAAACGAATATCAGAGTTGCATCCGAGTTTTATGTCGTTGCAATATCCACTGTTATTCCCATATGGAGAAGATGGATTTCGACTGGAAATACCTTTAAATGTTAATGGCCCAGTTAGGAGAAAATTTGTGACCCTGCGTCAATACTATTGTTATCGATTGCATCATCGGAAGAATGAATCGAAGACGTTACACCAAGCCGGTCGCTTATTTCATACGTATGTGGTTGATGCATATGCTGCTGTATTGGAGCATGATTTGGAATGGTATAGGCGGAATCAAAACAAGATACGCGCTGATTTATACAATGGTTTGTACGATCATGTGCATGCTGGTGAGACAAATGCTGAATCTATTGGACGTCGAGTTATTTTACCATCATCATTCTCTTGTGGTCCAAGGTACATGATACAGCAATATCATGATGCAATGGCAATTTGTCGCTGGGCAGGCCCACCAAATTTGTTTGTTACAATGACATGCAACCCAAAATGGCCAGAAATTGAGCGGCATGTTGTAAATCACATACGTGGTCAGCCTACATGTGACAGGCCGGATATTATTGCACGTGTTTTTAAGATCAAACTTAATGAACTAATGCAAGATATACGGAAAGATAACTTTTTTGGTCGTGTTAAAGCTGGTACGTTTCTTAAAATACTTGATCATTATTTTATATAATTGAACATTTTTTAATGATATATGTTTTTTACAGTCATTTACACCATTGAATTTCAAAAGCGTGGATTGCCTCATTGCCATGCAATTATCTTCTTGCATGAGGATGATAAGATTATGTCACCGGATGAGATTGACCATGTGATATCGGCAGAACTTCCATCGGAGGTTGATGACCCACTTGCTTTTGATTTAGTTCGTACACATATGATCCACGGTCCATGTGGGGAACTTAATCATTCAAGTCCGTGCATGCAGGACGGTAGGTGCTCCAAAAATTACCCAAAAATTTTTTTTGCCCAAACATGCATTAGACGTGATGGGTGGCCATCGTATAAGCGGCCGAATAATGGCCGACAAGCAAAGGTAGGTTGTCATGAAATACGAATCGACAACCGTTTTGTTGTTCCACATAATGTTGATTTGATTGTAAAATACAATTGTCACATAAACGTCGAATGGTGTAACCATGGCCAGTTGGTAAAGTATCTATTTAAATATTTGAACAAAGGCCCCGATCGTGCAACAATTGTCGTTGATGGTCAACAACATTCGCATGTTCGTAGTAGACAATCAACCAGAACGTCCTTTTACTCCGTACTACAGAATGACAATGAGATTGTGGGTTACATCAATTGTCGTTACATCTCTGCATCGGAGGCCTGCTGGAAGTTGTTTGACTTTGACATGCACTATCGATCGGTTGCTGTTGAGCGATTGACTTTTCATGAGGAAGACTGTCAGACTATTTACTTTAGAGATAATGACGATCCGATGTCTGTTATTGAGAGAGCTTCGAATGTGATGACTAAATTTATGGCATGGATGGATGCAAACCAACGCTACCCAAATGGTCGTCATTTAACATATGTTGAGTATCCCACATGGTTCACATGGCATGACAAAGATAAAGAGTGGAGACCACGTAAAAATGGTCATGTCATTGGTCGCATTTATTATGTGCCTCCTACAATGGGTGAGCGTTATTATTTACGATTGTTATTGAATGTTGTAAGGGGACCTACATGTTTTGCTGACATTCGGACAGTTGATGGTATAGAACATCCTACATATATGTCTGCGTGCAAATCATTAAGCTTATTGGGAGATGACAGTGAATGGATTCAATGCATCCGGGAAGCATCGCAATGGCAGATGGGTAACCAGCTCCGTGAACTATTTGTGACAATTTTGCTATTTTGTACCGTTGTTGACCATGCACAATTTTTTAGGGCATCGTTGTCGTACATTTCAGATGATGTTTTACATCACCAACGCATGTTGTTACAATCTCAAGATTTGGAGCTTAGTGAACATGAAATTATAACGTATACGTTGCTTGAAATTGAGAAAATTTTAAATGGAAATGGTAGATCACTAGATGATTTTCCAAACCTTCCACAAATTGATCGTGCATTAGTCAACATTGGTAGAAATAGGTTGCTTGCTATGGAAAGAATGTATGATATCAATGTTGAACTTCTATTGTTTTCGGAATCATTGCCTAAGTTAAATATACAACAACGAGAGGTGTTTGACACAATTAAGGATGCAGTTATTGGCAACAAGGGTGGTCTTTATTTTGTATATGGGAGTGGTGGTACTGGCAAGACATTTTTATGGAGGACATTGATTTCGTGGATGCGTGCATCTAATAAGATTGTGTTATCTGTTGCGTCTTCCGGAATCGCATCGATGTTGCTTCCTGGAGGTCGTACCGCTCATTCACGTTTTCGTATTCCTATTGACATTGATGTCGATTCGTGTTGTGGCATTGATGTTATTTCTGATCTTGGGGATTTGGTTAGGGAAGCAGAACTAATCATTTGGGATGAGGCACCTTTACAACATCGGTATGGCTTTGAGGCAGTTGATCGGACATTACGTGATGTTTGTAAGCACTCAGTGGGTACTGCTGCACGTACAGTTTTTGGGGGCAAGGTTGTTGTGCTTGGCGGTGATTTTAGACAAATATTGCCTGTTGTTACCCATGGGACGCGGTTTGATGTCGTTTCATCTGTTGTGAACAAATCATTACTTATCTGGCCGGCTTGTAAGGTGTTTGTTTTGACGCGAAACATGCGCATTTGTGATTCAACAACCAACTCTTCAAATGCAGATTTGATGGTTGCTTTTAAAAAGTGGATATTGGATATGGGAGACGGAAAACTTCCTGCTGTTACCATAAATGATGAAGTTGAGCCGACATGGATTACTATTCCTGATGACCTGCTTATTTCATGTGCTGATGATCCTATTGGTGCGGTTATAGACAGTATATATCCAGACCTTTTAGCTAACATCAACGAACCTGCTTACTTAAAAGAACGTTGTATCTTATGTCCAACAAATGATATGGTTGATGATAATAACCTCCGTGTGTTGGCGCTTATGCCATCTGAAGCACATGAGTTGTTTAGCGCCGATGAGATTTGTGCGAGCACAGATAATTTGGAGGAGATGCAGTTAATGTATCCCCCTGAATTCCTCAATACGCTCCGATTTTCTGGAATCCCAAACCATAGTTTACCACTTAAAATTGGTGCCCCGATTATATTGCTTCGAAATTTGAACCTGCAACGTGGTTTGTGTAATGGAACGCGACTTATCATTACTCAAATTAGTCGGACAGTTTTCGAAGGTATCATAATAACTGGTAGTCATGCTGGTCAGAAGGCATTCATAAGTCGTGTTGATATGACCCCTACAGATACCTCATGGCCGTTTCAGTTTAAACGAAGACAGTTTCCCGTGAAAGTTTGCTTTGCAATGACAATTAATAAAAGTCAAGGCCAAACATTTGCTCGTGTTTGTGCATACCTTACGAAGCCGGTTTTCAGCCATGGCCAACTTTATGTTGTCGCCTCGCGTGTTACCTCGCGTTCTGGACTTCACTTTTATATTGACAATGGAGGGAAATGTGCAAATAATCTGACCCAAAACATTGTTTATAAGGAGGTGTTTTCAAACTTGCCGATTGGTATGCGTGTTATGATGCTATTTCTATACCTACATGCATGTATACCCTTTAACACATTGTTTTGCAAGAACGATGGTGTGTATGATATTTACTTATTTGATAACATATGTTTGCTTCTTATTGTGGCAGTTGAGGAACGATGAGTGTTCGTTATTGTTGTATCCGTAATTTGAAACCCAATTTGATTGATAAATGGACAATACATGTGATGGTTTCGCGGGCGTGGATGGCATGCAACCCAACCAACAACAAAATTATGTCTTTTGATATGATTTTTGTTGACGAACACGTAAGTTGTGTACTGGTGTTTTATGAAAAACCTCACATTTAGTTTTGTTTAACTTATCTCATGTTTTAAATAAATAGGGTGGTTCCATACATGGAAAGGTACCGATGCGGCTAATATCCAAATTCAAAGACTTAGTTACTGAGGGATTTGTGTATAAAGTTCATAGATTTTCTGTGTTGAACTATGAAGTCAAGTTTAGGCCCTTGCGCCGTGAATTTTATATAGAATTCTTTAGTCAAACAACCCTACAACCATCACATTTGGATCCATCTTCGTTTATACGCTACACTTTTGAGTTTGTTCCTTTTGATTTAATCACCATGCGAACAGGAGATGATACTTACCTTTCAGGTACTCAATTCTTACCACTTTACATTGTTCCGTATAATGTGCTTTGTCATTTAATAAATCCTTGCACATATATTGTAGATGTGATTGGCATCTTACGTGTCTGGTCAGCTCAAAACAACGTTAGTCGTGTTCAGAGTAGTAACTCAATTGTTCGTAAGATTGTGCTTGGTGATACAAGGTGATTTGACATTTTCTTCATGTCATTACCATTTACCTTTTTTACATTGTCCCTTAAAAGAGTATTGGTGTTTTCTCCTACAGTGGACGAAGCGTTAATGTCGTATTGTGGGGACATTTGGCCTCTCAAATTACTGATTCAGCTATGCATGCTAGACAAAATACAAATGTTGTTCTCATACTAACTTCTTGCAAAGTTAGGCAATATCAAGGTTGTTCATCACAATCCTTAAATTTGTTTATATACAAAGACAATACTAATTGATGTTGATCGGTTGTTTTTTCTATTTAAGGTTCCCCCCAATTAGAAACAACTTCGGCATCACAACTTTATTTAGACCTTCCGACTGCCGATGTCGCACTGTATGCACAGTGGTAATATGTTATGTCTTATGTCATTTTATCATCTGAAGGTATAATTATTTGCATATTAAGTCAACTTACGCCGGCCACCATATTATACAGTGCAATCCAACCTATAACATTCAGATCTAATGACCCAGTTGATGAGTTACCCACAGTTACGAGTATAGAAGACATTTTCACACGTTTGAGAGTGGGTGTGCCTGAGGTATTTATATGGAATCGACTTATAGTGTTCTTTCCATACATAATGGTACATACATGTTTATTGTGGTTTTATTGATAGGGTACACGGTTTACTGTTGATGCAATAATCTGTGATGTGGACTTACATCATGGGTGGAGGTTTGTAGAATGCACAACATGCTTCAAAAAGGCAACCCTAATCGATGCACACTATTATTGTGATCGATGTCGCGGTGTGGTTACCAACCCAAGACAGACGTATGCATTGTTAGCCCTTTCTAACAATTTTTACTGTCTACTTTTTGTGACGTTTGTTGGTTTTTAGGTATAAGTTGATACTTATTTTGAAGAACGGAATGCATGAGATGTGTTGTGTTTTCTTTGATTACGTCGCAACCGAATTAATTAAGTATAGTGTTGATGAGTTGCTTGGGTTATTAAGGAATCAGGTATTAAGTTTCACACTATTGTCTTTTTATGTTCTTTAATGTTTTCACATTTTGATGCAATCATGGTTTTCAGGGCGGTGATGATCCAAATTGGTTGTATAACTACCTGTTTGACACCTTATCATCTCGCCGGTTGGTTGTTGAAGTCAAAATTGATAGCCTTAACCTATACCCCCATTGCAACAAGAGATTTACTGTAACAAAGTTATACAAGCAGTACGCTGATGGTCCGACATCGACCACAAATGTTGCAGTCCGTACGACCAAACAGGTTGTCGCGAATTCTGTTTTAAAGGCCACACATGTTGAGAATTACACGACCACCGATGAACTGGCATCGACCGATATTGATTACATGCAAGGCCTTTTGGATGACATGCTTTATGATCAGTCAACTCTGTCATCGTCTTCGTCTAATATTGTATATAATGATGATCAAGCTATGACGAACCCAACCAGCGGGGTAGTGACTGTGCCTGCTGATAAACAGTAAACGAACCTTAGATGAAGTTGCATTACTTTTCACCATTACCATGACAATTTAGTTTGTTTATCATGTTATATACATTTTTTTACATTTGTCTTGTGAAATCTATTTTATTGAAGAAGAAAAAATGTAGTCTAATATAGATCAATATTTGTTACTTGTACAAATGATATGATAATACCGCTCTTTTGGTTTACATGGTTGAAAACCCAATTGATTTTAACATGTTGAAGCCATTTACTACGACTAAAACTTTTGTTTTTACATCCTGTTTGTTGCGCTTATGGTATTTTCAATGTAGTTATTGTCCAATGACATCACCATCAACGCCTTCCTATATCACCAATTTGAGACCTTTGGCGACCGATAATTGTTGTATTAATGTCATCGTTTCACGCGTATGGATTGCATACAATCCACACAACGATCGTGCAATTTCTCTTAACATCATATTAGTTGATGAACGGGTAAGATTGTTGTTCATAGTGTTATTAGGTTGTGAATTCTTATTTCAAACACTAACATTTTATTTTCTTTTGTATCCTTCAGCGATCAATGATTCATGCATTGGTTCCTAAGTACATTATGGATAGGTTCACAACCTCTATTATTGAAGGTCGTGTTTACACGATACGTCGATTCACTGTTCTTAATTATGCAGTGAAATATAGACCTTTAAAACGTGATATCTTCATTCAATTTTCCGCTGCGACTTCTATGGATTTACAATCACCAACCTGTGTTTCTTTATACGAGCCTCATGTCTTTGACTTTGTCCCGTTCACTGACATTAAATGTCGCGTTAATGATGATACATATCTAACAGGTACCAATACAGTTAAATACATTATATTTGGTTTTGAGGTTACTTTTACATTGTGTGTTGATCAATTGTTTTATTCCTAGATGTCATTGGGATACTTCGTGTATGGAACCCAATAGATACAAAGTCTGGAACGATAACGTCGTCTCGATCTGTCGTTCGTAAAATTGTGATTGCCGATGCGAGGTTTCTCTTTCTTTAATGATTGATGGTTGTTTTTTATCACTTTGCATAGTTTTATCAGTTCTTTTGAATTCAGTGATGTGAGGTTGGAAGTTTCGCTGTGGGGGTCATCAGCCTTAAAGTACACAGATGAGATGATTCACGCAAAAGAACACGTCAATGTTGTTGTTGTCCTAACATGTTGCACAGTTCGTAGCTATAAACGTATGTCTATCATATGTATATAGACTAATATTTGTCCTTCGTAAGTTGTATACATTCTCATGCGTTTTTTGCCTTTAAGGGGAGGTATACTTAAACACAACTTCAGCGACACATTTCTTTATTGGCCTTTCCATTTCAGATGTCAACAGTTTCAACGCATGGTAACATTCTTGCATTACTTGGTTACATTATTGTCGCGTTATTGTTATGTTCACATGAATTGAATCATTGTTTATATTTTTACAGTCCAGTGCAACCGGTTGTTTTTGGACCTACCAACCCAGGCACATATGTTATAAATACAATTAGTATTGAAGATGTGTACACACGTTTGGATGCGGGAGTTAGTGAGGTACGAAATAAGTCAAATGATTATACCCAGTCAATCATTTGACTTACATAATGATTTGATTACTATAGGGGACAATATTTACAGTTGATGGCATAATTGTAGACATTGACCTGTCTACCGATTGGAAGTTCATTCAGTGTGTTGCATGCTATAAGAAGGCGGTACTCCATGGTCGTCGTTATTATTGTGACTCCTGCAAACAATATCTCACGAGCGTTCGACAAGCGTATGTGTTGCTCACTAGCTGTCATATGATAATTGATTATATGTTATTTTTTGACTTTGTCTAGCTATAGGTACAAGTTGGTACTTCGGGTCAGGAACAACTCATTTGAGATGAGTTGCGTTCTTTTTAACGCAGATGCCACGATGCTTGTAGGCCTTACTGCAAGCGAGGTACTTAAAAAAAGTTTAAGAGAGGTTCGTTGCCTAAAAATACTACTTTACTATACATTTAGTTCCGACGTGATTTACGGAAACAAAATTGGTTGTTTATGTATCAGGCTCGTGATGATTGCGATTGGATCTATTGGTTCTTCATAGACCATCTTTGTGCTCGACATGTTGTACTTGATATCAAAGTTGATACCTTTAATATGTCGCCCAACTATATTCGGAGATTTACAGTTTCCAAATACCATGGTGATTACGAATCTGTATTCAACAATCATCTATCCAATTCAGAGCCCGCTCAGACACTTCCGTCAACTTCTAATGTTGGTTCCAATGACCAATACACCACATGAACAAATTTTCTATTCGTATTTATCTTCAACATTAGCCTATTGGATTTGATGTTCTGGATACCAATTTAATCGGCTCAATATTCCACGTCGGTTATCAATGTTGCACATAATATGATTACTTTTGTTCCCTGACCATGCATTGATGAATTATTCGTCGTTTACATCGTTTATTTTAAATCTTATCATAACAGATTTGCCATTTTGTTTATTAGTTAAATTGTATACATTTATGATAGTACATGAGCTACAAGTCAAATGACATTCAACTTCCTTTTTAATGTTTATGTGTTTTTAATGTGTAATATATTGCATTATATATGCTCCCAAGTGATGTTTATAGTAATTTCATGGATATGCATGCATAATAGTTAATTTGTTTTTTTTTTTTTTTTTTGTGTTCAATTGTGTTTTGGTTATTGGTTTACTTTATTTATTTTATGATACAACAATTATAATATTATTTGCATATTTTTGTAAATCAACACCATCTGTTGCATTTGAAGGCAATGTGTTCTCCTTGGACGGTTGAAGTTTTTTCATCACTTACACATCCTCATGCACTGTGGGATATTACTGCTGTTCGAGTGGACTTCGTATACAAACATGATCGGAATGACGTGCTCATATTAATTTGCATTGATAAAACTGTAAGTGGTAAATACTAAAAAAATACTCATATTACGTATACGTTGTACGAATTTGTTTTTCTAAGTAAATTCATCATTCATACAATTTGTACTAGAGGGATAAAATGGCAGCCATTATACCATTTGAGTTGATGCATCTATACAATTGGAGGAATTTGACCGGTGGTGTGTTTCATTTTCGTCGGTTCAAAATTGAAGGAAGCTGTAATCAATATCCAAGCTTTGGATCGTTTCAATTTTTACGTTCTGAGTGGAATATGCATTTTACTAAAAATACAACTATTACACCGGTTACGACTGACATCGAGCGCATTGTTCCTTTATATCCCTTGGTGCCGTCACTTAAAAGTATTGTCCAGAAAACGATGACCTCACGCTTAATGATTGGTATGTCTCTTTCTTTACTATGATTGTGTATATAAATTTTGTTTTGTGCGCATAATGCATTTTAAAATATGACAGCTAACTTGTCAATTACATTATGTTAGATGTTGTGGGAAAGATCATATTCGGTCGTAGGATTAGTGCCACATTTTTCAACTTTTACAGCTCATCGTTTGAAGTATTGTTACAGGATGATACGTAAGTGTATGTTTTACATGTCTTCATCATTTTTTCTTATGTACAGTTTCTTTACTATACAAAATTTCTTTGGTTTCTAACTTGTATTATGTTTAGTGGATATAAGATGAAGCTGAAGTTGTATGCCACTACACAGACGAAGCATGTACGTTTTTATCGTGCCATGATAACAAGATCTGTAATCTACGTTTCGCGGGTTACTCTTAGACATTTTGATTCAAGTATGGTTTCATATACTTGCAATGGTTTCATTTATGAATATTTATGCAACACTTCACTTATTAATAATTCGTTATTCTATGTTTTATAATTTTTAGTGAATATGCTGTTTTCCACGGATTTAACGAACGTAATTATCGAACCGCAAATGCCAGAAGCAGACAACGTTAGAAGAATGTTCCAGGACTGATGTTTTATTAACCTGTCATTATGTGTTATTTATGGAAGGTTATGTTATATGCAACATTAATTGTTTGATGTGGTATTATTAGTAGTTGTTATTATCGTTAAGATGTTTATCAGTTTTATATTAACCGAGTATTTGTACCTGCTAACACTTTATAATTTACATATAAATAATTTCGTATATCACATTTTTTTTACCCCACAGTTTCAATACAGGTAGTGGGAGAAGATTGTAGAACATTTGGTGAAAATGTCATGTTGTAATAATCGTGTCCACAAATTAATAACATTCATGCTTAGTGTCTAGACTAAATAAAACAAACTGGATATACTCATGAAAATAAAATGTCATACTGACTGAAATACGAAGATAGTCAATATATATTACATATGTATATTTACAAATAAAGACCAAGATTAATAAATTTGTTAACATAATACGTTTTTTTAACCATTGCATGTAATGATTCATTTTAATGCAACACATTTTAAAATACATTTATAAAGATTGTTCAAGGAACATACATCCCGTGCACCGCACGGGTATAACACTAGTAATCACTTGTTAACGTATGCAATCCAAACACTTCAAACTAATTATTTGCGTTATTGTAACGTAATAAGCTGATAATATGGTTCATAACGCAAAACCAAACACCCTCTAATACAAATTTAGAACATGTATTGCAACGTACTCATGCTACCCAATCTGTAATTAGCTATTACAGAATTACAGAGACTAACCAATTTTGAGTCTGGATTTTATCAAATTTTTACAAAAATTGAACTTTTAAAATGCAATTTTTCAAAAAACTACGACATCAATATATATAAAGAAAAATTATTTTAAATGGTAAATATATTATATCAAACTTACATGAAGGTTATAATAAACTAAAAAATAAAAGCATTGTTTGATACGATTATATGACAGCGAAATATCAAACATTTAGGATTCAGTGATCGATCTTGGCCATCAAAGTTGGTGGAAGCATTCCCGTTTGTTCATGAACCATCATAAATAATAGCAGCAACATTTTGTACACACCGGCAACTTCCTTCATCACACCACCATCACCTCCCACTCTACCACTGTTTGCAACCATCCAAATGCTAATCATTAAAAAGTCTCTTATAGCACCGCAGTTCCCTCCCAACGCACCCTTAAGGGTACGTAAGGAGGTACCTTCTGTGTCTCCGCTTCTTTTGCTTTCTCGAACAGAATTGCTTCAGCAGCCTTTTACTTCTTGTAAAGCTCCCAATTCGCCTCTTTTATCTTTGTTAACATTAAATTATAAAAAAACAAAGTTTTCAAACATAGATATAAACGTCAATTTATATAATTCTTGTTTTAATGAGAATATTTAAAAGAAATTATAATAACCAAATGGTCATGTTTTGATATGGGATTAATTGAAAATTTTACAAACCGTTGGGGGTAATAAAATAACTTACCTTAGTTACATACTCAACGCTAGCTTCGCAACTTTAAGTTTCTCGGTCTGAGTCAACGCGTTCATGATTTCGACCTCCTTCTGCTGCTCCGCCTCCCTCAATGCCAGCGCCTTATTCGCCTCAACCTCTGCTGCCACCTGTGAATCTTTCCAAAAATAATTTTAAGTCATTGGTCCAAAAATAAAAATGGAAACAAAATTACAAGTTTGGTCCAAATTGAACGCTACTTATAAAAACAATATACATGATACATGTCTCAATTTGTGAGGTATAATGTATGAGGCTGTATATTTCCGTGTTTTAAATATTAGAATTCTCTCCAGGTTGCTATGCTACAATAACTTTTAAAGCTCTATGATAAATAGAGTTGAAGCAGTGACCAAAAAGTTTATTAGGAGTGAACTAATTTTAGCATCAGGAACCAGATCGAGCTTTATATGGATACTTGACTTTTAGTTTTGTTAGGGGGCCACAAATGCAACTTACCCTACTACACAACAATAGAAAATATAAATTAATTTGTGAAACTGGAGTGACCTTTCAAATATGTGATGCCATCATCTGTCACCTTGCTGGAGGAAACTTGCAACTCTTTCAAATTTGTTAGCTCTGGAGCATAATAGGGTGTGAATCATCAGCATAACGTAAAATGATTCATTTGAAACAGTTATAAAAATTGCAATAGTTGTATGTTTTGATATTGATTGACAGTCTAAAAAAATTTTAGACCAGTGGAACAATTAAAAAAAATAACACATCCAATGATAGGTAGTGAGTTCATCGATACCAGATTTTTACTAACATAAATATAACACTCTTAAATGACTTCCAACCATAGAAAATTGTATACTGAGAAGTCCAGTTTACAACATCAAACATAACGTCAAGAAAGGTGTTAGTGAGATGTAAAACAACTCTGATGGTCTGACACACATAATAATTGCCCACATGATGCTCCAAAACAAATATAACCCAAGTTTTTTCTTTTAGTCTAATCATAGAAAAGCACCAAATGATTGCACGTCAATTTTGTATTTAACAGTTTAAGCAAAGTGATGAACGACAAAACCGTGCAGTCAAATGGATAAACCAAATGGCTATGCCTTTAATGGTTTCAATTGGGGACTCAACATCAGCACCACGTTTCAACAAAACTTCAACTGCTCGTAAATTTTCATAAAGGATGACATGGTTGGAGGAGCAGCCTGATCCAATATTAGATTTCACAGTATATAATAAGGTGCTGATTGATATTATACTTGACCAAAAGAAGGCTCAGATATGGTTTGAAGCAGTATGAAGAGTATGAAGAGTTACGGGCTGTTTGTTTATTTATCGATGGAATCATTAACAAGTTCTTCAAAGGTAAAATAACATCTTAATGATTCCATTAAGAAGTAAACAAACAAGGCCTTATACAAGACATTCCGGCAAATGTGTAACTTTGATCCATTAAGAGCTACAGAGTGCACAACAATCCCATGGAAAGGTGTCAATGGGTGCACACCCATTTTTGCAAAGCAGTTGGCATCAAAATTCTCTTATTATGAACTTCAGTATGTTAAGCAGAAGTTTGTTTTTTTTTTTTTTTAATGTTTGGCCAAACCTTTTAAAGCAGAAACATCCAATGTAAAGTTACTTTTGTATGATGAGAAGACATTCTAAAATATATCAATTTTTTCACTAAAGTCTTGTTATTCATTGTGCTTCAATCCTTAGTTTAACAGAACTATTTATCTAGAAATGTAGGGAAAATTCATATAGAAGTTCACCTGTAAAAGAAGCCGAACAATAGAGACGTGTAGGGATATAGTTCGGTTTAAAACCTGAACCAACAAATGTGGTATCAAAACGGTTAGAAAAAGTAAAAAAGATAATGTTGATAAAAATCAAAGCACCAAAATTTATATGTACCACATGACACAACAAAAGTAATATAATCTCGCAATATTCTTTCAATGCCACCTGTAAAATCATGAACCAGGATAAAATCATGTAGCTTGAATTAAAACCAAATAATGTCAAGTCATTGTGAGTGAAGGAAATGTTGGGTTCTCACTAATCATCAATTTCATAAAAAACTTGATCTTGCAAACCCCCCCAATCTAATATTTTAAGAAGTGAAAAATGCATGATCATTCAAGAAAAGAAAACTTGCCATGATACTTAAAGATCACGAAATTAACCCACTGACTCTTGGATACCTTGATTTGATGTTAAATTTTATTAGAGTTATGTTCTTGTAGGCTTTTAGAGTGAGTCAGAAGCATATTATTAGTAGCATAAAAACTTCAGTGTTAAAAAGCAAAAAAGATTTATATTATATTCAAGATCCTCTTTTAAATGCATTCAACAAAAGAAGAAAACCTAAAAACTTTGCCATATAAATATAAACAAACCTTGAGAAATTAAAGACACACAAGAATTTGCCACTATAAAATAAAGAGCAAATACAAGTATATATGTACCTTTCTTTAGGAACTCTTGTGTAAGTTTAATTACATATGGAACCAATCTGTTGTGTTTAACCATCAAAGTTTCCTTTCTATAAGCAGCAACGTAGATAAGTGCATTGACAAAAATCCATAGATACCTGTAAAATTAACAAATCATTTCAATTTTGCAAAGATTTAGAAGCATTGGATTCACATTGATGGTGATTAAGTATTCAAGTGCAGTTTTCTAAAACTCAGACTGCTTCAATCTTTCACTTTTAAAACCCTTAGTGGAGTCACTTACATGGTTAAATGAGGTTCATCAACGCTGGTTTAACATAATTAATGTATGTTGAGCTACTCTAGAAAACAAATCTAGTTTTAACATAATTAAAGCCTTTTTTTCTTCATTTCTGTATATTGAAAATATAAAATATATAAATAGTAAAATTGTCCAGGATGGTTATCTTCACAAAATCAGATGTAGAAATCAAAGAAGCAAAGACATGGAACAGAAAAAGATAGTACTTACCACATTTTCTAGAAGAGATGTGTGAGATTTTTTTATATCTGACACATCCACAACACATCTACAGGAACCCTTTCATTTAAACATGGCTCAACCTGTCAACCTTAGCTGCATCAACATGTTTTTCTATTTCCCCCAAGCCATAACAAAAGGAATATGAATTAGTTTTGACAAAATAAGGAAAGAATTGATTGACCTCAAATGCAATCCGAAAGTAGTAAACAAATGAAGCATCAAACCAACATCCTTAAGTGCCAATTTCGATTGCAACAAACCAGAACCATATAAAAAATTTATGATTGATCGAGATTGTCTAGAATTTAAAATTTTAATCTTAATAATTTCAAACTAACAATATATAAAATGAATAATCCTTGTTAACAGAAAAAATTGAATCTACAAAGGAACTATAAAAACAAAAAGTTAACAGGCATATATGGACGATGGATGTAGAAACTGAATGCTATATTGTGTATTAAAGTAAGTTTTTTTGTGCTTTGAAATATTTGGATCAAAATCATAAAGCAAGATGTATTGTGTGAAAAGCATGGATTTGTAACCATCAAGTGATTATAGAAGTCATACCAAATTTTAGCATATTTTAAACGCCATAGCAATTATATGCCCTGTGCTTTTAGATCAGATGTGAGAACACAGAAAAAAGAGTAGCACATGATAAAATATATATGTGTGTATTTCAACTGCAAAAAAACTAACTGTTATGTGTAGTGAATATGTGTGTATTTCAACTGCACAATAGAACCCAAAAACAGCAGCGATATTATGTATATATGTGTGTTCCCTCAATAATTCACATATAATTCAAAGATCAATAATGTAATGCAACTAATATTGTACTATATGCATACTTCTATTATTCTAAACCGTGGTCAGGATTCGAGGAGGGGTGTAAATGTGTAATCAAGTCAAGCCAACTCCTTAGCTACTCAAGACCGACTCTAATAGATTATAAAATGAGCTGTATTAAAATACCAGACTTGTAAAGCTCACAAGCCTTCTTGAGATTGTAAGTTATATTGCATTATTACCGTTTATGTGTGTACATACATGCATATACATACATCAAGACTCACATACATGATTACCCTTCTTATTACAAATTAGATTCAAGTCAATTCGAGCTAATGTTGAATTGGATGTTAAATTCCAATCTTTAATACAAAATTGAGTCTAGTCGCGTCAAGGCAGAATCAAAACTATTACTTGCTTCATCAAGCTCGAGCTCGAGCTTGAAAATTAAATCTTAATCAGGTTTAAAGCTTCAAGTTCTAAACTTCTAATGTTGAGCTTGAGCTTCGCACTCTATCAACTCAATTAAGCTCAATTACACCCTCATCAAAAATTACCTTTATGGGCTTCCATCCAGGATCATTGTTCAATCTTTGGTGAATGTAGTATTGCAGAGCAACTGACAAAACTGCCATGACTTCGGTGCCCGGGGTAATAACATTCGAGTCAAAAGTCCGGGATTCTTGTTTGTGAGGAAGTTTTCTGCCTTCCCACTCAAACTCCTCCCTCAGCTTTTCCTCCTCAGCTGCCTAAAGAGAAAGGCCACAAAGGTTAGTCAACAAAAATCTGAAGTTTAAATAATCAATGAGTAACATGAAAAACATAAATACCACATGTGTTGCATCTTTGGCTGCTCTAAACCGTCTAGAACGATGCTGATTCATTAATGCCCTAGGGGCAACACCATCTATGCCACACAATTCAGATATTTTTAGAACTTGAATAGACAGCCCAAGCCATTGCAACTTGATAAACACCTGCAACTTTTGGAAGTTTCCACTGGTGTCAGTATCCTCGATAGGGAAGCCTCAACCTACTGAAGTTTCAAACATATTTATGAAATTAAAAAACAAACATACAACTTTCATAGCCAAAAGATACTGAAATATGTAAATTGTCAATTCAAGATAGTTAAAAATATAAGATACACCAAGCAAAATTAAGTTGTTGGAACAAAAAAAAAGTGAAGACACAAATCATAACCAGCAATATTAAGGGAAATACATCTAAGTGAAATTAGACATTAGAACCATAAATAAAGGGAAATGGATTTAAGCGAGAAGTAAAGAGCAAAATCAATAATCAAAGCATACATTTGAATATGTGGTCGGTTGAGAGAGTATTGTTACCCAACAGACTGGTGATGATTGAGAGCTAAGCCAGAGAAAGAAGCGAGAGTGGTTAAGCAAGAAGTGGCAGAGTTTTTGAATTATAGATGTCCAGAAGCAAAGCAGGGGAACCTCCAGTCGTTTGGAGCTGCACGCCTGCAGCAACAAACCAACGAAGCGGCAGAGTTCAAAAGCAGGTAAACCAAGAGTCGTTTGGAGCTGCACGGCTGCAGCAACGAGCCGACGAGCATGGGAGAAGGCCAGCATGCTTTATTTATGTTTTCAACGAGTTAAATACCCCGCGCTTTGCGGCGGTAAATGAATCATTAACAAATAAACTAATTAAGTTGAATTATAAAAAATAACAAATTTAAAATATAATTATCAATCAAAATTAATAACATCTTTAGTCACATATCATTTTAATGTTATTATTATTTAAAAGGGTTAACTGCTATTTTTTAGATTTTTTAAACAAATTCTAAATATACTACATTCATTTTGCTAAAGCTTATAACGAAAATAATACAGAAAAATATCGAGCAAATCACATGAATGCATACATACATACATTCACTTATTTTCAATTTATGTAAATTCAAAAACTAATGAATTAAGTTAAAACATAGTGAATTGTTGATTCACTTAGTTCGCAATTTATGATTTATTATTTATAATAAAAATGGTGAATCAATACGTAAAAATGGATCATTGTGCTTCTCATATTTCTCGAGATATATTTAACTTCTCATTTACTTCTAGGTTTATATATATAAACAATTTAACAATAAAGATAATGATTAAAACAACAATTACAGTAATAAAGTTATTTAATAAATAATATATCTAAAAATATTTATTTGATATATGAATAGTGTTATGTATCAAACAGATTAAGAATGATAACAAATATTGGATAATATATAAATATGTAGATTTAGAAGTAATATTAGAGATGTATGTGCTTTTCTGTCAAAAAAAAAAAGTTTTACAATATACAATATGTTTTATGATAATATATTTCTTTATGTAGAAAAAAAATGATAATTCATATTAAAAAAGAAATAATTTCACTATACTTTAATGTAGAGAAAATTATGTGTAATATTATTTATTTTAAAAAAATATATGAAAAGAGAAAGAAATCAAAACATAACAAAAATAAGAAAAAAGTTTCAAAGCAATAATAGTTGATATTAAGTAAAGTTAAGATCGGATTAAATAAAATAACTACGTATAAAAATGACTTTAAATGGGAGTTTGTGTTAAATGTAAAACTTTAATATTTAAATATTAGATTAAATTAGTATTAAATAAGATATAATATAGAATTATATTTTTTATTTAATTAAAACAAATTAATAAATAAATTATATAGGAAAACACAAAATCTTAAAAACAAAAAAAGGATGAATAGTGATTTATTATCTTGATAAATGTTATTATTTTTATATATTTTATTGTATAGAAAAAATGGAAAGAAAATAATTCACTGTACTTTATTTTATAAGAATCTATAAAAATAGAAAAAAAAATCATAACAGAAAAAAATAAGAAAAAAATTCAAAGCAATAGTTATATTAAGTAAATTTAAAAATGGATTAAATAAAATAACAACATTTTAAAATGACTTTGAATTAAAGTTTGTATTAATGTAAAACTATAATATTTAAATATTAGATTAAATTAGTATTAAATAAGATATAATATAGAATTATATTTTATTTAGTTAAAACAAATTGATAAATAAATTATATATGAAAAACATAAAATCTTAAGAACAAAAAACAAAAAAAAATCAAAAGTAATAAGATGAATAGGTTATGAATAGTGCATTTACATCTTGGTAAATGTTATTATTTAAATGTTTGACTCTTTCTTTCCATGCAATACTCACTTTTACGTATCTAAACTTGTACCTATTGTCTTAAAATTCAAGAATATGCATAAATAAGTTGTACCTGATGCATAAAAACTTGTGTTTAAGATCATTGATCTAAATGCATTATAAAGTAGTAACGAGATATATATATATATATATATATATATATATATATATATAGATTTTAAATACAATTCATTATTTAAAAAAAATTAAGTAATAAAATTTCAAATATAGAACATATCAAATAACATTTAAATCTTAAATTGATAGGAATGGTCACAATGGGTGATTTGTATTGCACTCGTGTCATGATCCAATCGCTCTATCATTTTAAATAAATAGAAATCAATACCAAAAGTTACCATATGCACACAACTATACAACAGATACAAAACATATATCAGTAACATCTTTTAACATACTCAAAGGGCATAAACAGTTGCCTTTTATTAACAAAATTCATCAATAACTAACCTAGACATACTGGACATGTTGGCACCTCCGTGTAACCAGATTGAAGTGTACTTGCTATCTCTGCAGAATCTGTGTAATCCACCAATTGTTAAACTTCCTACGCCGGTCAATCTAATATTTGAATCGACTCAGCCAATATTCTCATCACCACTGAAAATGTCCACGACATCAGGAAACCTGCAACCATAGCTAAACACTTAAACATGGCTTTGATTTGGAAGAAATCGACCAATCAATTTAATTTAACTATACATATATTTTAACTGAATGGGTTTAAACACCTCAAAGACCAATTTTTCATGTCCATATTGTGAGGGCTCGGGATAAATCATATAATAAAATTAATATTCATGTGCAAAATTGGTGTATCCAAGAAACCTGAATACCTGATCATGGTTTAGTGGCCATTCAGCTACTGAACTAACACTAATTTGATATAAATGTAGAAACAGTGAACGAAATGCATACCTGAGAGTGCAGAGACCTCTGATACTCATCCCCAAAAAGATATGCTGATACAATAAATTTATAAGGTGCATCTTAAAGGTAGTTAAAAAAAAAAAAAAAAGAAGAAGAATTAATTAATACCTTAATGGAGAAACACCAGCCGAGGAGTTGGTATAAGAAGGTTATTTTGTGTGGTTATTGGACATGTGAATCTATGATTTTCTGAACATCATAAGAAACTGTTAATTGACAAAAACATAAATTGAACCTTAATTTCAAATTAAAAAAGAAGAATTGTTTAATACCTTAATGGAGGTGGATAAAGCCATATTTACATGAGTCTTAAATTTCAAATGCTTCCTCTGATAATTCCCTCAAACAACTTACAATTACCCAGAAAAATCAAGGTCCATAAACTCATGAAAAAACATAGCATTGTTAAAAAGATGGAGACAAAAAATTAATTAAAAGAAGAAGAAAGCAGATTTTGCTTCCCCAAAACGATTTTATCCCAAAACTTTGATTTAAATTCTTCAAACCTTCAAATTTTATGGACAAGTTTTGAAAATCGTTCAACAGGTCATCACAAAGCAAACCACAAATCAAACCTGAAGAATAGCAGATTCTGCTTCCCCAAAAACGAATCCGCCATTGATCAAATCCATCTGTGGGAGCTGTTACTCCTATGCATTCATCATCGTCGCTACCAGATTCCGGTGAATGCCGGAGAGACATCGAAATTACAAACGGCAATGTTGCCGTTACCAAAGAAGCATATGGCAGCTTACAAGTTCAACTCCGCTGCAGACCAACAAAACCCTAATAAAGCCTGGAGAGATTGGAGTTACAATTTCACGAATGATGGTAAGAAGTTTGACTTCATGACCTCCGGCCGTCACGGCAGCGGTCACCGGCGTTATCGAGGATAGCTGAGAGTCCCAATAACTATGGCATTCTTACGCTGAAAGAAGTTAGGTTTCATTTCATGATGAAGTGGATGAGCCGCAACCAGAGGCAGAGAGCCACCGGTAGTGGTTGTAGCGAGTTAGCGATGATGAGGCGTGGGGAAAAAAATTAAGTTGTGTTTCCAAGGCATGCTGCCATTTCATATCTCAAGAATTCAAAATTTTTAAAAGTGAAAATCTGTTTTAAATATTTTAAAATGGGTCTGATCTTTTAAAAACTTTATTTGCATTGAACAGTTGTACATCATGCAATAGTAACTTGTATGTCTTAAATATAAGATTGTGCATTAACTTATTGTACCTTGTGCATTGTAGCTTGTAAAAAGCTAAATGCTTTATTAGTGTATATATATATATATATATATATATATATATATATATATATATATATATATATATATATATATATTCAAAGCAAAAAAAATTCACTAAAAGAACTTACGATTTGATAATGTTGACTTTGTTGCATCATTACCAATCTCAAGTCTTCCAAAACTTCTCAACCTGTCATTACAAAATAGAAATTTATAAAAATTTGTATCTTCGAGCATTTTTAGATGCAAAATCATTCATAAGTGTATCAAGATCGATATTATCTAACATATCTTTCTCTATACATAACACGGTCAAACCGTTCAACATTTCTTGTGACATTGTTGATCTCAAATAATTTTTTAATAATTTCAATTTTAAGAAACTTATTTCTGTCGAAGCTACAGTGACGGGTGTAGTTAATAATATGCGATATGCACTTATTACTTTTGGATAGCAATCTGCAGCTTTAATAAACTCTAAGATTTCAAACGCTGACATCAAAGTGTTTGGCAAAGTGATTTGTAAAACTTTTATTTCCAAAAAAAAGCATCTAAATCGACACATTATTACAAGAAAACGTATTTGCAAAATTATCATAATTTTTTCTTAATTCATCGTCATTTAATGATTTCAATTTCTTTGAGTCATATAAAAATCCAAATACACTTTCAAATGTTTCTAGTTGTTCAAATCTATCATGTAATGAATTAATTATCATATCTACAACAATAGAAAAGTAATCAACTCTAGAAGACTCTTTTGCGATTGGATCCGATATTCATTATTAGTTTCATCAAATTGTTTCTTTCAAATAACATGACGTCATATTGAAAATGTAAGTTCGATATCCACTGTTTCCAGACTCCACTGATCCACACCTTTACTTGAAAATTGAAATCTTGATCCACTGTTTCAAGAGTGTTCCACGGCTCCAGTGTTTCCAGACTTGCAAAGTTGGATATAGAATTCCAAATTCCAAAATCCAATTATGGACCAACTGACCAAACAAAACAAAACACCAGACGGTCCAAACAACAATTTACACAAGTACACAACAGGATTTGAAATCTAATGGCTTCCCTCTTTCAAGCTTCAAATTCAAAATTTCCAATTAGATATAGACAACAATCAACACAACAGGATGCCTAGAGTTTAAGAATCGTCTATGAATCTGAATCGTGATCTTCTATGAGAAAAAAGAAAAGAGGAAGAATCGGCCTAGTGTTGTACGTTAATACTTACTAGTTGTTCAATCGTTAAGCCGTTGAAGATTGGAGGTAGAGCCGACCAATCATAGAAATCGAAGAGGAAGAGTCGCGAACGGAAAATAATTAACAACCCCATAACCCACGCCTTGAATTTCGCAGAGGCGCTTAAAGTTCTCCATGAGGGCATCACGTCTCCACAGGACCACAGGCGCTGAGGCGCATGTACAACATACCTTTGCAAATCTGATTTTGTGTTTGGGCAATTGGGCCTAGGTTATCAACATAAATAAAATAAATTTTTGGGCCCCTTTTAGTTGATGGGCCCTGAGGAGCCCAGGTTGAACAGCCTAAGGGTCGGCCCTGCCCAACTCTACCCTAACCAAATATACCAAACAATGATAACTCTAACACTACATACCTACATCAATTCATTGTACCATACGCTACCGTACATACTCATCCTACCCCTACCTACCAAACCTAACCACCTTACCTATCCCCACCACAACCTAACAAAACATCGTATCTTACTCTCACTCATCATACCTCACTTATATCTACATATACATACCCACCCTATACTTACCCTTCTCACCCGCCCCTACTCACCCCACCCTTACCCATCCACTTACTTTACCCACATCAATCCCACACGAAATATGCATTGTGTCATATCCTCACTCATCCTACCTTACCCACATATACATATACACACCCATCCCACACCCTTCACATCCCAGCACACCTTACCCACCCACCCACCCCTACCTACCCTACCTACCTACCACCCTACCCCTACCTATTTACACATTACTCATCTTTTAACATACCTTACCTTACTTTTTGTACATCTACCTGCTTTACCCATATAATTTGATACATTTGCAAATAAACAAGATTTTACAAATAATTGAATTTGAAATCCTGCAAACCAAACACATGACATGATTCAAATCCTGTCACATTTAAATCTTGTCATTTTTAGAGTCTGTCATATTTAAATCCTGGTATATCAAAATCCTGTAATCCAAACGCTACCTAAGGGTTTATTCTTGAAAAAAAACTTGTTTTTACATTTTATTGTGTTCTCGTCGGTTTATGTTTTTTTTTAAAAATTATTTTTGTTCAGTAAAATTTGGTTATTAGAACCTGGTTTCATTTTTTTAAAAAACTTAGTTTACCAATTATAAGCGGTTATAATAGTCAAATTTCACAAAACTAGAAAAAAAATTTAGCTTAAGGACTCTTTGGAAAAAAATAACATGGAATAATGAAAATGCAAAAACCGCAAAAAAACATATTGATATTTTTTTAATAAACGCTTTTAAATATATAATAAAAATGTCAGATTGAACTGAAAAACATATGAATTATTATATTGGAATCCAACTAAATCAGTTCGAAACCAAAAAAACATTTGATTTAGTTTTTGGTTTTGTTTTTTCCTGGCTTAACATGGTTTGGTTGGGTTCCGTCATCTAACTTTTATATTTTTCATTACAAAAGTCAAGAAAAAATATTAGGAATGTGTGTTATCATGGTGCATATCTTATGTGTAATTTTAGTATTTTGTTTCTAATTATATAAATATATTGCCAACGGAGCAGAGAATCAAAAATACAACATGTCATTTTAAGTCAACTTAATATCAACTGTTTAAATGTGAAGGAGGTTAAGGGAGACACTAAGGTTAGTGGTTCGACTCCCGTTGTAGATAAAAGTATAGATATAAAAGTAAGATTAAATAGGTGAGTTGTTGATGCTTATCTATTTCATGATTTTTGATATTCGGTTAGCTAATTTTAACATTTACTTAATAGCTTGTTCTTAATATTATCATATATAATAATATATTGTATTTTTTTTTAAATACTATAAGTTATGTCCTTAATATTATCAAATATAATATATTGTATTTTTATTTAAATACTATAAGTTAGTATATCATTAAAATGTTACAAAAAACATTTGTTGTTTTTATTCATTTTTATAACATTTCAATTAACTAAATATTTAAAAATTTCATTCTTCAGGTATATCACAATAGTAAATATTACGAAATAGTAACTCATTTTTTCAGGTTCGTGTTAGAAATTTAAACCATCTTTTGAATTAATGGTTAATTTTGAACATGCTACTTTGATAATTATATTGACTAATTACCATTTTTATTAGTAAAAAATTAATATGTCATTTAAATGATCTTAAATGACTTATGATGATTAAACATCTTAATTATTTGTTCATTTTGGGATTTAATATATATATATATATATATATATATATATATATATATATATATATATATAAATAAATTGCATAAATGGTCCCTCAAAACACTATTTGCTTGCAAAAATGGTCCCTCTTTATCTTAACTTTTTTTTATGACGGTTTTGCCCTTTTCTCAATAACAATTTTGGTACCTCAACTATGGAATTTATTTTCAGTTTTAGTCTGTTTCATAAATTTTAGTTTTGTTTAAATTTTAAATATTAATTTAAAAAACTAATTATTATTATTTATACATTTTTAATTTTATAATATATTTATTCTTATTTATTTAAGATTATCCCATTAAAATATTTAATTTATTTATTTTACGTTTTTTATATGTAATTTAAATATTAAACAATTATTTATTTTATGTTTCATTTGTTAAAATAGTTATACATTTTTATCTTTTATATACTTTTATCTAATTATTTATTTTACATTAATATACTTTGATTTAGTTATACTTTTGAAGAAATTATATAAACTAAGGGTTTTATTAGTTTTGATTTAAATATCTTTT
The DNA here is from genome assembly GCA_020465985.1 of Centrapalus pauciflorus. Lineage (NCBI taxonomy): Eukaryota > Viridiplantae > Streptophyta > Magnoliopsida > Asterales > Asteraceae > Centrapalus > Centrapalus pauciflorus. Next base: position 161,440 of record JAANYP010004803.1, on the reverse strand, counting down.
TTTAATATGTTTGGATTCAAATTTAGTATTTGTTTATTTTTATTTCAATATTGAGTTATATTAATACGTTTCAATTTAAATTTAGCGTTTTATTCGTTTGTTTATGTATTCGTGACTTATTACATTTTGATTTAATTATAATTTCTAATAAAAATATAAAAACCTGACATCTTATTCTTTTTTATTTAAATATTTTGTTACATTAACACGTTTCGACTTAACTATTATTTTCAAAAAAAAAATATAAACTTGACGTGTTATTCATTTTTATCTTAAATTTTATATAACGTTAGTACATTTTGAATTAAATGTAATTTTTAATTAAAATATATAAACCATATAAACTTAACAAAACATTTATATGTTTTGATTTAACGGAATGTATAGGTTTTGAATTGTATACTTTGTTAGATACATTTTCGTTTGTATATTTTGTAATTAAATCAAAACATATATATGTAATAAAATAATCATAATAAAAAGCAAAATATATTAATGTAACAAAATAATCATAATAAAAGGAATAAAGCAGTAAAATGTGTTACAATTAAAAAATATTTAAATCAAAGTGAATAAAACCCCAAAATAATTAAAATAAAACGATAGCATGAGCGTCACAATATATAACAAAATAGTTATATTAGAATGTCCCTAAGTTTATATTTTTTATAAAAATTATAATTAAGTAAAATAACATTAACATGATAAATAGTTAGATGCAACCGTATAAAAGATAAAAACGCATATATATTTTTACAAATAAAACGTAAGATAAGTAAAATTTTAATAAATAAATTGGATATATAAAATAGACGTAAAGCAAATAAAGTTAAATATAGAAATAAGGATAATATTAATAATAAAATAAATAAAAATTTTAAAAATAAAAATCTATAAATAAAAATAATATTAACTTTTAAAATTAACATTTAATATTTAAGCAAAAAGTAAAAAAGTAAAAAATTATGATAAGGACTAAAACTGAAAATAAGTTACATAAATGAGGGACCAAAATTGTTATTAAGAAAAGGGCAAAACCGTCATTTAAAAAAAGTTAAGAGATAGAGGGACTGTTTTTGCAAGCAAATACTGTTTTTAGGGATCATTTATGCAATTTTTAAAGACCATGGATCAAATCCATAATTTTGACTAAAGCACAGGGACCATTTTTGTAATTTACTCTTATATTATTGATTAAACTTAATTGGAAAATAAAAGAAAAAGGAACCAAATATGATTTAATATATTTTTTACATTAAACTAAATATTTATCTAATATTAAATGATTTAATGTTAATAGTAATAAAAACGTATTTCACTTCTCCCAACGTTATTATATTGCTTTCATGTTAATCTTACATGTCTACTAACCTTATATATATCATTAATTATTTATTTTAATAATACCTAAAATTCCGTTGATGTCATAAATATATAAATTCACGTCATATTTTAATGGTACTAAATATTATTTTACTATATTCTAATAAATTTTAATTAAATAATAAAAGATGATGGAATCTTACAGTAAAAAATCATATGTCAATAATATGTCATAATTGTTTGATGGAACTAATTCTTTACTTAATGTATTTTTTGTTAAACTAAATATAATTGCTTTAATGTAAAATTAGTTATTGTTTTAATTTTGAATATGTTACGATTATAATAGTGTGAACCTTTCACTTTCACTTTCACTTTCACTTCCACTTACCTCATTACTATTTATTATGATTTAAGTGTCTTAATTTATATTAAATGTGTATTAAACCAGTCTTTATATATAAATAACAAAGTTACATAGGCTTTAGTAATCTTAAAAGCACTTTTTATATGAATATCAAAATGAAAAGAAAAGAAAAACTAAAACAATGCAAAAACAAGAATTGCAAACGGTTGATCAAATGAGAAAATGATCTATCAAAGTGATAATATATCGCAAATGGGATGTCGAAGATAATCATGTGAGACAAATGGGTATGAATTTCGTTGTTTATGGTAAGAAGATAAAATAATTATTTTTGTATTATTAATATAAAATTGCAAGATCATGTAATCATAACTAACTGTTACATGTTTTAAATCAAATTATTTCATTTTATAATGTGCATACTAAACTCTCCAACAATAGTAGTTTCTGAATTTGGATTTTATTCCATGGCAGAGATTTTTCAAGAGTTGTCAATTGCATCGTCACTCTTGGTATGTTTCTTCCGATTCTTGAAATCTTGGTGTGGTCATTGTTTTTATATGACTATGCTTCAAAAGAAAACTAATAAGAAATGCATATGACATTACGTCCAACATTATCTGGGTGATGTTTATAATTATAATTATTTTGTTTGTCATAAATTTTTTTGTTAAATTTATGCATTTCAGGAAGACCACAATGAGAATTATAATCACAAGTGCAATCAAGGGCAAACCACAAAATATAGGGATACTTCGTGGAGCAATTGTGAATGAAGTCGTCAGTCTCATCACAACATTACAAAGTTGAATATCTAAAAGAAGATAGAGAGTTGCCAAATTATAAACACATACTTATTCTAAAATAAATAGAGTGTGTTGTATTCCATTTAAACTTACCGTAAAGATAAAGGAACCAAATATGATTTAATATATTTTTTACATTAAACTAAATATTTATCTAATATTAAATGATTTAATGTTAATAGTAATAAAAACGTATTTCACTTCTCCCAACGTTATTATATTGCTTTCATGTTAATAGTGAAAAAATCTTACATGTCTACTAACCTTTATATATATCATTTTTTATTTATTTTAATAATACCTAAAATTCCTTTGATGTCATAAATATATAAATTCACGTCATATTTTAATGGTACTAAATGTTATTTTACTATATTCTAATAAATTTTTATTAAATAATAAAAGATGATGGAATCTTACAGTAAAAAATCAGATGTCAATAATATGTCATAATTGTTTGATGGAAATAATTCTTTACTTAATGTATTTTTTGTTAAACTAAATATAATTGCTTTAATGTTAAATTAATTATTGTTTTAATTTTGAATATGTTACGATTATAATAGTGTGAACCTTTCACTTTCACTTCCACTTACCTCGTTACTATTTATTATGATTTAAGTGTCTTAATTTATATTAAATGTGTATTAAACCAGTCTTTATCTATAAATAACAAAGCTTCATAGGCTTTAGTCATCTTAAAAGCACTTTTTATATGAATATCAAAATGAAAAGAAAAGAAAAACTAAAACCATGCAAAAACAAGAATTGCAAACGGTTGATCAAATGAGGAAATGATCCATCAAAGTGATAATATATCGCAAATGGGATGTCGAAGATAATCATGTGAGACAAATGAGTATGAATTTCGTTGTTTATGGTAAAAAGATAAAATAATTATTTTTGTATTATTAATATAAAATTGCAAGATCATGTAATCATAACTAACTGTTACATGTTTTAAATCAAATTATTTCATTTTATAATGTGCATACTAAACTTTCCAACAATAGTAGTTTCTGAATTTGGATTTTATTCCATGGCAGAGATTTTTCAAGAGTTGTCAATTGCATCGTCACTCTTGGTATGTTTCTTCCGATTCTTGAAATCTTGGTGTGGTCATTGTTTTTATATGACTATGCTTCAAAAGAAAACTAATAAGAAATGCATAAGACATTACGTCCAACATTATCTGGGTGATGTTTATAATTATAATTATTTTGTTTGTCATAAATTTTTTTTGTTAAATTTATGCATTTCAGGAAGACCACAATGAGAATTATAATCACAAGTGCAATCAAGGGCAAACCACAAAATATAGGGATTTTTCGTGGAGCAATTGTGAATGAAGTCGTCAGTCTCATCACAACATTACAAAGTTGAATATCTAAAAGAAGATAGAGAGTTGCCAAATTATAAACACATACTTATTCTAAAATAAATAGAGTGTGTTGTATTCCATTTAAACTTACCGTAAAGATAAAGGAACCAAATATGATTTAATATATTTTTTACATTAAACTAAATATTTATCTAATATTAAATGATTTAATGTTAATAGTAATAAAAACGTATTTCACTTCTCCCAACGTTACTATATTGCTTTCATGTTAATAGTGAAAAAATCTTACATGTCTACTAACCTTTATATATATCATTTTTTATTTATTTTAATAATACCTAAAATTCCTTCGATGTCATAAATATATAAATTCACGTCATATTTTAATGGTACTAAATGTTATTTTACTATATTCTAATAAATTTTTATTAAATAATAAAAGATGATGGAATCTTACAGTAAAAAATCAGATGTCAATAATATGTCATAATTGTTTGATGGAACTAATTCTTTACTTAATGTATTTTTTGTTAAACTAAATATAATTGCTTTATTGTTAAATTAATTATTGTTTTAATTTTGAATATGTTACGATTATAATAGTGTGAACCTTTCACTTTCACTTCCACTTACCTCGTTACTATTTATTATGATTTAAGTGTCTTAATTTATATTAAATGTGTATCAAACCAGTCTTTATCTATAAATAACAAAGCTACATAGGCTTTAGTCATCTTAAAAGCACTTTTTATATGAATATCAAAATGAAAAGAAAAGAAAAACTAAAACCATGCAAAAACAAGAATTGCAAACGGTTGATCAAATGAGGAAATGATCCATCAAAGTGATAATATATTGCAAATGGGATGTCGAAGATAATCATGTGAGACAAAATGGGTATGGATTTCGTTGTTTATGGTAAGAAGATAAAATAATTAATTTTGTATTATTAATATAAAGTTGCAAGATCATGTAATCATAACTAACTGTTACATGTTTTAAATCAAATTATTTCATTTTATAATGTGCATACTAAACTCTCCAACAATAGTAGTTTCTGAATTTGGATTTTATTCCATGGCAGAGATTTTTCAAGAGTTGTCAATTGCATCGTCACTCTTGGTATGTTTCTTCCGATTCTTGAAATCTTGGTGTGGTCATTGTTTTTATATGACTATGCTTCAAAAGAAAACTAATAAGAAATGCATAAGACATTACGTCCAACATTATCTGGGTGATGTTTATAATTATAATTATTTTGTTTGTCATAAATTTTTTTTGTTAAATTTATGCATTTCAGGAAGACCACAATGAGAATTATAATCACAAGTGCAATCAAGGGCAAACCACAAAATATAGGGATTTTTCGTGGAGCAATTGTGAATGAAGTCGTCAGTCTCATCACAACATTACAAAGTTGAATATCTAAAAGAAGATAGAGAGTTGCCAAATTATAAACACATACTTATTCTAAAATAAATAGAGTGTGTTGTATTCCATTTAAACTTACCGTAAAGATAAAGGAACCAAATATGATTTAATATATTTTTTACATTAAACTAAATATTTATCTAATATTAAATGATTTAATGTTAATAGTAATAAAAACGTATTTCACTTCTCCCAACGTTACTATATTGCTTTCATGTTAATAGTGAAAAAATCTTACATGTCTACTAACCTTTATATATATCATTTTTTATTTATTTTAATAATACCTAAAATTCCTTCGATGTCATAAATATATAAATTCACGTCATATTTTAATGGTACTAAATGTTATTTTACTATATTCTAATAAATTTTTATTAAATAATAAAAGATGATGGAATCTTACAGTAAAAAATCAGATGTCAATAATATGTCATAATTGTTTGATGGAACTAATTCTTTACTTAATGTATTTTTTGTTAAACTAAATATAATTGCTTTATTGTTAAATTAATTATTGTTTTAATTTTGAATATGTTACGATTATAATAGTGTGAACCTTTCACTTTCACTTCCACTTACCTCGTTACTATTTATTATGATTTAAGTGTCTTAATTTATATTAAATGTGTATCAAACCAGTCTTTATCTATAAATAACAAAGCTACATAGGCTTTAGTCATCTTAAAAGCACTTTTTATATGAATATCAAAATGAAAAGAAAAGAAAAACTAAAACCATGCAAAAACAAGAATTGCAAACGGTTGATCAAATGAGGAAATGATCCATCAAAGTGATAATATATTGCAAATGGGATGTCGAAGATAATCATGTGAGACAAAATGGGTATGGATTTCGTTGTTTATGGTAAGAAGATAAAATAATTAATTTTGTATTATTAATATAAAGTTGCAAGATCATGTAATCATAACTAACTGTTACATGTTTTAAATCAAATTATTTCATTTTATAATGTGCATACTAAACTCTCCAACAATAGTAGTTTCTGAATTTGGATTTTATTCCATGGCAGAGATTTTTCAAGAGTTGTCAATTGCATCGTCACTCTTGGTATGTTTCTTCCGATTCTTGAAATCTTGGTGTGGTCATTGTTTTTATATGACTATGCTTCAAAAGAAAACTAATAAGAAATGCATATGACATTACGTCCAACATTATCTGGGTGATGTTTATAATTATAATTATTTTGTTTGTCATAAATTTTTTTGTTAAATTTATGCATTTCAGGATGACCACAATGAGAATTATAATCACCAAACCACAAAAAATAGGGATACTTCGTGGAGCAATTGTGGATGAAGTCGTCAGTCTCATCACAACATTACAAACTTGAATATCTAAAAGATGATAGAGAGTTGTCAAATTATAAACACATACTTATTCTAAAATAAATAGAGTGTGTTGTATCCCATTTAAATTATTTATTGATTTTGGTTCAATCAAGTCTAATCCATCTTGTGATGATACAAACTTAACCCTAGCAAAATTGGTGGTTTATTTTCTTTTACAACAATAAATTGTCCTAGGTGTCTATTAATTGACTGGTAGTTTTTATGTTTATATTAAACTTTTATTTTTGTTAAACTATATTTAAGAACAAATATATCTTATAGATGAGAAGTTACGATGAATAAAATTAAGTTAATCATAAAATATTACACCCACACACACATATACAACTAAAATAATTTAAAACTTATAGTAACCAATTTAAACTATATTTATTAATTTTATGTAAAATTGTATATTAATTTTTAATTATGTTTTTTGATTAAAAAAATTATAAGACTTTATATAACAATGGGTGTAATAAGTTTTATTTGATAATTAATAGGAATAATAAACTTTTGTATTTAATATGACTTTTGGGTTTCTTATGTAATAAATTTGATATTTTGTATATACAATGATATGAAAACTATATTAAATATATCTGTATACTTTTTATTTTTTACTAATTAAATGTAACGAACACTTATTGAAGTAAGTATAGTTATAGAATATAAATGTAAAAAATGTATTACAAAAAGTATAATTTAGATTAATTTGATATTTTGTATCTATAATGATATTAAAACTATATTAATTATATATGTATACTTATTATTGAATTTTTAATTAAAATCTAATATTTTTAAAAAAAATTTAAATATCTATGAAAACTCGAAACCTTTTAAATTATCAATCGTATAATTCTCTAAGATTTTTAAGTTTTTAAGAGGTGACTAATCTATATATATATAAAAGTTGAGTCCTATGTAATAAATAAGAGTATTAACTACTTTTTAAAAAAAATATTATTAATATATAAAAATAGAGTCTTTGTAACATTTAAACCTTCTCACCATCAAAATTAATGTCATAGTTAATTAAAAAAAATAACTTACATGACCATTAAATTAAATTTATTTTTTAATTCATTAAGCCTTCAATTGACATTTATTATTGAATGAATCATTGGAAAATAAAGAGTCTCAAACATATAGAAAACTAGTCATGTAGACCCGTGCGATGCACTGATTTATTATTTTGCTTTATTGAATTTAGATATTCTTTTTAAATATTACAATGTGTGTCTGATACTATACAATAAAGGAAAAATTACCAAGTATGGTAATCTAAAACACAATTTTTGACAATAAAGGTATTCTAAAAAATTTTGATTGAGAAAGATAAATTCTATTTTGGGCGATAAAGAACATGAAATTCGAATTTTAGCCCAACAAAGATAACCAAATATTATTGTTTTACCAAAACATGGAGCATAAAATTAAATATTTACATTCTTACTTGGTCATCAATACCCTTTTAGTTAAATTTGAAATTTATGTTATCTTTATTAGTCTAAAAAATTTCACATTACCTTTATTGTCAATTTTTGTATTTTATGTTACATTTTTTGGTAATTTGGCCGGTAATAAAATGTAAAAATACAAATAATAATAACATTTATTTTGAATCTGATCTTAGAAGAATTACAATAAAGTTCAAGAAATCTTGTAGTAGGGTCACTCTAACCATCAAAGTGAATTGAAGATCTTAAAACTTTATATTGAATTGAATTGTTTATTAGAACCAAAATTTAACAATGTTTAAGTTATTTTGAAACAATACCATTTTATTTAAAAAAGAATACTAATTCAATCAATTAAATATATATACATGTTGTATAGAATAGGAAATTAAAAATTAAGAAAAACTTATATTAGTTAACTGCAATTTTGTAAGTTGACAACTTTGTATACAAATTTAAGTAAAAAAGTTAAATATTAACATATGGAGTAACGTGATTTTCTTAAAAATTTTAGAGAACGTATTCAAAAGCATATAAATTAATCTTTTAAAAAAAGAATATAAATTAATGATGTTGCTTTATAGATGAATCAATTTAAGTGATTATATATTAATAGTTATTCATCAAGATCTAGTTTGTATACAAAAATTAGGTAAGGAAGTTAAATATTTTTTAAAATAAAATTGTTGTTTACACGTACACAGTAGCGAGACATAATATGCATGTATAAAGCAGTGAAAAATAAGATTTCTTAACATGATAAAATGAAAGTAAAACCAAAAAAATAAATCTTAATTTACCAACTCGTTAAAATAATAAAAAAAAAAATAAAAAATATTAATTTCTTAATTAATGATTTAAAATATGTATACTCTATCAACATCGCCAACTTCAAACTTAATAAATAATTAACTTGTTGTTCCTTTTTTATTATTGTTAGTCCATATTATAAATAGTAGTATTAAACATTAATTTTTCTAAATAATATTGCAATTCATATAGAATGAAACTTAAGTTATTCATCAAGATCTAGTTTGTATACAAAATTAAGTAAAGAAGCTAAATATAGTTATAATAAAACTGTTGTTTACAGGTACACAGTAGCGAGACATAATATCTATGTATAAAGCAGTGAAAAATAAGATTTCTTAACATGATAAAATGAAGAGTAAAACCAAAAAGATAAATCTTAATTTACTAAATCGTTAAAATAATAAAAAAAATGAAAATAATAATTTCTTAATTCAATGGTTTAAAATACATATACTCTATCAACATCGCCAACTTCAAAATTATTAAATAATTAACTTGCTATTCCTTTTTTATTATTTTTAGTCCATATTATAAATAGCAGTATTAAATATTAATTTTTTTAAATAACATTGCAATTCATATAGAATGAAACTTAAGTTAATGTCATCATTTTACTTGTAATCATGTTTTAGTTAGATAATGATTTAAATCACAGAAAATAGCACATTTTAAGAACTATGTAGTAATATTAATTAAATAGTACTTTTTTTAGAAATTAGTTTAACGAATAAAAATATATAACATTGTATTTTAAGTACAATTTTTTGCCATCACCACTAATAACATCAACAAATGAATCATATGTGATTTTCTAACAAATACATGACAAATTTCAGGATGTTGCATGAATTCATATCATTTCATCAAATAATGCTACATCAACAACACCCAATATTATTAAGACTGAAATGATTTCAAATATATAAATGAGTAGTCAAATGAAATCATCTTAACTCTCCTTTCTCGAGTAAGTATTAAATTTAGGCGTCTAAATGACAAAACTTGAATTTCGTTATAGAGATAACCAAAATCAATTAGAATAATATCATATAAAAGAATTGATAAATCATGTGTAAAATGATGAGATAATCATTGATGATCACATATGAAGAGTAGAAGTAAATATAAATCATCTCATTACTATCAAATTTTTATGAAACTTCATTTTTTTTACATTACCATTTGTAAAAACGCTCGGTCTTAAGAAAATGAGACGCCACTATCACCCTTTTTAGTATTCCTTGGTCCTTATTGAAAATCATCATACTGAAATAGAAACATAACCATGAAGATCGTTAAACTTTAACACATATATGAAAAGAAAACTACAAACTAAATAATGAACACATTATTGATATCATATATAATCTAAAAGAACCAAAAAATATAAATATTAAATAGCCAAACAAATGAAGATGTATTTATGAGAGAAACATTCGGTATTAAGAACATGAGATGACACTATCACCCTTTTTAGTATTCCTTGGTGCTTGTTGAAAATCATAATACTGAAATAGAAACATAACTATGAAGATCGTTAATCTTTAACACATATATTAAAAGAAAACTACAAACTAAATAATGAACACATTCTTGATATCATATATAATCTAAAAGAACCCAAAAAATATAAATATTAAATAGCCAAACAAATGAAGATGAATTTTTATGAGAGAAAGCTAGAAATGTAACAAAAAAAGCTTGGCATAGGAACCTATTTATAGTTTCTAACTCACTTTGGGAAATGGATGGTCATTTGTAGATATATACATCAATGTTTAGATGTGTAACGGTTTTTAATTAATGTTTATTATTGTATTTATTGTGATGAGAGTTACAATTTTTTTTAATTCTTTGCATAATAATGATCACATGTAATGAGAGTTACAATGTTTTAGTAGTAATGTTGTAGATTTTTTTTGAAAAATAATGTGTAATTATATTATTTAAGTACAATTTTTTTATATATTATATGGAGTTTCTATTCTTTATTTATATATCTAATATAAATAAACTTTTATATGGTGACCCAAACAATATAAAATTTAATTACCTAATTATTACAAATGTATAATTTTGATTTCTTAGAAAATGTTATTGAGATGTTCAAATTATTAATTCAAAATTTATTATGTAAATAATAATATTACTAAAACTTTTAATTAATTACTAAAATGGGAATTAAAAATGTGATACCCATTTCAATTCTTAGTCTCTTGTCCATTTAATAATTTTTGTGATACCCATTTCAATTCATAATATCTACGTTATTGTTTAAGTTACAATTTTAGTATTTAGTTTAATCTAACTAATTTCATCTTCTTTATGCATTAAAACAATTTTTATGATATGTCTAATTACAACATGAGCTTTAATTATTAAAGCATAAAATGTGGATGGTTTCAATTTGACATTTAAAGCAAGAATTTGGATGGTCGATTTATCACTAAATATAAAATTATATTTAATATCAAAACAATAATTTGTTTAATATTTATGTAATAAACAATTATCTATCTATCTATATCTATCTATATATAATACTAAAACAAAATAATTTGTGCCACATGGCACTCTCTCCTTACACCAAAAAAAATTTTCCCTCCTCTTTTTCCTTAAATAAATCCACTACTTATATAACTTAATTAATGTTTTAAATACATAAAAAGAATACAATTAAGTATGCAATTATTGTATTTAACTTCTAATAACTATTTTTAAAAAATATTAGTAACTTAAATGTTTCTAAAAATATATTGAAATGAATTTTTTTTAATATCTTAGTTAAATATTTATTATAATAATAGAGGATGTTTCTATCGACAGAGAAAACTTTTTATTTACTATAAATTTTTGTTATTTAGATTTAATACTAAAACAAAATAATCTGTGCCACATGGCACTCTCTCCTTACATCAAAAAAAATTTTCCCTCCTCTTTTTCCTTAAATAACTCCACTACTTATATAACTTAATTAATGTTTTAAATACATAAAAAGAATACAATTAAGTATGCAATTATTGTATTTAACTTCTAATAACTATGTTTAAAAAATATTAGTAACTTAAATGTTTTCTAAAAATATATTGAAATGAATTTTTTTTAATATCTTAGTTAAATATTTATTATAATAATAGAGGATGTTTCTATCGACAGAGAAAACTTTTTATTTACTATAAATTTTTGTTATTTAGATTTATTGATTACACAAATTAATTTAACTGTGTAAATAAATTTAAATATATACATTAACTATCAATAAATGTGATACTTATAATACTACAATAAAAAAAAATCTATTTAATCAAATTATGTTTTCTTTCTTAAAATTGTACATTATCAATATATTTTAAATTAAATACTATGTGTTTCAATATGACAAAAGTTATTTATATCAAACATTTATTTTTTTAAAAATATTTCTAAAAAAGTATACTTATATGGATTTATTTATGATTGTCTAATAAAATTTGTGCAATTCAACTATGTAAAAGCTAAATACCAATCAATATTTTATAACTCTATATATGTTTTATAATATAAAATGATTTCCATATGAAAATTTGATTTTATTGGATTCAAAAGAGGTGGTAATAATACACCAATAAATGTCGTAAAACGGATCGGGATGTAAATACACTTAGGTGCTATTTGTTTTTTTTAAGAGATTAAATGTCTGAAGTCTGAAAACCACATCTGAAACTAAGAGGTGGTCTTAAAATCTGAAATCTGAAATTAATTGGTGATCTTAAGATAGTTTGTTTGAAGAATATAAAATTAGGGTTGTAAATTAAAAATAAAGAAAAGACCCTCTTAATTTTTTTAAGACCAAGGTGATATTTGTTATTTAAGATGTTAAACGTCTGAAGTCTGAAAACCACATCTGAAATTAAGAGGTGGTTTTAAGATCTGAAATCTGAAATTAAGAGGTAATCTTAAGATTGTTTGTTTCGTAATATGAAACATATGAAAAATATTACTTTAAAATATTATAACTAATTAATTACATATTATAACTAATTAATTTAAATAAATAAAATCAAAATAAAATAGTAAATATTTTTTATTAGAATTAACTAAATTAATTATATAGAAATTATCCTCTCTTTTTTTTTTTCCAGTCCAAATTCATCCTCTTAATTTTAAGAGGTAAATCTAGAAGTTATAACCTCTAAAATCTAAATCTAAAACAAACAATCTTAATTCATTTTAGATCTGAAGTTTACACTTCAGAGGTTATTAAGAGGTTATTAACTAAAAACAAACAAGGCCCAAATCTTTCTCTTAATTTTAGAGGTAAATTAGAAGTTTAAACCTCTTAAGTCTAAACCTAAACAAACAGTATTAATTTATTATAGATATGAAGTTTAGATTTCAGACCTTTTTAAGAGGCTCTTAATGGAAAACAAACGAGGTCGTATTAAAATTTCGTATTAACTATCTTTATCTTAATATCATGACTATTAAATTAATATTTTATAAGAACACAAAAAAATTATCTATATTAACATGAATGTTTTATTATTTTTTAATAATATTTTATTATTGTATATAGATTTTAAAATATTTATTTATTAAAAATACCCATGTAATACATGGGTCAATAATCTAGTTATTTATTACATGGAATTTGTCCTCACATTTATTACATGGAGGATTAAGCATAAAATGTGGATGGTTTCAATTTGACATTTAAAGCAAGAATTTGGATGGTCGATTTATCATTAAAGATAAAATTATATATAATATCAAAACAATAATTTGTTTAAGATTTATATAATAAACAATTCTTATTTATTACATGTAATTTGTCCTCACATTTATTACATGGAGGACTCAACTTTTATAGATATATAGATTATATATATATAAATAGGTCATTATATTGGAAGATTCTTCAATTGGTGTTTGAGCATTGTAGGAAAAAGATGACAACGAGCAAATATGTATATGAACTTATGAAGAACGTAAATCCGTTTGTTATGTGCATGCATTTTTTCCGTGTAATTTACGGTAATTTTACTACACTTAAAACTCAACATTCGTGATACATTTTATTTATCTCATAATATTTTAATTATTTTGTCTTTATTTTTACATATATAAATGTTAAATCTCATCATTATCAGTATAGTTCTGTATAAACAAATAATTGACACATGTGAAAAAAAAATTACATTCGAGAATTGTATGGAAATAAATATAAAGGATTATTTAGAGTAGAAGTACAAACCCGATGTGTAATATGAATATGTGTAGACTTTCTTATCTTTTAATTTAAATGACAAGAGACTAAGAATATTTATTTTGATATATTATATTGGAAAAAATATATATGAATGATCATTCTTTGTATATTTAAATTTTTTAACATATACATTAATCTTTATAAAATCATATTAGTGGTAATGATTCAATATCTATAAAAATTAGTTTCATGTAATATATTACAATGATCATTTTTTGTATATAATAAATAATTTTGTTATTTAATTTATTTAATTTGATAAGTTAAGTCGTATATTGATAATTCTATATTATAAAATACAATTATTATATATTTAGAATAAAAATAAATTAGTTTGATAAGTTAAGTTGTATAGCATAAATCTCACTAATAGTATCATGGGTTAGCGATTAGATAGCAATATATAATATTAAGTCATTGATTTAAATTGTTTAATACCAAAAAGTAGTCATGAAAATCATTTATTTATTTATTTAGTAACATCATAAAGACAACATGTGTCAACTAACATTTATATACATATGATATACATCTTTTATTTATTTAATTACAAAATACCACATAGACAAGATGAGATACTAAGAGTATAATAATCATTTATTTCATTAAACTAATATGTAAAATACATCTTTTATTATTTTATACCTAAATAAAGTTAGCAAAAAGGGAAAAAAAATATTGGGATACATTTTTAATCTATTTATTTAAATTAAATATCTTTAATAACCAAATTATCTTACCAAAAACCGTAATTCATAAATCTCCCTTAAATGACTAGAGACTAATAATATTTATTTTGATATATTATATTGGAAAAAAAATATAAATGATCATTCTTTGTAGATTTAAATTTTTTAGCATATACATTAAAAATAGAGTCTTTGTAACATTTAAACCTTTTCACCATCAAAATTAATGTCATAGTTAATTAAAAAAATAACTTACATGACCATTAAATTAAATTTATTTTTTAATTCATTAAGCCTTCAATTGACATTTATTATTGAATGAATCATTGGAAAATAAAGAGTCTCAAACATATAGAAAATTATATATATAAATAGGTCATTATATTAAAAGATTCTTCAATTGGTGTTTGAGCAATGTAGGAAAAAAATGACAACGAGCAAATATGTATATGAACTTATGAAGAACGTAAATCCTTTTGTTATGTGCATGCATTTTTTCCGTGTAATTTACGGTAATTTTACTACACTTAAAACTCAATATTCGTGATACATTTTATTTATCTCATAATACTTTAATTATTTTGTCTTTATTTTTACATATATAAAAGTTAAATCTCATCATTATGAGTATAGTTTTGTATAAACAAATAATTGACACATGTGAAAAAAAAAATTACATTCGAGAATTGATGGAAATAAATATAAAGAATTATTTAGAGTAGAAGTACAAACCCGATGTGTAATATGAATATGTGTAGACTTTCTTATCATGTAATTTACAACACTCCTGCACCTAAGATCCAAAATACTTATTTCTTTTTTTCATGTAATTAATAGTATCATGGGTTATCGATTAGATAGCAATATATAATATTAAGTCATTGATTTAATTTGTTTAATACCAAAAAGTAGTCATGAAAATCAGTTATTTATTTAATTTAGTAACATCATAAAAACAACATGTGTCAACTAACATTTATTTACATATGATATACATCTTTTATTTATTTAATTACAAAACACCACATAGACAAGATGAGACACTAAGAATATAATAATCAATTATTTCATTAAACTAATATGTAAGATACATCTTTTATTATTTTATACCTAAATAAAGTTAGCAAAAAGGAAAAAAGATATTGGGTTACATTTTAATCTATTTATTTAAATTAAATATTTTTAATAACCAAATTATCTTACCAAAAACCATAATTTATGAATTTCCTTTAAATGACAAGAGACTAAGAATATTTATTTTGATATTTTATATTGGAAAAATATATATGAATGATCATTCTTTGTATATTTAAATTTTTTAACATATACATTAGTCTTTATAAAATCATATTAGTGGTAATGATTCAATATCTATAAAAAATTGGTTTCATGTAATATACTACAATGATCATTTTTTTGTATATATAAATAATTTTGTTATTTAATTTATTTAATTTGATAAGTTGAGTCGTATATTGATAATTCTATATAATAAAATACAATTATTATATATTTAGAATAAAAATAAATTAGTTTGATAAGTTAAGTTGTATAGCATAAATCTCATGTAATAACATATATTTAATTAATGTATTAAAATTTTATTATACTTACATGTTGTACCTAAATTTTAAGAAACATTTTTTTAACTTTTAAAAGCTCTTATGAAAATTATGATTCCTCAAGTATCCTGTAAAAATAAGTATATCAACAAATTAAACCAAACAAAATAGATAATTCAGAATTTTATAATTAAATATATCATTTTAATTAATATATATTTAAATTAACACATAAATAAGAAATTTGTAAGATAGTTTCACATTGTAGAAAATGTTTTTAATATTTTAAGGAACTATGTATGAAAAATATATAATTCCTCAAATACCCCTTAAAAATGAACTCAACTTCGTAGATTTTTCAATTGGTGTTTGAGCATTGTAGGAAAAAATGACAATGACCAAATATGTATATGAACTTATGAAGAACATAAATCCGTTTATTATGTGCATGCATTTTTTCCGTGTAATTTTACTACACTTCAAACTCAACATTCGTAATACATTTTATTTATCTCATAATATTTTAATTATTTTGTCTTTATTTTTACATAAATAAATGTTAAATCTCATCATTATGAGTATAGTTTTGTATAAACAAATAATTGACACATGTGAAAAAAAAAATTACATTCGAGAATTGTATGAAAATAAATATAAAGAATTAATTAGAGTAGAAGTACAAATCGGATGTGTAATATGAATATGTGTAGACTTTCTTATCATGTAATTTACAACACTCCTGCACCTAAGATCCAAAATACTTATTTCTTTTTTTCATGTAATTAGTAGTATCATGGGTTATCGATTAGATAGCAATATATAATATTAAGTCATTGATTTAATTTGTTTAATACCAAAAAGTAGTCATGAAAATCATTTATTTATTTAATTTAGTAACATCATAAAGACAACATGTCTCAACTAACATTTATTTACATATGATATACATCTTTTATTTATTTAATTACAAAACACCACATAGACAAGATGAGACACTAAGAATATAATAATCAATTATTACATTAAACTAATATGGAAACACATCTTTTTTTTATTTTATACCTAAATAAAGTTAGCAAAAAGGAAAAAAAAAATATTGGGTTACATTTTAATCTATTTATTTAAATTAAATATCTTTAATAACCAAATTATCTTACCAAAAACCGTAATTCATGAATCTCCTTTAAATGACAAGAGACTAAGAATATTTATTTTGATATATTATATTGGAAAAAATATATATGAATGATCATTCTTTGTATATTTAAAATTTTTAACATATACATTAATCTTTATAAAATCATAATAGTGGTAATGATTCAATATCTATAAAAATTAATTTCATGTAATATATTACAATGATCATTTTTTGTATATAATAAATAATTTTGTTATTTAATTTATTTAATTTGATAAGTTGAGTCGTATATTGATAATTCTATATAATAAAATACAATTATTATATATTTAGAATAAAAATAAATTAGTTTGATAAGTTAAGTTGTATAGCATAAATCTCATGTAATAACATATATTTAATTAATGTATTAAAATTTTTATTATACTTACATGTTGTACCTAAATTTTAAGAAACATTTTTTTAACTTTTAAAAGCTCTTATGAAAATTATGATTCCTCAAGTATCCTTTAAAAATAAGTAATATCAACAAATTAAACCAAACAAAATAGATAATTCAAAATTTTATAATTATATATATATCATTTTTAATTAATATATATTTAAATTAACACATAAAAATAAGAAATTTGTAATATAGTTTCACATTGTAGAATTAATATTTTAAGGAACTATGTATGAAAATATATAATTCCTCAAATACCCCTTAAAAAATGAACTCAACTTCGTTACAACATGTTTGATATAAATAATATTGTTATTTATCAAATAAATACTAATTGCATGGATTCAATGTAAAAGCTTAATAATATGTATTTAGATTAATGTATAATAATATATTTATAATAGAATTACACGTTATATAGAAACTTTAAAAAATATTTATTTAAAGAACTTTTATGAAATGATATCACTAATCAAATAACCTTTAAAAGTAATTTAATTGATACATATAATTTAAATTTTAAAATTAATTGTATTATTTGTAGTTAAAATTAATATATTTAAATTTTAATAGATTCAAGTAACTAATACATGCATCATATACAAATTATAATTACACATAAATCTCATATTGATTGATTAATTCTTTTGAAATTCTCTCATAGTTTTCAAACGTAACCTACGTACACATTTTAATTACACATAAATGTCATATTGATTGCTTAATTCTTTTAAAATTCTCATATAAATTTAAAATGTAACCTATGATGTACGTATTCTAATTGTACATAAATGTCATATTGATTGTTTCATTTTTTTTAGAATATCTATATAATATAAAATTGTAATAACACTTGGAATTATCATTTTTGTTTTATTTCTCATGCATGATCAATTTCAAGAAAGATCGTATTTTTACGTTTCTAATATTTTTTTATCATTGCAAGATGAAGAAACATATGAGTAGAACGAGCATTAACATGGTCAAGGTTAATATCATCCACCTTTTCATTACAAAATTATATGTCATTTTCCTACTTCTCATACGTATATTTGTTATTGATTTAGAATTCATTTCAATCAACTACACACTTCCGTATATGTATTTGTTGTTTTCAGTGGTTTTTAAAAATTAATTATGGAGCAAGGTTTTTGAATACGTTAACATGTATTTTTTGAGTTCAATCTTTAGTTTATTCTGAAAAATAGTCTTTTATGCTTGCATAATAATGAAAAAAAGTAATCACGACAAGTATAGTAGTTTTAAAATTCACTTTGGTTTGATATGATTTTTTAGGGTCTATACAAATATATAATATTAATGACAATGCAATAGTCTAATAATTTTTTAACAATTACACATATTTTTGTCTCATATTTTATTTCATTGCATAAATATCAAATTCTCATGAATCAATGGCAATCTTGAGTCTAAATGATTTCATGTTTGTAGTAATTTAACTACATATAATAAATTACAATATTCAGTTTTTTAGAATAAAATTATTATTTTATTATTTAGTTTATTTAATTGGATAAGTGGAGTCATATATTAATAAATTCCATATAATAAATTCTAATGATCATTTGTTTAAATCAATATAAATTATTCTATTGTAATTTAGTTTGATAAATTGAGGCCGATAACAATAAATTCAATGTAATAACTTATAACGATAGTTTACTTAGATCAAAATAAATTATATTATAAGTTGGTTTATTTTAGTTGATAAAATAAAACTAACATGAGTTACCGAGTAAGTAACAATATTTTATTAAGTTAAATTATGTCTAATATTCAGTCATTTATTTAATACCAGAAGTATTTACGAAAATCATTTATTTATTTAATTTAGTAATACCATAACAATCGCAAGGATCTGATCTTTACATAATATTTTAGTTAAAAGATCATTTAGCCCGGTGCATCGCACGGGCCGTCATGACTAGTTTAATTAATATATGAGTTAATATAAAAGTATGTTGCTATTATTATTATTTACAATTTAAGTCGATTCACATAAACTTATTTAATCAATTTAAATTATATAATTATCATAATAGATTATTTTAAAAACTTTAATCATCAAAGTAACTATCTTGAAATTGTAGTTGTCAAATAGCATTAGAAAAAGATTGTAAGTAACAAAATTAAAACCAAAAAGGAATAATTAATATACAATTTTACATTAAATTGTATTGGTTACGTTTAATTAGTAAAAAATAAAAATAAAAAGTAAGTAATTAATAAAATAGACAGTAAATCATATGATTTGTTCAAGAACTTTAAATAAATAAAATGGATAATTCAGACGTAATTCGTTACTAAAATGAATAATTTCCAAAAACCTTTTAAAACATTAGCTTTTAAATCAATTTTTTATTTTTAATAATTTTAAAATTCGGTTCTTTGTCAACCTACAAAGTTACAGTTCTACGAATATAAGCTTTTGTTAATTTTTAATTTCCTACTCTATACAACGTGTATATTTAATTCATCGAATTAATATTTTTTTAATAAAATGACATTGTTTCACAAAATCTTAAAATATTGTTAAATTTTGGTTCCTAATAAACAACTCAATTTAAAGTTTTAAGATTTTTTTATTCATTTTCATAGTTAGAGTGACCCTACTGCAATATTTCTTGAACCCTATTATAATTCTTCTAAGATCAAATACTAAATAGATGTTACTAATATTTGTATTTTTACAATTTATTATAGGCCAATTTACCAAAAAAAAATGTAACATGAATTACAAACATCGACAATAAAGGTAATGTGAACTTTTTTAGGACAAAAAAGATAACATAAATTTTAATTTTAACAAAAAAAGTATTGATGACCAGGTAAGAAGGTACATTTTTAGTTTTATGCTCTATTTTTTTTTGGTAAAACAAATATATTTGATTATCTTTCTGACCTAAAATTCGAATTTCATTTCCTTTGTCGGTCAAAATAGAATTTTTCATTATTTTTCTTGGTCAAAAAACTTTTCCAAAACCTTTATTGTCAAATTTTGTATTTTAGATTACATTTCTTGGTAATTTTCCATTTATTGTATAACATCAGACAGACATTGTATAATTAAAAAGAATATCTAAATCTAATAAAATAAAATAATAAACCAGTGCATCGCACGGGTCTACATGACTAGTATATATATAAAAGTTGAGTCCTCCATGTAATAAATGTAATGACAAATCTCATGTAATAAATAAGAAAATCAATGCATTAGTGTAATTTTAAATTTTTAACATTCATATTATATATATATATATATATATATATATATATATATATATATATATATATATATATATATATATATATATATATATATATATATATATAGAGTCAGGTTCAAAAAAGTACCTCTCGAAATCAAGTGCACCCGAAGGTACCAACCTTAAAAAACTTTTTTTAAAATTTTTTTCTCATAATTATGTTTAAATTAATGTTATACACATGATATATGAATTTCACATACATTCACACTTTCTGTGTCCTTAAAACTTATGTGAATGCTCAATGCATATTTATTTGAATGGTCATCCATGTGAATGGTCATTTCACACAATGTGAATGGTGTGAATGACCATTCACATGATCTTTTTTTATCATTCACAAGATTTATGATGTTGCTCCTTTTGAAAAAAAGTCTTATAATGTTGTCTTATACATGTTTATTCAAAAAAATATATGTGAATGATCATTCACATTAGGGTACGCTGGGTACGCTGGAATCTCATAGGTACGCTGATGAACCTGATTCATATATATATATATATATATAAGGTGAGCATTACGGATCCTAAGTGAGACTTGAGCCAGTGACTTGCAGTTGTTATATGGTGTGTGTCAGTGGTGGTTCCTCAGTAATACTGTTGCCCAAGGTGTGGATGAGATTAAACATGATCAATTTTAAGAAATTGAAAATATCATAAGATCTAAGAGTTGCAAGGGGGTTGTAATTGGTAATAAGTTGCCTGCCTGAGTAGCTTATTCATGTAGGTTCAGCCTCCATTGGGTGCATGAATAAGTAAAATGATTCTTAGCATTAATAAATCATTTTCTGAATTTTGGGTTATTGATTTATTAATGGTTAATCAAAAACTAATTTTTGAAGAAATGTTTTAGATGGTTGAAAGAGGCAGAAGTAGAAGCGGTTTAAATAATAATAATGACAATAACAATAACAACAACAATGATAACGTCAATCTCCATCCTCAACCTCCTCCTATTGAAAATCCTCCCCAAAAGCACATGTTGCTACTTTGAGGTCCATTCGGGATATGGAATTTATTTAATTTGATAAGTGAAGCCATATATTAATAAATTTCATATAATAAACTAGAATAACCATTTTGTTTAAATCAAAATAAATTATTCTATTGTAATTTATTTTGATAATTAAATTGAGTTCAATAACAATAAATTCATTGTAATGACTTATAATAATAATTACTTAGATCAAAATAAATTAATTTATTAGTTAGTTTATTTTAGTTGATAACATAAAACTAACATGAGTTACCGAGTAGGTAGCAATCTTTTATTACATTTAACTTACGTCTAATATTGAATCATTGATTTAATTTATTTAGTAAAAGAAGTAACTACAAAAAATCATTATTTACTTAATTTAGTAACACCATAACAAGAACATGTCTCTAATCTTTACATAATATTTTAATGAAAAAATCATTTAACCTGGTGCATCGCACGGGACGTCATGACTAGTATATAAAAGTTGAGTCCCGTGTAATAATTAATAGTAGTAAATATTTGATTCAATTTTAAGTTTTCTTTACTAAATAATCATAATAATCATCCATAAGTAATAAATATCAAGAGTAAATCACAAAAATGGTCCCTGTGGTTTGCATAAAAATTTGGATTTGGTCCCTGTGGTTTCAATTTTGCATAAACGGTCCTTATTTGCATAGTTTACTTGCAGAAATGGTCCCTCTATCTCATTTTTTTTCCTTAATGACAATTATACCCTTTTTATTAATAACAATTTTGGTCCTTTTCTTTTCAAGAATTTTGTTTTTGTTTTTAAAATTTAAATATTAATTTAATAAATAATGATTTAATTAAATTTATTATTATTATTTAAGATGCACTTATTTTATTTTATTAAAGTTATATTTTTATCAAATAATTTATTTTTTTTTATTTCAATTGTGTATTTAATTTATTTATTTATTATAACTTTATTTATATTAGATTTCATTGTAATATATTTATATGTTTTTTTTTTGTATTTTGTATGATTCCATCTATTTATTTCATTAGGTTAATATACTTTGATTTCATTATACCTTTTAAAGAAAATATATAAACTCAGGATTTAATTCGTTTGGATTTAGATATTTGTTACATTGTTATTTCGGTTTAACTTTAATATTCTATTTGTTTTGATTCAAATATTTTGTTACATTAAAACATTTAAGTCAAAACAAATAATTAGGTTTATATAGTTTTATTGTAGATTATAATTAAACCAAAACATATTACTATAGAAAAATATTTATATCATAACAAATAAAATGTTGTGTTTATATATTTTACATGAAAGTTGTAGCAAACTTAAAACGTATTAACCTAACAAAAATTTAAAATCAAAGTAAAAAATTCCTAAGTTTATATTTTTTTTCTTTAAATTTATAATTAATTCGAATCGTATTAATGTAACAGTATAATCATGTTAAAAATAATAAATGAAACGTAAGATAAATTAAAATTTATTTAAACCGTGACATATTAGTATAATAAAATATTGAAATTTTTTTGTTAGGTTAATACATTTTAAGTAGGTCATAAATTTCAAATAAAATGTATAAACATTACATTTCATTTGCTATGACATAAATATTTTGTTATATTAATATGTTTTGGTTTAATTATAATTTACAAGAAAACTATATAAACCTAACATTTTTATTTGTTTTGATTTAAATGTTTTAATGTAACAAAATATTTAAATCAAAACAAATTGAATATTAAGTTTAAACCAAAATAATAATGTAACAAATATCTAAATCCAATTGAATTAAATCCTAAGTTTATATATTTTTCTTAAAAACTAAAAAGGTATAGTGAAATCAAAATATATTAATGTAATGAAATAAATAGATGGAAACTTTAATAACCATATAAAAATTGTAAGAATAAAATATAATATAAATAAAATTTTAATAAATAAACTAAATACGTAATAGAAACGTAAAATAAATTTATTAAATAGATAAAAATATAACTTTAATAAAAATAAATACATTTTAAGTAATAATAACAATTATAATACTAATAACTTAATTAAATCACCATTTAATAAAATAAGATTTAAAATTTAAAACAAAAACAAAACTAATGAAAAGAAAGGGACCAAAATTGCTATTAAGAAAAAGGGTATAATTGTCATTTAGGAAAATAAATGAGACAGATGGACCATTTCTGCAAGTAAACTATGCAAATAATGACCGTTTATGCAAAATTGAAACCACAGGGACCGAATCCAAAATATTATACAAACCACAGGGACCATTTTTGTAATTTACTCAAATATCAATAAAAGTTGAGTTCCATACTTCCATGTAATAAATAAGAGTAGTAGCTAAATGGTTCAATTCTGAGCTTTTTTTTCCTTTTCTTTTTTAAAAAGAAATCCAAAGTTTTGATTACTAAAAACTAATAATAATCATCCATAAGTAATAAATAATAGTAATAGTAAAATATCGACAAAAGTTGAGTCTCATATAATAAAAGAGTTGTAACTCTTTGATTCAATTCTATGTTTTCATAGTAAAATTTTGTAATTTTCAAACTTCTAATTCTTTTAAGAAACCTAAACCAACCTATTATTTAATTAAATTAATTGTATTAACTATTTGATTCAATTTTAAGTTTTCTTTATAAAAAAATAATAATAATCATCCATAAGTAATATATAATAGTAATTAAAAGTAATGTAATAACATTTTCATAATAAATAATATAAGAAACCTAAACCATTTTTATTATTTAATTGGTTAATAAATTTTGTATACGTTGAATTTATGTATATAATAATAATAATACTAATGATCCATAAGTAATAAATCATATGAATAAAAAATGATTTAATAACCTTTTGATGGTAATAATACTAATAATAAAATTTTGTGTTCTTTAAATTTAAAGCTTTTTATTATTAATTACTTAATAATTTTTATATAAGTTGAATCCATACAGAAATTAATAATATATAGTATCATCCATATAAAAAATAGTGAAAAAAATTTCTAAATTAAATGATAAAAATGTTAAAATTTTAATTATTATTAATGTGTAATAAATAAGGATAATATATTTTTAAGTAAATAATAAATATAATGTATTAACTTATTTGTATTGAAATGGTACATTTAGATGATCAAATAAATATAAAGTCGATTACATTGAGTCATTTTAATTAAAAAAAAATTAAAGCTTTACTTCTTTATCCTTGGTATATTTTATCATTATTTTTACCATATTTACTATATTAGAAAGTATGTATACGTTATAGATGATGAAAACATATAATGTATAAATCATTTAAGAGGTACACAAATTAAAGCAAAATGTACAATTTCGTTATGTTATTGTTTCATCTTTTGACTCTTCCCTTTTCATGTTTATCTTTTCCATCACAAACAATTCAATGGCTTGCATCTTTTTTATATAATTTATTACTACACATTAATGACAATAATATACACATTAATTCATCAAAGACCAATAGTCACATCCCACTTCTCAATTTTGAAACCGATCATTTAACTCAATGAATCAATGCATGTCATATTTATGTTATGCAATGGTATTATATATGACCTGAGGAAATGTTTTGTGATCGGAGACCATGCCACTGAACAAAAAAGTTTTTTCTCTTAGATCATAACGATGTCCATACCATTTGATGGTTCAATGTGATGTCTGCGTAGATTGGTAAGTTGTCTTTTATCGATCAGTCAACATTGTAATATTGTTGGTAAAAAAAGATAGAGTCGTTCTTTCATTTATATGGTTTAGTTTTTTCTAAGGTTTACTTATATTTATGTCAACGTAATTTTGGTGGTTCTTGGAGATGATTTTATTGGCGACGACTCTCATATACTCATTTTATTAATCATGAATACAAAATAGAAGTATTGAGGGTGTAATTGAGGTGGATGATCATATTGACATTATTTGGATTTCTATTATTTTATGTATTTTTGTAGAAGAACCATAAACAATAGAGAACGCCACAATAGGTGATGAAGACACAAATATCAGGTACGAGATGACACAATGGTCTTATTTGTTGTTGGTTATGTAAAGGATAACAACTTCAACTTTCATTTAAGCCTAAACAAGTTCGATAAATTTGCATGAATTTCATGTATTACTATACATTAATGGAAAGTGATTTGTACACAACATATATTTGTGATCATATGCAACAATTTTATCTAAAATAACAAATTCATTTTTATTTTTTGAGGTACAGGACAAACATGATAAACATATATTAAGGATACAATAGTTATTTTAGTTAAAATTATCGTGTATGAAAAAGAAGTGTTGTGTACAAATCGCATCCCTATATTAATTAAACAAACTGTATTTGAAGGCTAAACCTTTAGGAATATATGACTTTGGAAAACTTATGTTTCATTAGCAAAACACCACATGCTAATTTTCTTGATGTCAGAATTTGCAAAACTGATATAATGAATGATTTTAGACATACATTTCAGAATTTTACTAATGATACGTTAATTGAGCCAAATTTAATTGACTTTTTTACTAATTAGTTTATTACAATTTTAAGGTTAATTATTTATATATCTTATTTGAATTTTAGTTATACGAGAAAATATTGATTAATTATATAAAAATATGTTGATTATATTGTTTCTAAATACAATATTTTTTTTAAAAAACTGGATGTAATATTAGTTTTTTTTAATGATAAAATATGTGTAGTATGTGCTCATCAAATCAACGTCCAACGCATTGCATGGACATCAAAGTATATATATATGTATATATATCATAAAGCATGTATACGAAACAATTCATCAAAGATTCAAAATGTAATGCATAACTCATTTATGCGTATATTTTGAATTTTAAGAGTTTCATATTTTTTTCGACTTACACTTAAATCTTTATTATATTATAATTAAATTATAATAACTATAGCTATAATATATTATAAAGCATTAAAACATGTATTTGAAACAAAGTTATCGAAAATATTACAGATAACTCGCTGATACATTAATATATTGATGTTTAAGAAGGTATGCATTATTATACTCTGACACAAGTGGTTTTTACATGTCATTTTTCAATTGATATACTAAATGTAATAATTTTTTCATGAAATACATCAATCGTTTCCTAACTCTTTGTTTTCCCATTATTAATTGTTTACTTAAATTCTTTCAATTTATTGATTATAATTAATTTATACTTAATTAACATAGTAAATTATGACAAATTAACAATTAGTCACAACTTATTATTTGTCTCTGATTGCTTCTTCATTTTTCTACAAGTGTGTTTATGGTTAAATTGTAACAACCATTTGGATTGTTTTTTACTAATTAAGCATTTTTCTTTTGCTATTAACAACAAAATAAAACAAGAGCATTATAATTTATAAGGACATTGTTTTTTAAAAGGTTAGAAAAGAAGGGATAAGACATCATATTTTAAGGACAAAAGTTGTACATTATTTATATAATATGAATTATGATAAAAAACATTTATGTCTCAACACATCAATTGCATGTCGTAGTATCTAGAGTTTATATAGTTAATTTGATGAATACAATTATCGAATTATTACATGAGTTAAATAAGAAAAACTAAGCTTTCAGCCCCATTTTCACTTATAAATAATATAACTTTGAGATTAATTGATTTATTTTTATATAAATTAAGTCATCTCAAACAATATTATTTTTATTATTATTATCATTAGTTTTATTGTTATTATTAAAAATAAACATTTACATTTATTAAATAATTGATTTGAGCACTTGAATAATATTCTAAAATATTTTAATTTAATATTAATATTTATCATATTAATTTAGTAACTAAAATTTTTAGGCTTATTTATTTATTATTTAGAATGATTTAATGTTTTGGATTTATTCTTTTGATAATTTAAAGTTCAAATTTAAAATATAGTTGTTGTACTTGATTTGAATTTTCCATCTAATAAATAACAACAATGATCACTTATATTAAATTATAAATTTTTTTTTATAAATAGCAGTTATAATGATTTATCTAAGTTATATTACTTTTTTAAAAATAATACATATAACGATTTATGTAACTTTTAATTAATTATCTAAAAAAAAGCATCATAACAAAACAAATTAGGGTTATAAATACAACTGATTTTGATTTTATTATGCAATTTCAAGTTTTTGTTCATAAATGATTGTTATAATAAGTTGTTTACTTATATTTAAATATAACAAATATATAACTTACAATTAGTTCAGTCTCTAAGAGCATTAATTACTTGATTTTATTTTAATATTTAAATAAATAATAGTAGTTATCATTTAGTTTTTACGTGATCTTATTTAAATTTTTTTTAATAACTAATAGCAGAAATTAATTCGTTAGTTTTTGTTTAATATATAAATATAACGAGTCAATTCTAATAAATGATAGTAATGCTCTTTATATTTTTAATTTAAAATTTTAATAAATAAAATAATTTTATTTTTTATTTTTTGACTTGATTGTTTGCATATTAAGCAACCAAAATGATATATAAAGTTTTATTTCTTCTCATTTTTAAGAAGACGCGTTGTATTTAATATTAGGCTTTAACTTTACATCTATTCAAAAATCATACAATAACCTTAAACTTATTACGGTATTTTGCTTTTGTAATTGTTTTAAATAAATAATATTTGAGTTATGGTTGTTTTTATTCTATTTGTCGATACAGAATTATTTTTTTAAACATCATTTTAGTAAAAAGTGATTAAATTTTGTATCGTAGTTTAAAAAGTGTGTAATTTCAAAAGTATAAATTTACTATTTATAAAAACTTATGCCTAAGTACCATATGTTGAACAATCTAATTTCAAAATTTATCTACCATTTCTCTACTTCTCAGTTGTATATTTGTTATTGTTTTTTAATTCATTTCAATCAATTACACACTTTCGTATATGTATTTGTCATTTTCAGGTGTTTTAGAAAATGAGTTATGGATAACTTTTTTTTATGTTAACATGTATTTTCTGAGTGAATCTTATTTTGTTCTGAGAAATAATATTTTAAACTTGCAGAATGATGAAAAAAAGAACACAAATATAGTGGCTGTTAAAATTCACTTTTGTATGACATGATTTTGTTTTAGGGTATATACAACTATATAATATTATTACCAACGCAATACTAAAGTATTTTTTTAATAATCACATATTTTTGTCTCATATTTTTTGAATGCATAAATATCAAATGTACATGAATCAATGGCGGTCTTGAGCATAAATGATTTCATGTTTGTAGTAATTTAACTACATATAATAAATTACAATATTCAATAATTGAGAATAAAATATATTATTTCATTATTTAATTTATTTAATTTGATAAGTGGATCCATATATTAATAAACACCAATGGAGTTTAGCCCACTTGGTAAGAGGGGTGTTGTGTAAGGGAGAGTTCACGAGTTTGACTCCCGTCGGAAGCAAGTTAAATTTAGGCGGTGAAAGCAAGTTTGACTTATAATGATAATTACTTAGATCAAAATAAATTATTTTATTAGTTTGTTTATTTTAGTTGATAACACAAATTAACATGAATTACCGAGTAGATAGCAATCTTTTATTACATTTAAATTATGTCTGATATTGAATCATTGATTTAATTTACTTAGTAAAAGAAGTAGCTACAAAAATCATTTATTTATTTAATTTGGTAACACCATAAAATCACATGTCCCTAATCTTTACATAATATTTTAATTAAAAAATCATTTAGTCCACTGCATCGCACGAGCCATCATGACTAGTAATTTTAAATATTGAGTATTCATCTTAATTAAATGAATGATAAAGTTTTACTTTATGTTATTATCATTTAAATATTGTAAATTAGTTATAAGTGAAAAAAATCATAACAATAATAAATATATAAGATAATTGTATGATAATAAATATATCAATAATTAATAAAATTCACCTTTAACTATATAGACAGAAATCTGTAATAGCTATAGTAAATTTTTTATAAATAAATAATTATAAAAGTATTAAATTATAAGTAGATCAAATCCAAAGTGTTATTTATTAATCGTAGGTTTTTGAATTTTTAATTACTACAATTAATTGACTATTTTTTAAAAATATTTTTAAATGTTATTAGCTCTTTACATCATGACATAACAATCTATCGTTTTCGCCGAAAAACAAATGTGATTAATCTCAGTCGTCAAATCATGAGTCCACAAGATTTACAAAAAATTTATAGTTTTTTAAATACACAAACACACATTCCTCTTAAAAATTATAAAGTTTTTAAACAAAACAACTCGGGTAACTCATAGGTAAAATACTAGTTGTATATTGTTTGCGGTGCATATTAAAGGGAGTTGGCATGCATATGCACTAGGGGTGTGCAGGTTCGGTCGGTTAGTAATTAAAATATGAACCGTGTTTTCGGTTTCTGTTACCCATTAAAAGGCGGTTACCCGCGCTTCGATCCATGGTTACCCGCTACATGCTTAAAAGCAAATAAAATTATAGAAATATATCCTTTTATAGATCAATTCTTTTTAAGTACAAAGTCATAGTAAACTATTTGATTATAAATCTTAAAAATTACACTATATGTATTTAACAAAACAAATAAAAAATCATTTGAAAATCTAGTATTTAATATATTAGAATGACTAAATGAAATTATAAATAAAGTCTACTAACTTGTATATACAATCTGTTCGGTTCGGTTATCCACGGTTTTTTAAAATTGAAATCTAAACCGCCCCGTAATATATCGGTTTTTTCAGTTTCGGATCAAACGGTTTAAGCGGTTCGGCTCGACTTTCCTGTTCTGTTTGAACACCCCTAATATGCACCGCCAGATCTTACGACTTTCAATCACAACTCTTGATAAGAGGGTATTTCCTACAACTGATAAGGTATAAGTCTTCTAAAGCACGACATAAATATTCAGTGAGTATATAACTACGTTGACTAATTCAAATGGTGGTTAGAAGTAACAATTTATATTTTCTAGCCTTACCACTTATTTTGTGATTAAGAATAATATGGGTAAAAGGAAAAATCAACAATGAAAACTACTCCACAAATCATGGTTTAGCCAGAACAGAACCATATAAATAATATTTCATTTCAAACAACATACAAATATAACCTTTATGATTAGGGTTTATTATGAAAAAAAAAAAAACCATCATATTTTTATAGTTTTTGTGTTTTCGTCTCTTAATGTTATTTTTTTCCAGAAAAGTTGTCAAGTTAAACTTTTTTTAGTGTTGTGAAAAGTGACTATTAGAGCCCGTTTTAAATCACAATTTTGGATACAAACAATATGCAATCAACACAATAAGAACACAAGTAGATCAATCGAATATGAATCACAGATAGAATTTAGAATATCAAAAGTCAAAAGTGTATTTTCTCATTACCTGAACAACTGATTTCTATTACAAAGGAAATGACTAATTATAGTCAAGTACGAAACATAAGGAAATTACATATTGATCTCACAACTTTACAAATTTAAATATCCTATCTCAAACAATCTTTCACTTTTTGTAAAGTTCCATTCGGTTCAGCTCAAGACCATCCAATCTTCCAATCAAATCTTCTGATCACTTCACGATCCCTTAATTTGTCTTCAATTGCATTAAGAACCCTCATAAAGTAGTTTTGTTCTTTTTAGCTCATAGATTTCTTAACTTTCAACCTCTCATGATCATCTAAAATTTGTTTCATCTTTCTCGAAAGATGTCTTAAGGATCTTGACGAGTATTTACTCGTTTCGGAAACCCTCAGAAACAATTGATAAACCGAGTTTTTTTAAGACTAAAAATCGGGTTCTAATATCCAGATTTCACTAAATCAGAAAGAAAAAATTAACTCGAGGACTTTTCTGGGAAAACAATAACATAAAGGAACGATAACGTAACAAAGGTGAAAAAATATTGATTTTTCACAATAAACCCTTATAGCTAGTTGAATACCGTGCGTTGCTCGGGTGATGTGTAATCGCATAATTTTATATTTTTTAATTAAATAATGACACAATAAAGATATATTTTATTTAAGAAAACTATACATCTTTTACGAAAAAAAAATCACTTATCTTAAACGTGAATGTTAATTATTACACAAAATTTGAGGTCTATACATATCTAATTTAACACATGTGAGTTGATCGAGATGTGAAATTAAGTTTCTACCAATCAATCAACAATATGAATTAATCAAGAACAATAAAAGGAATTAACACTGACCAATGATTATATTGAAGAACTGATGGTTACAAGATGATGATTTAGAATCTTCGTGAACAGTAGCTGCTTTCTCTAATTCAATACGTACCAAATGATAACTGTCAGATCTATATTAAAATAGAAAGTCAAAGATGCTATTTATACAATTTAACTAACTATCAAGGAAATACAAAATAGTCCCTAGACTTTGTTTTCATCAACTAAAACATATCCTAACATTCTCCCCCTTTGATGAAAATAGCAAAGTCGTTAAACCGATAAGCCCAGCTTTTGTTCAAATCTTCTGATACTTTTACGATCCGAAAGCCTCCATTCAATCTTTGAAATAAACTCAACCATGAGTCTTCGGTCGTTAACAGATAAAGCTCCTTTCTTCGTTTTACTTTTCCGATCTGCTGCAAGCTTACCTTTCAAACCACTTAAAACTTTAATCAGAGTTTCATCTGAAAACTTGTTCAGCTCTACACTCCTCATTGCTCTTAACTTCTTATTCCGATCTTTATACATGACTGCTGGATGCTTCACCATGATCACTTGAAATTCTTTCAGCTCACCAGCAAATTTAATATCTCTATGAGGTGCTGTCATGTTGATCTTCCTCATGCCTCTTTCAACCCCAATCTGTAGATCTTGCACTGACATTAATACCAACTTGGTATGCATAAAGTGGAACAGTGTCTTAAGCGCAAATCTACAGTGTTCATTTCTTTTGTTTCTGCACAATTCATCAAAAAGATCTTCAATATCTACCAAGTGCATGTTGAACATATCAGCTTCTATGAACACATAAGTATTTCCATCTGATCTAGTGACAGTGAATATTGGATAAAAATATTGACAAATCTTTCTTTTTCAATCTTCACCAGGTCAACTATTCTGAATTCACTATTGACCTTATCAATCTCTTGTGTTTTGTTTCTCAGAAAACTTGCATAGTTAACCAGATTAGGCATGTTCGGCTCTAGAACTCTAAACAACTTGTGGAATGAACATGGCGCTTGTTTCTTGCAAAAGATCCGTTTCTCCAGAATATCTTCAATATACGACATCTTGTTCCTTTTTCTAACAAACTCTGCAGATCTATTCTCTGGAAGTTCGAGTTTTTTCACCTTCTTCTTGCTGATCTCATCCTTATTCAACAATGTCAGCATATCTTGTATCTCCCTCTGAACCACTTGTTGGGCTTCAAATCTAAGTCTATGTTGTTTCTTAGACTCATCTGCAAGCACATATTCGTTAAAGAATCTATCCATTATCTCAACCTCATTCAGTACCACTTTTTCTTGAGCCACACTGCTCTCAACTTGAAACTCTTCAAACTCCTCTTTAACTTGTACAACCACCTCAGGCTTTTCAACCGTTGGTGCAGATTCAGCATCCTTCAAAATTTCCTCAATAACCCTTCCTCCTGCTCAATCCTTTCAGCTCTAAACTCAACATCAGTCAAAGCAATTATATCATCATCTTCTGATATTTCAATATACTCCTCCCTCTCTTCTCCTATACCTTGAATACTTATCTCATGACTCTTCTCTTGAACGTCTTCATCTGAATCAATATACTCAACAAAGTGATAAATATCAGACTGAATGTTCAAAGGTTCTGGAACATCTTCATGAAGAATCAATCCCAGCTCTCTCTGTTCACCATCTGATTCTTTAGAGCCCCCAGCTTCTCTCTCCTGAACTTCTGGCTCCTTTTCTGGATATGTAATCATTAATATCCTAGGCGTTGGTTCATCAAGCTTTCTCCTCTTCTCCCCCTCATGAGGAGCATCATCGGAGTCCTCATCATGCTCATCATGTTTCCTCTTAGATGAGGAAGCTTGAGCCTTGCATGTTTCTTCTACTGCAGCCACCCTTTCTGAGAGATTACCTAACGCGGTTATCACAGTACTTTCCAAACTGATCATGCGTTCTCTCATCTCATCAAACTGTTCAAAGACAAAGTTCTGCAACTCTTCCTTTAATTCTTCAATGTGTTGTTTTGACTCAGATTGTTTAACCGATTGCTCTGCAACATCCTTCCCCTTTAACAACTTCTGAATGTTAGACATCTGGGCCATTACCTCAGCTAATTGATTAGATACATGCGCATTTACTCCAGACACAGCTTCATTCAATGCACTTGTCAAAGTTGATTCAGTAACAAATGGGGATAATGTCACCACTGGGTCACGTAGACTTCCAGTTGTCACAGCAGTTGAACTTGTATAAAGTACTTCTGTGTGGCCAGTGCTCAGAGTTGGTAAAGTTGTTTCTCTGACTGGACTTCCACCCTCTTCAAGTAACGGAGCAACAAATGCTTCCGTTACTGAGGATGTTCCAGTGGGAACACGAAGTTCAACCACACTAACTTCAACAAATGAAGGTGACTCAAGTGTCCTAGACTGTATAGGAGCTAGACTTGGTGATTGAAAAGAAGTCGTACACACGGGCAGTTGTGCACTTGTTTCAATATCCATTAAGTCCAAGTGACTTTCGGATAGATTGTGTGGTTCATCCCTGTGTTCAATTGAAACAGTCTCCTGTTGAGAGGAGACTGAGTGGATAGTTGGGTGTGCAATTGTCAGTGGGATACTGACTTGTTCAATGCTAACTCTCATAGGAGAGCTAACAGTAGATGTGGTTAATTCCCGGCTTTCTAGGGTCATGGCATCCCTCATACTCTCTGCAGCAATTTGTACAATTTCTATCATCATTCCTCCTCCCACATGATGATCACCTCCATCATCACCATCACCATCATCATCATCATCATCTCCTTCTCCTTCTTCTTCTTGTATATCTGACAAAGTTCTCTCAGAATCTGACTTTTCAGCTTCTTCCTCACCACCCCTTACACTAACATCTCCCTCACTCTCAGAATGGGCAACCTGAACTTCAGCCCCTTGCTGAGGTTCCTCTATTCTTAAGGCTCCTGGGCTAAGAGATCCCGGTTCCTGGGTCTCTATCGGAGCATGATCTATTCTATATAATCTCACATTCTCACTCTCTTGATCCGCATATTTAAGCAACGACTCTGGAATTGGCATAATGTTTGCATTTGGGGAGTCTGGCACTTCGTGTAGGCTCATCATAACATAATCCGGACATCTCTGAGAATTGGCTCGCTTCGGAATATTTTCATTAGCACGAAGAATCCCTCGCATAAGAATCTGTATGAATCTCTGAAGCGGAACAAATTTTCTTGCTCTATTAGTAGTTTTTGCAAGAACAATCTCTTTTAAATCCTCCCATATGCACTGAGCATAATCATAATGCTTGTTGAATGCTATACCATGAAACATCCTCAAGTAATCAATGCTGCATCTGTCAATGCCTGTGTGCTTTGAGGTCATACACCTATTTATGATTCCAAAGAGTGTATACCATTCTCCATTTAAACCATTCCTATGAAACTTTGAGCTCTTCGGTAGTGGCATTGAGTAGCCCAAGCAGATTAAATCATGTACCAGCTCCTCATCTGAAACAAAGTCTTCAAAGTCAGCCAACTCTGGGAAGTTAACTGTGTCTATACGTCTAGGAAGGAATAGATTATGACGAAGTCTGGCGAGAGTGATTTTTGTCTTGAACTGGTCTATTGTCACTTTGAAGTGATGATTGCCGTCAGCAGGAACAAATTTGACAATGTGCCAAAATTGTTGTAGATACACTTGTGGAATAGACGGTTTGTATTGAAGCAGATAACCTAGTGGATGGCCTTTTAGAATGTCAACAATGATAGGATGACTAACTTTAATAACCTTGGTATCTAGACGATGGTTATTATCTCGGAAAGGAAGGCAATGTTTAGGTTTTACTAGGTGGTTATCTGGGATAATGTTTGATTGTGATGGACGGGCAACTGAAGTAGATCGAACAGGGGTAGATAGAAGAGTATGATTTGATGATGAATGGGAGTCAGAGGAATTGGAGTTCTGAGATTGTACTGGAGATGCCATTTGAACACCTGTAAAAATAAGAACATCATGTTAGTCAGATCATTTACACAAATGACATCCTTCAAAATATAGAAAAATTGTAACATTTTATCAGAAATTGTAAAGACTTGTGATATTCTTTTTAAGGCATCGGGATTCCGAACAATAATAGTTAATTATTGAATGGATTCCAGAGTCAATTGTTTAGAGACCAATGTTAGAAAAACACAAATTTATAACAATTTCTTACAAAATGTGACATTTTTCTTAAAACATAAAAAATTCCACACTTAGAAAAATTTTCTGTTGAACCTCGAATAAAACTACAAGTTTCTCGAATGACTCTTGAACAATGTCGAGTGACACATGAAACAACTCGAATAAGCCTATACACAACTCGAATAAGCCTATACACAACTTGAATGATGTATATATGAAACTCGAATAAGCCTATACACAACTCGAATGATGTATATATGAAACTCGAATAAGTCTCTACAAAACTCGAATGACATATACATGAAACTCGAATAGAATATGTACTAAACTCGAATGGAACATTGGAATCTAACACTCAACTCGAATGACTAAGTCATTTTCTCGATAAGACCATTGTCCCAACTCGAATAAGCTTTAAGCATTTATGTTCTGAAAATTTTCTAAGTGTTACTCACACACTTGTCAACTCGCATTAAACACAAATGTTTCTCGAATATTATGTGTACTAAACTCGATTAACTCTGAGTTTTATATGAATCAACTCGAATGTCTCATGATGCAACTCGAATGACTCACTGATGCAACTCGAATGACTTACAATGCAACTCGAATGGCTCTTTTGATCGAGAAATACCATTTTATTTTATTACAAGTCCAATACTCACTGATTTGATGAATTTAAGTTCAGGGATCATTTTCAGTCTTTTAAAACATGTACCCCCCTCGAAAATGTATTCTAAACACTTTTGTTTTACTGAACTTTGAACAAAAACAACTTTAAAGTTGTTAAAAATTCAAATTTCAGAGTATTTATGAACTCGAAACTGTTGTATTAGAAAAATCAATGATTCTGTTTGTGTGATGTAAAAATGACTTATGAAACTTCAGATTCATGGTCATAATACCAATTCGAACCACATCACACATTTAATTTCAACTTCATGAACAAATAATAGTATTCTCCATTAACGGTCGAGAACACAAACAACAAAAATACGAACAGATACACACACTGAACATATACACTAAAAATAAAAACAATCAAACTGAAATAAAAAGAAAATTAAGAACTTTTACTCACAATTTTGATGAAAATATGTCGGTTGTGGGTTTGAGGTTTCTTTGAAGTGAAGAAATCTTGTTGGAGAAGATGAAGTAATATATTTTCCGGAAAAATGAATTTGAATTTGAAAATTCAAATTTATAGGCAAATTTACCCGGCCCATTTTAAGTTTTCAAATTTGAAAAACCCGGCCCAACCCCACTACCTTTCTTTTCAATCAAAAAATTGTGACTAACAAAACAAAATTAACAAATATCAAGATAAAATTTGAATTTCAAAAAAAATTTAAAACCACACAAAACAAAACAAAAAAAAGTCTGTTTTTCAAAAAAAATTTAAAATGGACTTAAAAAAATACACACTAAAAAAATTTTGCACTCATAAAACAACAAAAATGAAAAGACAAAAACAAAAAAACAAAAATATTAAACATATTAACAATACTCATTTGCTCCCCCTTGGATTTCTGAAAGTTGCTCCCCCTCAAATGTATATTCATTTTCTCAGTTCTGCTCCCCCTACAAAATAACTGATAATTTTTATCAGATTTACTCAAAATCAGATAAATTTCTTTTCTGCTCCCCCTGCACATGACAATCTAGATCTTGTTAAATTCTAAAGAATATAAACTCTTTATGATTCATGAATTTAACATCAGATAAAAATCACTTAAAAAATTGAAAATTTTAAAATTATAATTTTGAAACTACTGAATTATTAAATCTTAACGATTCAACATACCTAATTTGTATACCAAAAAATTAAACCGCTTTTCATCTAACGCTTTGGTAAACAAATCAGCTAGTTGATATTCAGTAGATACAAAATATAATTCTATATTTCCATTTTCTACATGATCTTTTATGGAATGATACCGAATGTCAATGTGTTTTGTTTTTGAATGTTGCACCGGATTTGATGCAATAGCTATCGCGCTCTGAGAATCACAATATATTGGAATTTTCTTTGGTGTAAACCCGTAATCACGCAGTTGGCTCTTCATCCACAACACTTGTGAACAGCAGGAAGATACAGCAACATACTCTGCTTCAGCTGTAGACAATGAAACACAATGTTGTTTCTTGGATGACCAACATACGGGTTTGTCACCTAAGAACTGTACTGCTCCAGACGTACTCTTTCTGTCCATCTTATCACCTGCGTGATCAGCGTCAGAAAAAGCAGTTAGATTAAATGAAGATTCTCTAGGATACCACAAACCAAGATTTGGAGTTCCTTTGAGATATCTTAAAATTCGTTTTGCAGCTGTTAAGTGTGATTCTTTAGGATTTGCCTGATATCTAGCACATACACATGTAGCAAACATAATATCTGGTCTACTAGCTGTTAAATACATTAATGACCCAATTATACCTCGATAATGAGTTACATCAATAGGTTTTCCTGAGATGTCTGCATCGAGTTTTGACTTTGAGTCCGCAGCCATGGGAGTTTTCATAGGAGTACTATTGACCATGTTAAATTTCTTTAACATGTCTTGTATATATTTTGACTGATTGATAAAAATACCATCAGTTAATTGTTTTACTTGTAATCCTAAGAAAAAATTTATTTCCCCCATCATGCTCATTTCGAATTTTTGGGACATTAAAAATGCAAATTTCTTACAAAATTCTGGATTTGTAGACCCAAATATTATATCGTCTACATATATTTGTATAACTATGATATCTGACCCCTGACGTTTTATAAACAGGGTTGTGTCAACTGCACCTTTTGTAAATCCACATCTCAACAGATATGTTGAAAGTGCATCATACCAAACACGGGGTGCTTGTTTAAGGCCATACAGTGACTTATCTAAAAATATATACATGATCAGGTTTCGAAGGATCAGTAAACCCTTCGGGCTGATATGTATATACTTCATCTGTTAGCTCCCCATTTAAAAACGCAGTTTTAACATCCATTTGATATACTGTAAAATTTTTATGAGCGGCAAAAGCTAAAAACATTCTAATAGCTTCAATTCGTGCAACTGGTGCGAATGTTTCGTCATAATCAATCCCTTCTTGTTGGATGTATCCTTTGGCCACGAGACGAGCTTTATTTCGAATGATGACACCATGTTCATCTTTCTTGTTTTTGAAGATCCATTTCGTGCCTATAATGGATTTGTCTTTTGGGCGCTCAACAAGCCTCCAGACCTTTAACCGTTCGAACTGGTTGAGTTCTTCTTGCATTGCCATAATCCAATCAGCGTCCAGAAGAGCTTCTTTTACATTCTTGGGCTCTATTTTACTTAGAAAATTTGAATATAAGCATTCATTTATAGTTGCCCTTCTGGTTTGGACTGACGCGGATGGATCACCAATGATGTTTTCTATTGGGTGATTTCTTGTCCACTTAACAGTATGTGGAAACGGTTCTATTGGGTCTTGGTTGGGATTGAGATCTAGATATGGTTTGGGAGTTACTTCAGATGTTGTAGGTGGGACATC
The DNA here is from genome assembly GCA_020465985.1 of Centrapalus pauciflorus. Lineage (NCBI taxonomy): Eukaryota > Viridiplantae > Streptophyta > Magnoliopsida > Asterales > Asteraceae > Centrapalus > Centrapalus pauciflorus. The sequence continues at coordinate 121,250 of JAANYP010004803.1, read as the reverse complement.
TGAGGTAGGAGCTTTTGAATGTTCAGAAGTAATGGGGGTTTCAGAAGAATGTGGAGGTTCAATTGGTTGTACAATCTCAGTAGTTGACTGCACATTTGCTGTTGAAGCTTCTCCAGTTTCTTCTGAACCTTGTTGTTGAGAAAGATCAGAGACTATGGCTGGATCTTCAGTAATCCTGTCAGACACCAAATTTTGAACATTAGTTTTAGGCTTTTCAAAATAGTCTTCATAAAAATTCTCAAACAACTTATGTAATTCTGAGTGTTCAGCATTTTGTTCAGTTGACTCCAATGAAGTCTGCATATTAGGTTCGGGTCCTGAACTGGTGTGTTCAGAAGCCATTACCACTCCTTCGTCGAATTTGACATTCACGCTCTCGTTGACTGTCTTGGTTCTCTTGTTGTACACTCGGAAGGCAACTGACTCCTTTGAATACCCGATGAAAATTCCTTCATCTGCCTTTTGATTAAACTTTCCAAGATTGTCTTTATCGTACATAATAAAGCATCTGCAACCAAAGACATGGAAAAATTTAATATTAGGTATTCATTTATTAATCAGTTCATAAGGAGTCTTTCCGAATCTCTTATTTATTATTGAACGATTTTGTGTGAAACAAGCTGTTGCAACTGCTTCTGCCTACAAGAATAACGGTAAATTGGAATATGCCAGCATCGTCCTAGCTGATTCCACTAGTGTCTGATTTCTTCTTTCAACGACACCGTTTTGTTGTGGAGTTCGAGCAGCTGAAAACTGATGTGTAATTCCTATTGAATTCAAGAATGAGTCAAGAGATTTGTTCATGAACTCTGTTCCGTTGTCTGAGCGGATTGTTTGAATTGTGAGTTGCAACTTTACTTGTATTTTCCGGATGAAATCTATGATCGTTTTGGTTGCATCTGATTTGGATCTCAGGAAGAAAACCCCCGTGTATCGTGAATAGTCATCAACTATCACCAATACATATCGTTTCTTATTTATGCTTTGTACTCTCATTGGTCCACACAAATCCATATGCAATAATTCCAGTGCTCTCGTGGATGAGTGTTCTGTTTTGGATTTGTGTGTGGCTCTTGTCATCTTTCCTTTTTCACATGCCGCACATAACTGCTCTTTTTGGAATTTGAGCGTCGGCAGCCCTTTAACTAACCCTTCTTTTGCTAGGTTGGTTAACTCATTGAAGTTCAGATGTGAAAGGCGACGATGCCACAACCATGCTGTTTTAGATGTAGCTTTTGACAATAAGCAGACATCTTTCTTCAGATTAATCGAGGCTAAATCAATGGAGTACAAATTTGTTTTCCTGTTTCCTGCCAAAATTTCTTTTCCTTCTTCGGATCTGATGCTGCACCGATTGGCTTTGAAATTGACTTCTAACCCTTTGTCACACAATTGTCCAATACTAAATAGATTGTGTCCAAGACCATCAACATAGAAGACCTTTTGGATGGTGATTTTGTCGTATTTGAGACTTCCGTAGCCTTTGATCGGACAAAACTGATCATTTCCAAATCTGACTGTCCCACAGAACTTTTCTACAAAGTCCGTGAGTGTGTCTCGTTGTCCAGTCATATGTTTGGAGCAGCCGGAGTCAAGATACCAGACATGGTTTACCTATAAGACGAAGTAGCACATGAGGTACCCACTTGTAGTTGGGTACTTTTGTTTTAGGTAAATCATGCACAGTATTATTTGTTTTTCTAACAGATATGGCTTTTAGCTTATCATTTGAAGTTATTTTAGGTACCCACTTTTGAACTGTTCTTTTAGGTATCCATTTTTGTACAATTCGCGGTGGAATTGTTTTTGAAATAATTTTCTTTGGAACCTTTTTCTGTTCATAAAATGGGTCCTTCTTCTTCGGTTGCCATACGAGCTTATTAGATTTAACAATTGCAGGCTTACAAGCATAAGAATTCAAAGCAATTAAGTCCGTTCTTGAAAACTTTATACAAGAATTTTTAACAAGATTATTATTATTACAGACAGACTGTTCAATTTTGCTATTTCTATCTGTAATATTTTTGTCCTTCACGCGCCACTCTTGTTTTATACTCTTGTTTTTCTGTTCTCTTTTCTTCTTTCGCCAAACTTGTTTTCTTGAACCGTTCACAATGATATCTGACATAAAAGAAGTATGAGAATTAGTAGATTTAGATACTCGTTTTTTCTGTAAGTTTTTCATACGTTTTGAAGATTGGACTTTACGTGCAATTGAGTCCGTTGATGAAGATGATTCACCCTTTTCAAAGTTAGGAGACTGAACAATAATTTTTGTTTTCTCCTTCTTTTGTTGTAATGATGGTGAATTTTCAGATGATTTTAAAGAATCTGTAGACATTCTTTGCAGAATTTCAACAGGTTCTTTATTACCATTTGATTGTTTGTTAGTCAAAGGTTTGATAAATTCACCAATTTTACCAAACATTTGATCTAATGAATTAACATTAGAGTACATGTACAGATCAAACTCTTTTTCTGTATTTATAGGATCTAGAGAAGTAGATGATTGTGGATCAGACACATTTGTGTTTTTAGGCTGATCTTGCAACATTTGTTCCATTTTTCTTAATTCAGCTTTGAGAGTTCCATTCTCTGTCTCAAAATTTTTAATTTTCAATTCTAAATCAGAATTTATCTGTTCTAAAATTGAATTTGGCAAATATAATTTTTGAGATTTAGTAGGTAATTCAGGCAAATCCTTTTCAGAATAAGTTTGAATGTACTCTTGTTTAGTATCAAGAATATTACTAGTTTCATTTATTCTGGTATAATCACCAGAATTTTGCATTTTGTCTGATCGTAATCTTTTTATTTCTTCGCTAGATTCTACTTCTTCAGATGCTTTCATAAATGTCATTTTTAATCCTAAATTCATGTATCTGACATCATATAGTGTTGGTGAACTTGATATTGCTTTTGTCAGATACTTAGGATTTTCCCAACCAATTCCAGATTTAGAGTTATAAAATTCTGTGTCTTTTGGTTGATTTAAATAAATTGTTTGATCTGTTTGCCCTCTTTTAATAAATTCATCCTCCATCTTCTTTATTTTATCATAAAGTTTAGTTCTTTCTTCAAATATGGCATGATATTTTACAGAAAAGTTTGAGGCTTCTAATTCAGCTATTCGCAGTCTTTCTTGTAAATCAGATATTTTGTGATTCAGATTGAGTATATTGCTTTGAAGTTCTCTTTCCTTATCTTGTAAGTCTGAGACTGCTCGTAAAGCTAATGCTTTATCTTTGGAAAAGTCTAGAACTAAGTTGTGTTCATTTCGAATTTTGTTTTCCAAAGAATGAACATTTTTCTTTTCTGCCTTTAAAGATTTTTCAAACTTTTTAAGCATAAAGGCCATATTAGTTAGTTTTTCTTCTAATATACATGATTCATCAATATCAGAGTCTGAATTAGAATTTACCTCCGGTCTGTATGAACCATCTGAGTTTTCAGACTCTGAATCTTCATCATTTTCAGCTTCATTTTGGCCAGTTGCCATTAATGCAACTTCTTCTGTTGCTTCCTCTTCATCAGACTCAGATTCTTTTCTTTCTGCATCCTCTTCATCAGTCAATCCAACCCATACCTCATCTTCAGCTATCATAGCTGATTCACTTAGTTCAGACTCATTGAAAATTTCTGATTTTAGACAAATATGAGCATCTTCATCCAAGATGTCATCATCTTCTGATAACTGTAACCAATGATCATCCTCTGCCATGAGAGCTTTACCTGACTCTTTTTCTTTGGCTAAGAGAGCCTTTCTTGTATAGTAGTCTGAGTTTTTGACTACTGGAGATCTGCATTCACGGGCATAGTGACCTGGTTTTCCACAGTTGTAGCATTTCTGTTCCGACTCTTTCTTAGCTGACTTGTCTGACTTTTCATATTTGTCAGTCTTTCGTGCACTACTTTCTCCAGCTTTCTCATATTTATCCTTTTTCTCAATTTTCCTTGAGCCTGTTTTATAGCGCATCTTGTTGTTGGTTGGCTTTCTGTAAAATTTCTTTTGAAATGCTTTTGTAAGCAATGCCATCTGCTTTTTCATCTCTTCTATTTCTGAATCAGCAGATGAATCTGAGGATTCTGATTCGGAAGATGTACAGCTGATTACAGCTCTTTTCTCCTTTTTCAGCTTGTATTTATACTTTTTCTCTGCCAGTAGAGCTAGTGGATCAACAGTTTCTTTTTCAGCTTTCTTCTTTCCTGATATTTTCCTCAACACAACCTCTTGATGGTTGTTGAGATTTTCAAATAGCATATGAAAATCCATTTCCTCAATATCTTTTGTTTGTTGGATAATCATAGCATATTTTTCCCATTCAGGATTTAGAACATTTAGAAATTTGACATTGATGTCCAGGTTGGACTTTGTCACTCCGTTTCTTTTTACTTCACTTACCAAATTCACAAACCTGAGGTAAGTGTTTTCCAAAAGTTCACCTTCACGAGCTCTGAAATTCTCAAACGTCATTAGGCTGTTTCTAGCCCTGTTTGTGGCAGCTCTGTCAGATCGCCTCATGATTTTGCATACTTCATCCCAAATTGACTTAGCAGTCTTTGTATTTGTCAGGCAAGTGTAAATATCATTGGGGATTGATATCAACAATAACTTTCTGGCAGTTTTGTCCCCTAATTTTCTCTTCTTTTGGGCCTCTGTCAGGTTGGTGACCTCAACAGTCCTCGGTGGAATTGGGGGATTACCAGTTGGTACTCCTGGGATTGTTTCCATGAAAGTGGCTGGTCCTTCAGTTAAGGATTTCAACATCTCTTCGGACAGATCATGAAAACTGATAAATTCAAGAAACCTCTCCCGCCATTGAACATATTCACCCCTGTATAAAATTGGGGGTTTGGTTTCTGATCCCATTGCCAGTGCGTCTTTAGACATATTGATTGATCTTTGGGAAACTTGTCCAAGATCTGATGAACTCCGATTGAGATTGAAAATTTTGATCACACTTTGAAACACAGATTAGTACAATGATTTACAACACAGTAACTTGTTAGTAGCAATAATCAACTTAACTCAGACAGTGAATAGACTTGATGTATTGCAACAATCTCGATTAATGAGTGTGTCAAACTCGAATGATCTAAGTATTCAACTCGAATATGTTTTGAGTGAAACTCGAATGGGTATAATGTGAGACTCGAATGAGTTTAGAGTAAAACTCGTATGACTCTTGTGTAAAACTCGATTGAATCTTGGTAAAACTCGATTGAGTCTTTGGTAAAACTCGATTGAGTCTTTGGAAAAACTCGATTGAGTCTTTGATAAAACACGATTGTGTCTTTGGTAGAACTCGATTGAGTCTTTGGTAAAACTCGATTGAGTTTGATCTGAAATTCGATTCTGAAACTCGATTGAGTTTGATCTGAAACTCGATTGAGTTTGATCTGAAACTCGCTTGAGTTTGATCTGAAATTCGATTGAGTTTGATCTGAAATTCGAGTTTGTTTAAAAGTTTGTCAACTCGAATTACAGGGTTGTCAACTCGAATATTACACGTTGTAAACTCGAATTACAAGGTTGTCAACTCGAATATTACAAGTTGTCAACTCGAATTAAAAGGTTGACAACTCGAATATCAGTTATATTCAACTCGAATAACAGTTATATTCAACTCGAATAATCAAAGTACTCAACTCGAATGACACATAGGATGTGTATATTTCGAGTTTCTTAATATTTTCAGCTTTTTTCAAGTCTGAAATTCAGATTAAATCCAAATATTGCCCATTTTCACTCAAATTGTAATCGAAGGTGAGGTTTTTGAATACAAACACTTTTTGTTAAACACCTTTATGTAAAAATAGATCTAGGTTTGATTTTTTCAATGAAACAGTAACTGTTTTTATATTTTCTCAAAATTTCACAAAATTGCCTAGATCTTTTTCTGTGTTTTGTGAATCAATTCAAGTTTATATTCAACTGATTCGTCTATGAAACCTTTACCTTCGATCCAATTCTTACTGACAAAGATCAACTGAGTAAAAACCCTTAGTGATTTTAGGGTTTTTCCGAAAAAAAATTGTTCAAGAACAGTAGCAGTTTCGAAAATATTCAATCTCAAATCTGAAAAATTCACCCCTAAAGCTCTGATACCAATTGTGAAATTAAGTTTCTACCAATCAATCAACAATATGAATTAATCAAGAACAATAAAAGGAATTAACACTGACCAATGATTATATTGAAGAACTGATGGTTACAAGATGATGATTTAGAATCTTCGTGAACAGTAGCTGCTTTCTCTAATTCAATACGTACCAAATGATAACTGTCAGATCTATATTAAAATAGAAAGTCAAAGATGCTATTTATACAATTTAACTAACTATCAAGGAAATACAAAATAGTCCCTAGACTTTGTTTTCATCAACTAAAACATATCCTAACACGAGAGACTAATTTTTAATTAGAAAAACGTGTATTAGAATGAAGTGTATAGTAAAAAAAACTAATTATAATTTATGATAAAATTAAAACCAATCATTCCCATCAAATAATATGCAAACATGTATTTGCAAAGTATTACATTGAAATATCGTCTAACATAATTTTATAATAATATTTTATTCAAACTAATAAAAATATTATCAAACAAAAACTGTTATCATAAAAAAATGAGTAAAGGACACTTTTGGTCATTGTGGTTTGATTATTTATCCGGATTCAGTCTTTAAACCTTAATAATGTCAAATTTCATCCCTATTTTGCTAATTTTGTGCACTTTTAGTCCTTCGTCCGTTAAACTTAACGACATAACCGTTAAATGTGTAAGAATGACATTTTTACCCTTTTCATTGAGACGCTTTTAGTCCCTATGATTTTATTATTTACCCATTTATAGTCCAACATTTATTTTATTTTATTTTATCTTTATAATTATATTATTTATAGATTTTCTTAATTCATTATAAACACACTTATTTTATTTATAAATATACTTATGTTTTAATATTTCATTTACATTTACTATTGTTCGTATTTTATTTAAAAATTAACTTTTATTTTAATTAAATTATATATTTTCTTTACTAATTTATTTTAAGTTCATCTTCCTTATTAATTTTAATCTATCTATTATATAATAAAAGAGAACACCCACATTCGACCTAAAAAGATAAATACATTTTTTTAAAATATAACAACATAATAGATAAATACAATTTATTATTTATAATGTCTATAAACATTAATAGATAATTAATTCTACATACTATTTAACATTATCTAATAAATGTTGTTTATCATCATTATCGATTTGACATTTGTTAAATTTTAACTAATCAAAAAGATCTTATGTTACATAATTTATCTATAAATTTCAAGTAAAATATTAAAATAAACAAGATTATATATTAAATAAAAAAATACAACAATATTAAATAACATTTAGAAAAGACAAATACACATTATTATTTTTAAAATAAATAATAAATAATTAACTATATCCAGTTTTTGACATTATCCAATAATACTATTTGTCATCATAATCTATATAACATTACATAATTTATCTATAAACTTCAAGTAAATATTAAAAATAAACAAGATTATATATTAAATAAAAAATACAATATTATTAAATAACATCTAGAAAAGATAAATACACATTATTATTTTTAAAATAAATAATAAGTAACACCAATTTAGAAATAATTTTTTTTAATGTTAAAAAACTAACTACTATTCATATGTATTTATAAAGATACATATATAATATTCTTGACAAAAAACTATATTTTTCTTGTAATTTTTTATAATAATTAATATTTATATGCGTTAATTTTAAGTTTACAAACATATTATACAACCAATTATATTTCACAAATTATCCATGTAATGCGTGGGTTCATAAACTAGTTTTAATAATATTATTGTTGACATTTATATATGTAATTTTGTTAGTTGTGTTTAAGTAAATATAATATCGCTGATATTTTTCCTCTCCAAAGTCACTATTTCTTCAAGTATCTTCCAACCTAATCATCGACACATAAATTATATAATATGTGATGGATATATATATATATATATATATATATATATATATATATATATATATATATGTATGTATATAATTTATGTGTATATAATTTAATACACATAATATTTATGTATATATTATATAATTTATGTCTTGGATATATATATATATATATATATATATATATATATATATATATATATATATATATATATATATATATATATATATATATATATATATATATATATAGAATTTGGTTCCTGAGCGCGCCTTCTGAAATCCAGTGTACCGAGCGCACCATTCACCAACCACCGGATTAAAAATAAAGCGCGAGGGGTACGATCGACTTTCCAATGCAAGGAGATTTCTGCTTCATTAAGGTAATGGTTGTACATTCATGGAGGAATCAACGCGATTTTGGTTGCACGATCGACTTTCCTATACGAAATCGACTTTCATATACGAAATCCTCTGAAATCTCTCAATTAAATACAACCAATCGGGGAGGAATCAATTATACATTCATGGAGGAATCGATTGATATTGAGGGGCAATTTGTGCATGTTCTTGCTGAAAATACAAACCCTAATGGCGAAGATGAAGAAAAACACAGTAAGTTCAATTATACAATCAATTTTATATCCAACAATTAGCTAATGTAGGATGACCATTCACATTGATTTCCTTGTTTTTTTTTGTATGGAATATCGATAAAACACATTTAACATTGATGGTGTGTAGAAGATGAAGTCTAACATTGCTGTTCTCGTCATTCATCAAATGTGAATGGACATTTAGCTAATGTGAATGACCATTCACATTAGATGAATGATCATTCACAAAATGTAGTTGACAATTAACAGGACTAATGTAAGGTGCTGATATTGTACAACCAATGTGAATGGTAAATTTGCTAATGTGAATGGTCATGCACATTAGATGAATGATCATTCACATAAACTAGTTGACATTGCACAACATAAGTTTCTGCTGCTTATATTGTACAACTAATGTCAATGGTAAATTTGCTAATGTGAATGGCCATTCACATTAGCTGAATGATCATTCACATTGGTTGATGTTATTACTGTTTGATAGATTTGAGAATTTGAGCGTTACATGAATGACCATTGTTACTGTTTGTCATTAATCTTGTTACTGTTTGTTAGTAGTTGACAATGCACATCATACATGTTGTGCTGATATTATTTTACCAATGTGAATGGTAAATTTGCTAATGTGAATGGCCATTCACATTAGCTGAATGATCATTCACATTGGTTGATGTTATTACTGTTTGATAGATTTGAGAATTTGAGCGTTACATGAATGGCCATTGTTACTGTTTGTCATTAATCTTGTTACTGTTTGTTAGTAGTTGACAATGCACAGCATACATGCTGTGCTGATATTATTTTACCAATGTGAATGTTAAATTTTCTAATGTGAATGGCCATTCACATTGCTTATTTGACCATTCACATTGGTTGATGTTATTAGTTTTTGATATTTGGTTTACGTTACTAGTTTAAAATAATGTTTTTGATGTTGTAACTGTTTGTTGTTACGTTGAATTTGAGCATTAGATGAATGACCATTATTACTGTTTCATCATTCAATGTTCTTTTCATATAGATGAAGAGGAAGAAGCATTCTTTATTCAAACGACACCAGGTGGGCATATGTATTGGATTCCAGTTTTACCCGAAGACGTCAAGCCACGAGAAAAAATGATTTTCAATACTTTGGATGAAGGGGTTAATTTTTATAAAAGATATGCACGTTTGGCTGGATTCGATATACGTTTATCCACTCTAAAAAGAGGCGTTAAAGGTGAAGAGAGAGTGAGGGCAGTAGTATGTAACGAAGAAGGAATATCTGAAAAATCAAAACGCAGCAGCTTAGAAGGAAAGAAGCAACAGCAGCGTGTGGTACCTTCAGCTAAAAGTGATTGAAAAGCACAAATACGATTCCGTATAACAAATGAAGGGAAGTTTGAGGTTTAAAAATTTAACGAGCCCCACAATCACTGTCTCGTGTCATCCGAAGATGCATATCTCATGCGATCATCAAGGAAGCTAAACTTTGATCAACAAATAATGATTCAAAAGGCATCAAACACAAATATCGGTGCTGTAAACATCCACAAGCTATGCAAAGAGCTATCTGGAGGATACCCTTGTGTTGGGGCAACCAGGACAGATTTCAAGAATTTTAAAAGAGACTTAAATTTAGCTATGTTGGAGGTAGTGACGCACAAATGATTGTTGAAAAGTATACAAAGAAATCTGAAAATGTTAAAGACTTTCATTTTCACCACTCAATAAAAGATGGTGGATTCCTCAATGCAATATTTTGGGCAGATGAAGTAGAAGTGGCAAACTATGTTGCTTTGGTGACATAGTGTCTTTCGATGCAACATACAACACAAACAAGTAAGTATATGATTAAAATGTTGACTGTTAATATAAATTAGAACTGAACACATAGAGTACACTGATATAATATGAATTGTGAACTGTCCAGGAATCTAATGTGAATGGTCATTCAGCTAATGTGAATGGCCATTCACATTAGTTAAATGACCATTCACATTGGTCGTATGTTGACAATCATAATGTGAATGCTTAAATATGAATCGTGAATAAATATTTTCAGGCATGATATGGTTCTTGTCTCATTCACCGCTATTAACAATCATAAAAAGTGTGTTTCATTTGGCACTAGGCTGCTGAGTAAGGAGGATATAGAATCATACAAATGGCTACTCAATGCATTTATATGCGTACATAGACGAGAGCGAATATTTTTGTAACAGACCAAGACCCAAATGAAAAAGGCAATGAAATTAGTTTTGAAAAAGGCTGTCCACCGTTTCTGCATGTGGCATATAATGGATAAGCTTGCAATTAAGGTATATATGACATTAGAGATGAGTGGATACCTGCATTTTTTCGAGACATTCCAATGTCGGGATTGATGAGAACGTCTTTATCGGAGGGACAAAACAACTTCTTCAACCATTACTTGAAAAACACCTCCAATTTGGTTGACTTTTTTAGTCGGTTCGATAGCGCATTGGACTCCCAAAGAAACATGCAAAGGACATTGGATTACGAATCGAGAACAAAGATGTTGGATTTGAATATGGGGCTGAACATGGAAAAAAGGCATCAGAAATGTTCACGTTCAAGATCTTTGCTACAATCCAAGAAGAAATCATTAAGAGTTCATTTGGTGTGCTGCCAATTTCATTTGACAACGACGAAGAGACTAAGACGTATACACTAAAAGAGGTTGAAAGCGACATACGAGTTAAAAAAGCAGTACAGGTAAGCTTCATCACCTGGAAATTAATGATATCTTTGCATGTTTTATGAGACATGTATAATTATATTGTTTCTGAAATGACTCATGTGAATGGTCATATAGTGTATGTGAATGGCCAATCACATTAGCTGAATGACCATTCACATTGGTTGAAATGTGAAAACAGTATTAATGATCATTGTATCCTCATGTGAATGGCCATTCACATTAGCTGAATGACCATTCACATTGGTTGAAATGTGAAAACAGTATTAATGTTCATTGTATCCTGATGTTAGCAACCATATTAATCATCTACAGGTAGTTTTCGATGAGAAAGATGTAAATATAACTTGTAGTTGCATGCATTTCGAAAGGTTCGGCATCCTATGCCAACATATATTTTATGTCTTCAGAATTCATGATGTGGATGACATACCTGAAAAGTACATACCACTACGATGGACAAAGAATGTATACACAATCAGCCTTGCAAATTTACAACATACAACACCACAAGCATCAAAAAAGTCAACAAACTTTGAGGCAAACGTTCGTGATATGTATGGGGGTCTTGCATATTGTATACAAGTGTTACTAGGTGATGAGGAGGCTATTGAAAATGCAAAAAGGAGACATCACGAGTTGATAATGGAACTAACTGCGGGTCGTGATAAATATGTTAGCAAAAAGAAAGATGTCATAGAGCAATTGTTGGGTGTTCCTCAACCAAATGATATTACAATACTTCCACCGTAATGAATAAGAAACAAAGGATGTGGAACCTCAAAAAGATTGACAAGTGATCGAGAGAAGGCAATAACAAAAAGTGCAAGAGCTCCACGAAAATGCAAGAGATGTAATGAGCTATCAAACCATGATTCAAGGAATTGTCCAAAAAAAGATGCACAGTAAAAGAAAATAGAAAATATATAGATAGTCAGTAATACAATACATGTAATGAATAGTGATTAATGACTTGTTATTCACTTACATAGTTATTTTACAACACAAAAAGTACAATACCTATATTCTTAGTGATATAAAATGTATATCTAATTAATATCTGCTCATGTGAATGGTCCAATACATCATGTGAATGGTCATAAGACTAATATTTTACAACTTCACAAAATGGCTTTATTTCACTGTTGGTTTATGTGAATGAACATTTAGCTAATGTGAATGGCCATTCACATTAGATGAATGACCATTCACATAAAGTAGTTGACAATGCATTTTTTACATGTCAGGTGCTGATATTATACAATCAATGTGAATGGTAAAATTGCTAATGTGAATGACCATTCACATTGGTTAAATGGCCATTCACATTGGTTGATGTTACTAATTTTTAATATGTCATTTATATTACTAGTTTAAATAATATTTTTGATGTTGTTACTGTTTGATACGATTGATCATTACATATTTATAATGGAACTTAATGTTTTCATCATTCAAGTAATGTTAATGGACATCTTACTATAAAGCATATCAATAAGTATGAAACATACAAACAATTATGGTTAATCAAGTTGCATAAACTGTTGCATATATATAAATATATATATATATATATATATATATATATATATATATATATATATATATATATATATATATATATATATATATATATATATATATATATATTGTATTTAAAAATAGCTAACAAACAACTATGGTTCTGTTGTTAACCCATTTGTACATGTTCAAAACAAGAATATATATATATATATATATATATATATATATATATATATATATATATATATATATATATATATATATATATATATATATATATTGTATTTAAAAATAGCTAACAAACAACTATGGTTCTGTTGTTAACCCATTTGTACATGTTCAAAACAAGAAAAAAACTAATCTGCAGTCTGAATTGGAATCATTTGTTCGTACGTTCAACCTTGTTTTGGGTGGCTGACTTTAACAACCGCATCCTCTCACTCTTAGGCCTCTTTTTCCATTCAATAGCTTCATTATGCATGTCATCAAAATGCATGTTGATGTCATGAAGCAAAATTTTTGAAAGATATCGGCGACGAAGATGGTCTAGCTGTGGCTTCTGTAACTTCATTTGAAGTTTGAAGTCATATACCCAAGTAGGGTCTCCCATATACGTTTCCAAATGCCTCATTGTATATATGCAACACTCAACTGCATTCAAACATGAGCGCCAGACCATCTCTAGCCTAAAAGGATCAATCATTTCGATCCTATCGGCTGAAGGGTGAGAAACTTCGCGCAAATATTGAACAAACATTGCTTGCTGCAAAAGAAAATTGTTGATAATATCAGCATCATATCTACAATAATGGTACCCTTTTATAAGGATATTATTTCTGAAATAACAAATGTGAATGGTCATTCAGCTAATGTGAATGGCCATTCACATACACTAAATGGGCATTCACATTAGATGAATCACATCAGCACGTCTACAATTAATATCAGCATATTAACACAATAATCTTAAATGTATAATGATTATGCCATTCACATGTCTACACTTATTTCTGAAATGAGTCATGTGAATGGTATGTTTAATGTATGTGAATGGCCATTCACATTAGTTTAATGACCATTCACATTAATTGAATAATAAAAACAGTAAGTGCAGTTATAAAATAATCATTTGTGACATACTGTATCTATTATGTTACTGATGATACTTACAATTTCACCGGGAACAAGACCATACTTGTTTTCAAACGGAACATCCGTTGATTGATTGTCGATCACTTCAACGGCTGGATGCCTCAAATCAAAACAAATACACCACATGTGTGAGTGTATGTTTATTGAGAAAAACACCTGCAAATACACAAAATAAAAAACCATGAAATATTTCATTAATGACGTCCAGTTATTCATTAAATAATGACAACACAACATTCTTACAAGATCAACATTCTTTAAATCCTTCACATCTGGCTGATCAATAAAGGACTGCATCAAACAGCTACGAAAATGTACATAACGAGCCGCTCGATCAGGTATAAGACGAAGATCGTATGAATAAGCCTAAAACACCACAGCAAAAATGAAAATAAATTTAACACAAACATGTAATAAAAGTAATACAAATTGAAAAATAACAAAACAAAATCAGTTCATAATTGTAATCTCAGTTCATAGTTGTAATCTTTAACTAACGAATGATACAGCATGCACAAAAAACCGACTTCGAGACGATGCATTCCTAATTTTTTCTTGATAATTTAGAATAGATATCCAACAATCCAATACATGAATTGATGCATATTCACCAAGGATCATCGTCTCGAAAACACTGCGAATACCAAACAGCGATCCGTTGTTCCAAATAACGTCACTGCAAATGTGAATGATGATCAATTGTGACCGATGAATATAAACATATAAAAGCTGAAATAATAAATGATTAAAACTGAATCAAAACTAAAGAAACTCACTTTATATCTCTAGTAAAAGAAAAAAATGTTGTCTACAAGAGCTTCTTCCAAAGCAGTCAACTTAACATTCATCTCTACAACCCGGTTCATAAAAGGTGACTTCAAAGCATCAGAAACCTTCTTAATCCTTTTAACATTCTCCTCATGAATCGTCGGCTCAACCGCTAAATATTTGCCTTTCAAGTCAGCAGGTTGGGCCTCAACATTTTCAACAACACTTGTTTCCATATCATTAACCTGAATATTTTCTGATACAATCGTCTAAAAAATAGAAAAAACATCATTATTTGAAATGTGTCATGTGAATGGTCAATTGCATATACATTAGTTGAATAGCCATTCACAGCTTACTAGCACTTAAATGCATCATGTGAATGGTGATTCTGCTAATGTGAATGGTGATTGTTGTGTTAGTTAAATGACCATTCACATGATATATATACATTAGTTGAAATATATATCAATATTACAATGAAATGAGTTATGTGAATGATCATTCATCTAATGTGAATGATCATTCATCTAATGTGAATGACCATTCACATTAGATGAATGACCATTCACATTAGTCAAATAATGTTTTCCAATTATACAATATGTCAATTCACCATTAAAAGGAAGTTTATAGTATTTTATAAACCTTGATCAGCTCAGATGATGTTTCCTGAACAGAATCATCATCTTTACTCTCAGTAGCACAAACACCAACAGTTGGTTCACCTGCCAATACATTAAAATTCAGATATAATAATTATTGTTGTTGATGCTATAACAAACCATAACATAAGTAATAATTATTGTTGTTGATGCTATAACAAACCTTCATTAACAGGAGATTTCTCAATCATCTCCTCATCATTCACATGATCATCACCTTATTATAAAAACAAATACATCATAATTTAACATGAATTACATGAATCAGGTAAAATAAATTATAAAACATTAACTATGTACCAAGAACATCTCTCAAATCCGAAACAACACGCATCACATCATCTTGACTTTGAACGTATCTTTCTTCAACATCTTTTTCTTGATCTATATAAATTTTAAAAATACAAATGTAAGGATATATAAAACAAACTTAATGTGGTTTTATATTATATATTTTTTTTAAAACATTAAATGAGTACCAAAAACATGTTCCTTAGGATAAAACAAGGTATCCCAAGGCTTCTTGACATTTAACACCCTCTCATCAGAAGGGTACTCGAATAACATGCTCATCATACGCGTCTCCAAAATCGACTTTGTATCTTTAACCTCATCAAGATACCTTGAAATCTTGTCCACTTCATCCTATAACATCATTATTCACAAACTAAACATAAGCATTATTATATGATGAAATCAAAAAATTAATAGTTTCATTATTTGGCAGTATGTGAATGATCATTCATATTACCCTTTTCACAATTCACATAAACTACATGGCCTATCACAACATAGTATATCAGATCGCGATACCCGGTTTACTTCGCGGTTCTGGCAGAGCTTCCAGAGAGAGCTGGGTACACGGGTTCAGCTGAGTACAACTTACAGGCCTCAGACAGATGGGCAGACCGAGTGCACAAATCAGACACTTGAGGATATGCTGCGAGCATGTGCCATAGACTTAAGAGGTAGCCGGGATGTGCATCTCCTGTTAGTTGAGTTCGCGTATAACAATAGCTACCATGCCATGATTAAGATGGCTCCGTTCGAAGCGTTATATGTCCGTAAGTGTCTAACCCCAGTGTGTTGGGGCGAGGTCGGTGAGCGACCGATCAGTGGGCCCGAGCTATTTCAAGAGACAAGTGACAAGGTAGCTACTATCCGTGAGCACATGTGTGTTGCATAGAGACGTCAGAAGTGTTATGCTGAGCGCCGTACTTCGGAGCTCGAGTTCAATGTTGGGGATCAGGTGTTGTTGAAAATGTCTCTGTGGAAGGGTGTGATTCGATTCAGACACCAGGGTAAGCTGAGTCCGAGATATATTGGGCCGTTTGAGATAGTGGTCAGGGTCAGGGATCAGGCCTACCGATTGAGATTACCGCCAGAGTTGGCCGGTGTGCATGACACGTTCCACGTGAGTCACTTGAGAAAGTCTTTGGCGAAAGAGGATCAGTATGTGCCGTTGTCAGAAATATCAGTGGATGATCAGTTGAGATATGCTGAGCAGCCGAAGATGATTACTGATCGCCAGGTGAAGAAGTTGCACAATAAAGAGATATCATTGGTACTCGTTCAGTGGAGACACTATAAGGGTACCAGCGCGACTTGGGAGCCTGAGTCCAATATGCGGAGCCACTATCCTTTCCTGTTCCAAAGTCAGAGTTAGATTCCAGAACAAAATCTTTGTAAGGGGGGAGGATTTGTAACACCCCGACTCCCGAGCAAGTACGTGTAATTACCCCATTGACTGTTTATTTTAATGAGTATTGCGTTGGTCCAATTGCGTCCCGTATAGCGGATTATACGTGTCAGGACGGGTATTACATGGCTTTGGTAGATAATTTTAGTGGAATAATTATAAACATGGATTCACGAGATTAAATGAGATTTAATGATATAAATAGTGGATTTTTGATATCGGGGCCGGGTATCGGTGTCGAACCCACGTTATAACTGGATACATATATACGTACGCACGTTGTTTATTTCCTTCACTTTTCCTAAACTCACAAAAGTGTATGTGTGTGTAATTTTTGATGCCGGAGTCCAGAATCGAAGCCATAATCAAGGGATTAAGTTGCTAAAATAGATTAGCTACCCTTCAAGTGGTGTTCTTGAAGTTTTAATGTAAGAAACCATCGATTTGATTCTGAATTCGTATGCTAATTGTTGTGATATTTTGAGAATTGTTTAATAAGTATAATTGAAGTGGTTTTATGGGGATTTTATGAGTTTTAGCTGCTGGAATCGAGTTTGGGGAGGTGATATACCTCCTGGGAAGAACAGAGTTGAAGCAGAGGAACCTGTAACTCGTCGCGGTCGCGATGGGCTGAGTGCGGCCGCAATTAGTGGCGCGGGAGGGACCGTGTGCTAGGGATTGGGCGCGGTTCGCGATGGGAGCGTGCCCCGCGATGGGGGCAGCGCAGCCACGATTCGACTAAGTTGGGTCGCGTTTGGTTTTGGGCTGTAGGGTCTATTTGGGGTTGCTTTTGTTGGGTTTCCTATACCCTTGCTAGGTTAAATTAAAACTTTGCGGAAAATTAAATAACCTAACTATGCAAGAATATAAAACCTTAAGGATCTAACCAAACAAGCTAAGTAACTAATTATTAAAATAAAGAGATGAATAAGAAAGAACTAACCTTGAGAAAATTCCTAATTTTCTCCACGAAGAACGATTGCACGAACAGCCTCTGAATCGAGCAACAAGCGTCTAAAGCAAGATCGCCTCTAGTTGTTCACACCCAATGAAAAAAAGAAAAAGATAATTATAACTTTTCTAAGCTCAGATATCAGAGTCCCAAAACTGGTATCCATTGTGATCGTTAGAGAACTTAGAATTGAATAAGCGAGGAATGAAGCAGGCAGGGGCTGCCTATTTATAGGTTTTAGAAACCTACAAATTTTTGATCACAAATCCATGTGGGATGGATTGGTGGCCGGCCCCCCTATTAGGGTTTAGGGGTGCCCTGTTGACTATCAACTAATTGCAGTTTAGCCCCTGTACTTCCTCAATTAATTCTATTAGCTTCCGGTTAATTTATTAACTATTAATAAATTAACAAACTAACCCATTAATCAAATATAATCAATTATTTAGTTTCTAATTAATTTATTAAACATAATAAATTAACAAACTAATTAACATTATATATTTAAGTTAATCATCTTCTCTTTACAATTCATTGCATGCACCCAAAAAGGATCCAACATGATAACAATAGGTTTACAAATAATTGTGACTTGGAAACTAATTCCAACAGTCTCCCACTTGGACAAGTTTGCAACTATTTGTCTAAACACATTCTATTACCAGCCTTCCTAGCTACTCGATACAGCTGCCGAACTCTGAATCATATCAGAGCTAATCCTTTAGATAAGGGATCAACTATTCCTTCGTTCTCTGATATCGTATGAAACTAAGACATGGATTATAATCAATCTTTGGTTTCAAAATTATGTTTCTGATTTCCGATTAATATGACTATATGAGACTTATTAATTGAACACTTCAATTTTGTCTCGGTCAGGCCCGACACTATAGAGTCAACGTTTAATCATCAGAGGGCCCATAGATATCGCTTTTCCATATAGGCAAAAGGAACGAATAAACTTCGCATACACAGCGCTAGCTAACTAATAACATCGTAACTAGATACATCCGTTATAACTGGCAGTTACGCACAACGTTTGAATGCACTAAGGTATGACGGACTAGAAAACCGCAACTTCAATGTATCTCCGTCTGAAGAATAGAGGATATTATCATCTTGGAAATACTTATGATTTGATCCATGAAGTATCTTTCCAAGTGCGAGTGCCCTATACTTAAATCTCTATTAAGTACCCATGAATGTTGCAGCTATCTCTATGCTATGTCAAACTCTTGACAGTCTACTAACATTCCATGACAGTCTTTATTCAATACTAACTCCCGGTAGTACGAATGACTGAGGTATTTGAATAAAATTAATTACTCTGGGAGTTGGTTCTAAACATGCAAAAGGAAACACAACGATAAATTAATAGAAGATGGCCGCACTTTGCAAATAAATAAATCTCCATTATTTAATCACCAAATCCATTACAATTTCAAATCATTGTTACAATGTTTCAAATTCAAAACTAACTACTAAACTTTACATTATCTCGTAATCCTATGCTAACAGCATGACTACAGTGTTTCGGTTGAGAAAGTGGCTTTGTGAACGGATCAGCTGGATTCTCCTCTGATCGCACTCTTTTCATAATCACATGTCCTTCTTCAACCTTGCTACGAACAAAGTGGTACTTCCGATCAATATGCTTGGACTTTCCATGATCCTTGGGTTCTTTAGTCAACGAAACAACACTTTCGTTGTCGCAGAATATTTCGATGGGGTCTTCAACCGTTGGGACAACTCCAAGATCTCCAATGAAATTCTTCAACCAGATGGCTTCCTTTGAGGCTTCTGAGGCCGCAATATATTCTGACTCGCAGGTAGAGTCTGCCACGGTTTCCTGCTTCGAACTCTTCCACGTCACGGCTCCCCCGTTCAATAAGAACACCCAACCAGACTGTGTCCGACAGTCAGATCTATCCGTTTGGAAACTCGCATCGCAATAACCGGTTACTTTGAGTTCATCCTGTCCACCGTAAACCAAGAACCTGTCTTTAGTATTTCTTAAATACTTAAGAACATTCTTGACCGCCGTCCAATGACCTTCACCAGGGTCTTGCTGATGTCGACTCACCATGCTTAAAGCAAATGAGACATCAGGCCTCGTACATGTCATGGCATACATTATAGATCCTATGGCCGAAGCATATGGAACTCGACTCATTCTGTCTCGTTCCTCCTGTGTCTTCGGGCTCATGTCTTTACTAATCTTTATGCCATGAGCAAAGGGAAGGTTCCCCTTCTTAGACTTCTCCATACTGAACCTTTTCAGTATTTTGTCCAAGTACGTATCCTGGCTTAGTCCTATTAGACGTCTCATTCTATCTCTATAAATCTTTATACCCAGAATAAAAGCTGCATCTCCTAGATCCTTCATAGCGAAACATCTTCCCAACCAATCTTTTACACTCTGTAATGTTGGGATGTCGTTTCCTATAAGTAATATGTCATCGACATATAATACCAGGAATACTACAGTGCTCCCACTGACCTTGACATATATGCAGGACTCATCTTCGCTTCTAGAAAATCCAAACTCTGTGATTTTCTCATGAAAGCAAAGATTCCAGCTTCGAGAGGCTTGCTTAAGTCCATAAATGGACTTCTGAAGCTTACACACTTTCTTAGGATACTTGGTGTCTACAAAACCTTCAGGTTGTGTCATAAACACATCCTCTGTCAATTTCCCGTTAAGGAAAGCGGTTTTGACATCCATCTGCCAGATTTCATAGTCATGAAACACAGCTATGGCCAGAACTATCCTTATGGATTTAATCTTAGCTACCGGTGAAAAGGTTTCCTCATAGTCAATCCCGTAGGTTTGAGTATAGCCCTTTGCCACCAGCCTAGCTTTGTAAGTGTGTACTTTCCCGTTCATATCCGTTTTCTTCTTGAATATCCACTTACCACCCACCGTCTTTAGACCGGGTCTGGGATCAACCAAGTTCCAAACTTAGTTGCCATACATGGATTCAATCTCGCTATCCATAGCTTTCTTCCATTTGGCTGCCTTAGGGCCTACCATCGCTTCCCGGTAGTTAGCTGGTTCATCTAAGTCGATTAGTGTACTATCACTAATCATATCATCCTGTTCAATATGGAAACCATAGTAGAACTCAGGAGGATTGCTTACTCTACCGGATCTGCGCAAAGGTAAGGATATGTCATTGGGTTCAACAGGCATCTCAGCCTCATGTTGATGGTCAGTGTTTGCAGTTGGTTCTTCATCGGTTGTATCTTGAATCTCATCAAGATCGATCTTATTCCCACTGTCCTCTTTAGATATTATCTCCTTCTCGAGGAACACTCCTCTTCGAGATACAAACACTACGTTTTCACGTGGTTTGTAAAATAGATATCCAAATGACTCTTGTGGGTAACCGACGAATAGACACTTTTCAAATCTTTGACTGAGTTTGTCAGAGGTCTCTCGTCCAACGAAGACTTCACAACCCCAGATCTTGATGTGACCAAGGGAAGGACGCTTTCCCTTCCACATCTCGTAAGTTGTCTTTGAAAACTTTCTTGGTGGGTACTAGATTTAGAATATGTGCCGCAGCTTCTAATGCGTAACCCCAGAAACTCACTGGAAGTGTTGCTCGACTCATCATAGATTGGACCATGTCTAACAAGGTCCTGTTTCTCCTCTCCGCAACTCCGTTGAGTTGTGGTGTTCTAGGAGGTGTTAACTGGGAAACTATTCCACAGCTTCTAAGATGATCGAGAAACTCGATACTAAGGTACTCTCCTCCCCTGTCGGAGTGGAGAACCTTTATCTTTCTGCCCATTTGATTCTCTACTTCACTTTGATATCTTTTGAATGTCTCAAAAGTGTCGGACTTATGTTTAATTAAATAAACATATCCAAATCTACTATAGTCATCTGTAAAGGTGACATAGTACCGATTTTCCCCTTTTGTAGCACATCGGAATGGCCCACATACATCTGTGTGGACCAAATCCAATAGTCCTTCACCTCTTTCACACGTTCTTGTGGATGGTGATTTTGTCATCTTGTCCAGTAAACAGGATTCGCATACATCATCCGATTTTAGGTCGAATGATTCCAACACTCCATCCTTTTGGAGTTGGGCGATGCGTTTCTTGTTAATGTGCCCAAGGCGACAGTGCCACAATTTGGACTTATCAATTTCGTTAGAATCAATATTAAATAATAGGTTGTTATCACACTCAACAGTTTCATATATGCCATTATAAGGACAAGCTTTGAATATAAAAACATCATTCAAATAAACCAAAATACTTCCATTATTATTATCAAAGCTGAAATTGTATCCATCCTTATACAAGGCAAATAAAGAAATGATGTTCCGATTCATATCGGGTGAATAACAGCAATTATTTAAGCTAATCTCTACTCCTGATCTAAGCACAAGCTGGAACCTTTCGACTTTCTTCACAGGCGTGATCTTTCGATTCCCCATGATTAGGTTCAGCTCCCCATGCTTCAAGCTTTTACTTTTCCTTAGTCCCTGCAATACAGAGCAAATGTGAGTACCACATCCTGTATCAAGAACCCATGAATTAGAGATAGAAGTGTTATGGAGTTCGATCATGAACATACCTGAGGTGCTGGCCTTTTCGACTTTGCCGTCTTTAAGGTCCTTCAGATATGATGGGCAGCTTCGCTTCCAGTGCCCCTTGCCATTGCAGTAAAAGCATACTGCTTCCTTCGGATCTTTAGTAGGCACAATACCGGACTCTGTTCTCCCTTGAGACCCTTTCTTGGACTTTCCTTTTGGGGCCTTCCAGGATGACTTTCGTTTCTTTGAGGCCTTACCGACAGTAAGCACAGGGGCCACAGGGGTCTCATCTTTCTTGATGCACTGTTCAGCGGTTCGGAGCAGATTATGTAGTTCCATAATTGACGTCTCCTTCTGATTCATGTTCATCTAATAGGAGAGTACGAACTGATTATAGATGGTGGGCAGTCCAGAAAGAATGATATTGGTGGAGAACTCAGAGTCAAACACCATATTGAGAGCCTCCAGCCGGTCGAAGTACCCCTTCATCTCAAGGACGAAAGTGCAGATAGATGTTCCAGGTTTTGGTTTGCAGGCCATGAGGGATCTTACCACATCAAGGCGCTCTTTGCTCGCCTTAGCCTCAAACATCTCTCGCAGCTGCTGATTCATCTCAAAGGCCCATGTATTCTCGAAGGCTTTAGCAAGCTCAGGAACCATGGATGACGCCATGATACAGGACACTTTGTTTGCATCATCGTAATGTTTCTGGTGTGCGTCCATTTCCTCCTGGGTGGGATTCTCATTTAGTGTGGGAATTTGTTCATCGAGAACATACTCCTTGTTCTCGTACCTCAGCGTAAACCTGAGGTTTCTCATCCAGTCCACATAGTTCGGACCAGATAGTTTCTCCATACCCAGAACGGAAAGGAGTGAGAAGTTGGATGCATGGTTGGGAGCAGGAGTGGGAGACCAGTAGAAGTAGACATCTGTGAGATAAAATTTTAGTTAGTATGAAGTATTCCTTAAACAATTTACCCAATTTGAATTAAGGCTAGGATCCATATTTTCGATTCGTTTTATGAAAAGGGTCGCCGTAATCACGCCACAAATTTATTTTAGGTGGACAAACTCTTGTCGATTTCAATCTCTATGAAATTCCTAGATCTTTTGAGATTCGTTGAATCTTATCAATGGCATGTTAATCTCGGTTATGCTCAACTACTATCCGTAACTGGGTTGCCGAGGATCACGGACAAGATGGTGAATCTAACCATGCAAAACTGCGTAAGACCCGGCACGGATCAGTCCGGGAATCGCGAGTCCTACATCACCTCCTAATATGTCTCTCATCAGTGTGCCGGTCAATACACACGCTCCACTAACAGTGCATATTGGAGATGTGCATTTTTCATGGATTTGCATACTAATTCACTTTTGATATATCTAAAACGAGATTTTTGTTTTAGTACTTTAGATTATAATTTTAATCTGGACACCATCCTATCAAAAGTCCTCGGTAGCTCCATTGAACGCACAGCGAAGCGGAGGAGGTAGGTCAGCGCGAAGCTGTTAAAAACCTACTCCTTTAGGGAAGCAGAACGACCCGCCTTATACCTCGTTTATAGTTTGTTCATTATGGGTTAGCCGATTTATCAATTGACTGACGATGTAATTAGATTTAAATGATATATATATATAATCAATAATACATATATAAATGTAACATCCCATTTTTGAGATAATTGCGTGGAATTATTGTAGTGGATATTTAAATAATTATTATCGTGTTGGGCCAATGAGATCCCGCTTAGTGGATATATACGTGTCGGGTTATGAGTTACGTGGCGTCGTGTAATTAATTTAGTGGATTAATTATATATATTGAGTTCGTGGATTTAATTGGGTTAAGTGGATTTTAATTCTGAAAATGTGATATCGGGTTCGGGTAATTGGGTCGGAACCCGCTAAAATGGAAATAATATATGTACGCCTCCTTTTCCCTTCCTTATCTAGAAAGTTTTGTGTATGTGTGTGTGAAGGTGTTCGTGTATGTGGTGTATGAATCCAGCAAAGATTGGCCATCCTAACTGAGTTTGAGTGTTGAATCTGATCCTCTTCTTCACCCTTTGAGTTCTTGAAGTGTGAAGGTAAGAATCTATTGGGTTTTGGTGTTGAAATTTGTATGTGATTGTTGTAAATTCGTGAAATTGGATTCTGAAATGATTGAGTAGTCATATATGCGTTTCGTGAGATATTTTGATTGCTGGAGTCGAGATTTGGAGGTTGAAGCCCCTGGAACCGCCATGGAAATCGAGCAGGGAAGAAGCAAATCGCCAGGGATCGCGGCCGCGATGCTCTGGGCGCGGTCGCGACGCGGCCGGCAGCAGTGCGGGCGCGATGGAGTGGAGCGCGGGCGTGTTCGGGGTCCGTGGGCCGGGGCTGTTGGGGCCGGGTTCGGGGGTTTTCGGGTTTGAGTTCCGTTTAAGATTTTTGGGTTATATCTCGTTGGGTTTTCGGGATATTGTTGGGATTGTTTTTGGAGTGGGTTTTCATCGGGACTTCGGGTTTTCGTTTGAGATTTGGTTTGAGTATTCGGGTTCCGTTGAGAGTTATTTTTAGTCGGGTTTTGATCGGGTTCTTGGAGTTTCGTTGGATTGTTTATTGAGTCGGGTCCCGTTTAGAATTGTTGAGTCAGGTTTGGAATAAGCTTTCGGGGTTCTGTTGACATTGCAATTGAGTCCGAGTCGAGTTTATGTTCATTATGAGTTTGTGAGATGCATTCGTGGAATTGTGTTAACAAATTGGGATTTGTGTAATTTCAGGGACGAGTCAGGGAGTCGAGCCGAGTCAGAGATTCCGAGATTAGTGGATCGACCAGATGAGTACCCGAGTTCTTTTCTAAACCGCGGGACCGTTTTCCGAGTCATAATTGTGCAACTAGCTTCGTGTATGTGTATATTGTGCAATGTGTTTGAGACAGGGACGCGAGCCACAAGTATGATTCTATTCTTACATATGTGATATATGTGCATGAGATGAGATCCAGTCCGGGGTCCGTGATGAGTTCCATACGGACGGTGATTCGCGATGGGTTATCGCGCGGGTTGACTGTCCCTAACAGTCCTTGGGGCGTGTATACACGGCAGGGCCTGTAGCCGGTTCGCGCCCGTGCTACAGGGTGTGAGCTAACCACCGGTGCACACGGTCGTTAGCTGGGGAAGGGTCCCCCTTAGTGATTCTGTGTGCAGGGCTTGAGATCTCATGTATGTGTTCATACCTGCATCGTGATGTTGATTGCCAGAGACAGAGTTAGGGTTTGTGCTGTGTGTATGTGCTATGTGTACGCTTGTTATGTATTTATTGTGCAGAGTCTAACCCTCGAGTACTCACGAGCTTTCGAGCTTACGTATTCGAGTCTTCCATGTTCAGGGTATTAGCGACGAGATCAGTAGCCGTGCTTGTTGATTTGGGATCGAGGATTATCCGGGAAGCTTTATGTCAGTTTTGTTTAATGATCTGATCTGTATTGTTTGTGTTAATATCTTTGGGCTTGTGCAATTAGTGGATTATATGTTATCAGCAATTATGTGAAAGTTTTAAATTATCAGTGATTCCAGTTTATCTTATGACATGTGCATGATAGAGATATTGCGATGTTGCCACATGTGTATTGTATTGACGTGGCATTTCAGGGTTCGGGGAGGGTGTTACAGCATGGTATCAGAGCTTGTGGTTTGAAGTCTGAGTATCATTAGTGGATGCTTAACTTAAACCTTGTTCCGATCCGTGGGGGATCTATTGCGATTGATTTTAGTGGAATTAATTAACCTGGCTTAGTGTATAACGCTAGGTGATCTACCTATGGTTCTCAATTGTTTTGGTTTGTGCAGATAGTTATGGCAGATCAAGGTGAGGGATCCGGCGCGAGTAAGCCGCCAGGAGACGAGTTCATTCGCAAGTCAGAGCTTCTGGGGGTATTGACAGAGTTTTATAGGCAACAGAGAGAGCAAGAGCGGGAACAGGGTCAGAGTATGGGACCACGTGCTGGGGGTGGTCCGGATACGGGTGCGGGTGCCTCTTCATCTACGTCTCGGCGAGGGGGTTCGTTTAAGGATTTCATGACCGGGAATCCGCCAGAGTTTAGAGGCGGGGGCGAGCCAGGGATGGCTATGGCATGGGAGCGCGAGGTGGAGGCTGCTTTTCGAGTTGCGCACGTGGAGCCGAGGGATATGGTAGGGTATGCAGCTTATTTGTTGAGAGGAGGAGCATCTCAGTGGTGGAAGTCCATCGAGTCAGCTATGACTTCTTCTGCGGCTTATGTGATGACGTGGGATCAGTTTAGAGCTGTGTTCGAGCTGCAGTATATTCCCAGAGACGAGAGGCGAGAGATGGAGCGGCGATTTCTTCATCTACAGCAGGGTGAGATGACAGTGCAGCAGTATGTGGACCAGTTTAATGAATATTCGCAGTTTGCCACCCATCATATCGCCACCGAGCAGCGAAAGGCCGATGCATTCATTGATGGATTGCGAGCTGATATTAGAGAGTTTGTTGGGATGCACGAGACTCCTACCTTCGCCAGAGCATTAGAGATGGCCCGCATCAGGGAGCGGGAGATAGCCAAGCAGAGAGAGGACTCATTCTTTCAGCGCCGACGTGTGAGGACTCCCGAACGGTCCTCGAGAGATCGGAGGCATTCCAGAGACGATTCCAGGGAGCGGCGTTCGGGCCAGAGTTCGAGAGACAGACGAGACAGAGACAGAGACAGGGACAGGGAGCAGAGGTCGAGTGGACCGAGACGGAGCCAGCGATCAGAAAGTCAGAGTCAGAGACAGAGTTCAAGGTATACAGGGAAGAGTTAGAGCAGCGTAGGGCAGAGACCTCGAGATGGGGGAGATAGAAGAGACAGTTCGACTGGAGATCGGGAGTGCCCGAGATGCCACCGTCGCCATAGTAGGCCGTGTGTGCCCATGTGTTATCGATGCGGTCAGCGTGGGCATGCTGCCGCCACGTGTACAGTCCCAGAGCCATTGTGCTTCCGTTGTGGGAGACCGGGGCACAGAGTACGAGACTGTCCAGAGCCGGGACCAATGGTGCAGGGTGCGAGTTCTAGTGGGGCCAGAGCAGAGCCGTCGTCATCCGGTCATCATGACTCTAGGGCGCGGGGTCGAGTCTTTCAGGCGACTGCTGAGGAAGCTCGAGATGCTGTTGATATGGTTCCGGGTATGTTTCTCTGAGCTTGCTTGAGTGTGTGTTAGTTGTGGGGCGGGCTATTGGGCTATGTCTGTGATAAGTGTATGTGTTCTGTTGCGTGTGACTGCGTTGTTTGTGTTATGATTATGGGATTCGGTGACAGAGGGGTGGGATTATTGCATATGGGCTGTGTAGGGTTGTCATGTTAATGTGCTAGATTGGGGAATTGTGTAATGTTAGTGGATTAATTCGGTTGAGTTATGTGAGCTATATGAGTATCTATTACGAATGTGTTGTGATGTGTTAGTGGATTATCATATTGATAGTGGAATTAAATTCTTGTGTGTGCTATCCATATCTATGATATTGTGTTTTATGAGATGCGTTTATTTGTCGTGGTGAAAAGAGTCGAGAGTTCTGTTGTGATAGTGGATTAATCTATTGCGAGTGGATTTAATCCCTTTATGAGTTTAACCATGTTTATGAGTTTGTGTTTAGTGATTCGAGGGAGATGTCTTTATGTGTTGTGTTAGTGGATGATCTATATAGAGCTATGTGAGTATGCGATAAAAGAGAGTGAAAATCGATGGATTGAGATCATACGTGGGCTGAGTGGCTTATGAGGTGACGCCACGAGAAGATTCTGTGAATAAGGGATATATCAATTGCAGATATGCGAATTAGGGGATTTAATTGAGCTATTAGTGGATTGACTAACTGTGAAGTGAAGATGTGTATTAGTGATGATTGTGTCATTCAGAGTTCAAATGCGAATTAATTAGAGTTGTTGATAATGTCGAGAGTTGTGAGTCAACATTTTCAGGGATTTAACATAAGAAATGTGTATTGCGAATGGCTCGCGATAGATTCCGG
Organism: Centrapalus pauciflorus; assembly: GCA_020465985.1. Classification (NCBI taxonomy): domain Eukaryota; kingdom Viridiplantae; phylum Streptophyta; class Magnoliopsida; order Asterales; family Asteraceae; genus Centrapalus; species Centrapalus pauciflorus. Next base: position 92,613 of record JAANYP010004803.1, on the reverse strand, counting down.
GGACGGAATCTCTTTAAGAGGGGAGGATTTGTAACATACCATTTTTGAGATAATTGCGTGGAATTATTTTAGTGGATATTTAAATAATTATTATCGTGTTGGGCCAATGAGATCCCGCTTAGTGGATATATACGTGTCGGGTTATGAGTTACGTGGCGTCGGGTAATTAATTTAGTGGATTAATTATATATATATTGGGTTCGTGGATTTAATTGGGTTAAGTGGATTTTAATTCTGAAAATGTGATATCGGGTTCGGGTAATTGGGTTGGAACCCGCTAAAATGGAAATAATATATGTACGCCTCCTTTTCCCTTCCTTATCTAGAAAGTTTTATGTATGCGTGTGTGAAGGTGTTCGTGTATGTGGTGTATGAATCCAGCAAAGATTGGCCATCCTAACTGAGTTTGAGTGTTGAATCTGATCCTCTTCTTCTCCCTTTGAGTTCTTGAAGTGTGAAGGTAAGAATCTATTGGGTTTTGATGTTGAAATTTGTATGTGATTGTTGTAAATTCGTGAAATTGGATTCTGAAATGATTGAGTAGTCATATATGCGTTTCGTGAGATATTTTGATTGCTGGAGTCGAGATTTGGAGGTTGAAGCCCCTGGAACCGCCATGGAAATCGAGCAGGGAAGAAGCAAATCACCAGGGATCGCGGCCGCGATGCCCTGGGCGCGGTCGCGACGCGGCCGGCAGCAGTGCGGGCGCGATGGAGTGGAGCGCGGGCGTGTTCGGGGTCCGTGGGCCGGGGCTGTTGGGGCCGGGTTCGGGGGTTTTCGGGTTTGAGTTCCATTTAAGATTTTTGGGTTATATCTCGTTGGGTTTTCGGGATATTGTTGGGATTGTTTTTGGAGTGGGTTTTCATCGGGACTTCGGGTTTTCGTTTGAGATTTGGTTTGAGTATTCGGGTTCCGTTGAGAGTTATTTTTAGTCGGGTTTTGATCGGGTTCTTGGAGTTTCGTTGGATTGTTTACTGAGTCGGGTCCCGTTTAGGATTGTTGAGTCAGGTTTGGAATAAGCTTTCGGGGTTCTGTTGAGATTGCAATTGAGTCCGAGTCGAGTTTATGTTCATTATGAGTTTGTGAGATGCGTTCGTGGTATTGTGTTAACAAATTGGGATTTGTGTAATTTCAGGGACGAGTCAGCGAGTCGAGCCGAGTCAGAGATTTCGAGATTAGTGGATCGACCAGGTGAGTACCCGAGTTCTTTTCTAAACCGCGGGACCGTTTTCCGAGTCATAATTATGCAACTAGCTTCGTGTATGTGTATATTGTGCAATGTGTTTGAGACAGGGACGCGTGCCACAGGTATGATTCTATTCTTACATATGTGATATATGTGCATGAGATGAGATCCAGTCCGGGGTCCGTGATGAGTTCCATACGGACGGTGATTCGCGATGGGTTATCGCGCGGGTTGACTGTCCCTAACAGTCCTTGGGGCGTGTATACACGACAGGGCCTGTAGCCGGTTCGCGCCCGTGCTACAGGGTGTGAGCTAACCACCGGTGCGCACGGTCGTTAGCTGGGGAAGGGTCCCCCTTAGTGATTCTGTGTGCAGGGCTTGGGATCTCATGTATGTGTTCATACCTGCATCGTGATGTTGATTGCCAGAGACAGAGTTAGGGTTTGTGCTGTGTGTATGTGCTATGTGTACGCTTGTTATGTGTTTATTGTGCAGAGTCTAACCCTCGAGTACTCACGAGCTTTCGAGCTTACGTATTCGAGTCTTCCATGTTCAGGGTATTAGCGACGAGATCAGTAGCCGTGCTTGTTGATTTGGGATCGAGGATTATCCGGGAAGCTTTATGTCAGTTTTGTTTAATGATCTGATCTGTATTGTTTGTGTTAATATCTTTGGGCTTGTGTAATTAGTGGATTATATGTTATCAGCAATTATGTGAAAGTTTTAAATTATCAGTGATTCCAGTTTATCTTATGACATGTGCATGATAGAGATATTGCGATGTTGCCACATGTGTATTGTATTGACGTGGCATTTCAGGGTTCGGGGAGGGTGTTACAATAAATTTCTTTTAAATCTTAGGGGTTTAATTTTAAACTTTTAAAATTAAAAGGTCTATTTTAAACATTTTAAAATTCAGGGTATATTTTAAACAATTAATATTAGGGTTTAAATTAATATTTATATTTTATATATATATTTCGGTTTCAATATTTAAATAAAATAAGAAACATTTAATTATTAAATATATATATTAAATCCGAAACCTATATATATAACCATATAAATCCTCAAAATTTAAACCTAGGATAATACAAGTTTATCCTAATAAATTATGATATTCTAAAACCTTTAGGATAAGCACTTAATTTAAAATAAGGTAATTTCTAGATAAATAGGATTTATGATAAACCTAGAAAATCAAGCTTATCTCTAAGGCATGTTTATCTAAAACCCCAAAAATCAAACCCTTAATTAAATTAATAAAATCCTAAATTAATAAAATAATAATTTATTTAATATTTCAGATTTATCCATTTAAAACCTTTTAAAAATCCGAAAATTTGAAGATAAAATATGAAAAACAATTTTCAAAATTTAGACAATTAATTTAATATTTAAAAACTATTTTAAAAATTAAATAATTATCAAAAAAACGAATTACTCCAAAAATTTCGAAAAATTAATTTTTAATTAATTTTTCGGATTTATTTAATATTTAAAAATTAATTTTAAGTTTAAATAATTTAATTTAAAATTTAAAACACCATTAAAATTAAATCAAAATTCCAAAAATTAATCAAAACAAATTTCAAAATTTAAGAACAAGATTATCATCTCAAAATTAGTGCAAAGCTCGTTAGGTTAACCTGGCTCTGATACCACTGTTGGGTTTCCTATACCCTTGCTAGGTTAAATTAAAACTTTGCGGAAAATTAAATAACCTAACTATGCAAGAATATAAAACCTTAAGGATCTAACCAAACAAGCTAAACAACTAATTATTAAAATAAAGAGATGAATAAGAAAGAACTAACCTTTGAGAAAATTCGCAATTACGATTGCACGAACAGCCTTCTTAATCGAGCAACAAGCGTCTAAAGCAAGATCGCCTCTAGTTGTTCACACCCAATGAACAAAAGAAAAGATAATTATAACTTTTCTAAGCTCAGATCTCAGAGTCCCAAAACTGGTATCCCTTGTGATTGTTAGAGAACTTAGAATTGAATGAGCGAGGAATGAAGCAGGCAGGGGCTGCCTATTTATAGGTTTTAGAAACCTACAAATTTTTGATCCCAAATCCATGTGGGATGGATTGGTGGCCGGCCCCCCTATTAGGGTTTAGGGGTGCCCTGTTGACTATCAACTAATTGCAGTTTAGCCCCTGTACTTCCTCAATTAATTCTATTAGCTTCCGGTTAATTTATTAACTATTAATAAATTAACAAACTAACCCATTAATCAAATATAATCAATTATTTAGTTTCTAATTAATTTATTAAACATAATAAATTAACAAACTAATTAACATTATATATTTAAGTTAATCATCTTCTCTTTACAATTCATTGCATGCACCCAAAAAGGATCCAACCTGATAACAATATGTTTACAAATAATTGTGACTTGGACACTAATTCCAACAGCTTTTTGGGGGTCAATCAGTTATATTAATGATTATTGAAATTATCTGTTGAAATGGGAATTAATCTAGGAAGATTTATTATGTGTTCAGGGACTGATAGTGATCGGTGCGAGACAGGTTTGGGTCCGCGGTTGGGGGTGATAATTAGCGAAGTGATCCAGGTGAGTACGCTAGATCTTTTAAAAAGACTAGTCGTCGTCTGTTGAGTCTTTCCGTGTTTATATTTCATATGTGTATATATGAATTGTATGGGCACTGCGAGCTGCCCCTCAGGTATGAGCTTACCTTTCTTTATATGTGAATACATAATATTGTGTATGAGATCCATTATAGTGTGATCGCAATGAGTTATCGTGGGAGCTGTGTAGCTCTGTTTAAACCTGTGTAGGGTTCCCATATAAATATGCGGTTATTATTCCTGCTAGCTCCGACGGGCGTGGCTTGGACGCAGGGGGGAGGGGTTTCCCCAATTGAGATGAGTATCTCATTCTGTATTGGATCTCGAGTGCCTCTGGGCAGAGACTAGTGTGGCATGTGTTATGCCATGTAGTGTAGAGATATGATGTTGCCATGCACTATGTGATTATGTGTTTACTGCAGTGTCTAACCATTGTGTGCTCACGAGCTACGAAGCTTACATATTAGGGTCTAATGTGTATCAGGGGAGCCGAAGATAGGGCCGCCAACTCCTGAGCGAAAGTAGGAGCTTGATCTTGTTGTTGCCGAGGGTTCTGCACTTTTGCTGATTGTATGTGACTACCGTACTGTTGGAAACTTGTTTAGATGTATGGGAACTGTATGCGGATATTGGGATCCGGGTTTGGGTTTTGTATGTCGGGTTGACTTCTAAAAATTGTGATTAATGTGTGTAAAATGTTTTAAATAATTAGCGTTTGTGTAAACCTTGACATTGTGAAACGGATTCTATATGCGTTAATGTCACCTGCTTATTGTTAATGACGTGACTTTTATCCCGGTTTGGAGGGTGTTACAGATGAAAACATACAAAATTCAAAAAAACATATAAATATTATAATAAGAGTAAATTACAAAAATGGTCCCTGTGGTTTGGTCAAAATTATGGATTTGGTCCCTGGTTTTTAAAAATTACATAAATGGTCCCCAAAAACACTATTTACTTGCAAAAATGGTCCCTCTTTCTCTTAACTCTTTGTAAATGACGATTTTACCCTTTTCTTAATAACAAATTTGGTCCCTCAACTATATATTTTATTTTCAATTTTAGTACTTATCATAAATTTTTACTTTTTGTTTAAATATTAAATGTTAACTTAAAATTTTCATTACTATTATTATTATTTATTTTTTAAAATATATTTATTTTATTATTAAAGTTATCATTATTTTTACCTTTATATTTATTTACTTTACGTCACTTTTATATATCCAATTTATTAATTAAAGTTTTATTATCTTACGTTTATTTGTAAAAAATATTTACACATTTTTATCTTTTATATGTTTGCATCTAATTATAGAATTATCTTAATATTTTTTTTATTTAATTATAATTTTTATGACAAAATAATAAAATTGGGGACAGTTTAATTTAACTATTTTGTTACGTATAGTGGCGCTCAACCTATCGTTTATTCTAATTATTTTGGGGCTTTATTCATTTTGATTTAAATATTTTTATTGTAAAACATTTTACTGATTTATTCATTTTATTATGATTATTTTGTTACATTTATATGTTTCTATTTTTATTCTGATTATTTTATTACATTGATATGTTTGATTTAATTATGAAATATACAAACCAAAATGTATCTAACTAAACAAAAAGTATACAATCCAAAATGTATACATCTCATTAAATCAAAACATATAAATGTTTATGTTAAGTTTATATATTTTACTTAAAAATTACAGGTAATTCGAAATGTATTAACGTTACAAATTACATAAGATAAAATGAATCACATGTTAAGTTTATATATTTATTATTGAAAATAGTAATTAAGTCGAAATGTATTAACGTAACAAAATATTTAACTAAAAAGAATAAACGTTAACTTTATATTATTTTCATTAGAAATTATAATTAAATCAAAATGTAGTCAGTAACGAAATTATTAAAACAAAATGAATAAAGCACTAAAAATACTAAATTTCAAGTTAACGTATTAATATAAAAATATATTAAAATGAAAATGAAAAAAATACTGAATGTGAATACAAACATATTGATAAAAAGATATTTAAATAAAAATGAATAAAACTCTTAGTTTATATATTTTCTTAAAAAATATAATTAAATCAAAGTATATTAATGTAATGAAATAGTTAGATAAAAACATATAAAAAATAAAAATGTATAATAAATGAAACACAAGATAATTAAATATATAAAGAAACATAAATAAAATATTCTAATGGGATAAATTTTAATAAATGTAGAATAAATAAATTTTAAAAAATAAAAATGTATAATTAATAATAATTAATTTTTTAAATTAGCATTTAAAATTTAAACAAAACTAAAAATTAATAAAAAGGACTAAAATTGAAAATAAATTACATAGTTGAGGGACTAAAAATGTTATTGAGAAAAAGGGTAAAATCGTCATTTAAAAAAAGTTAAGAGAAAGAGAGACCATTTTTGCAAGTAAATAGTGTTTTGAGGGACCATTTATGCAATTTTTAAAGACTAAGGACCAAATCCATAATTTCGACCAAACCACAGGGACCATTTTTGTAATTTACTCTTATAATAATGAAATCTATTATAAAAAAAATTTTAAAAAATAAATTCAATACACAATAAAAATGAAAAAAAATTAATTAAATAGATAAAAAAATATATCTTTGATAAAAAAATATATACATATTAAATAATAGTATTAATTAATTAATTAAATCATCATTTATGAAATTATGATTTAAAATTTAAAAACAAAAAAAAATCATGAAAAAAAGTGACCAAAATTGTTATTAAGAGTAAATTACATAAATGGTCCCTGTGGTTTCTTTAAAATTATGGAAACGGTCCCTCAACTTTCAAAGTTGCAGTGACGATCCCGCAAACCACTTTTTACTTGCAAGAATTGGTCCATCTATTTTTAAAAATGATGATTTTGCCATTCTCTCAATTACAAGTTTGGTAATTTCTAATTTGGTCCTTTTTATTGATTTTTTATTTTTGGTTTCAAATTTGAAATATTAATTTAATAAATTATGATTTAAATAATTGTTAAATATATTATTATTATTAATTATATTTATTTATTTTGTTATTTAAATTTGTATTTATTTACTAACAATTATTTTTATTTATATACTTAATTAGTTTATTTATGCATCTTTTTATGTATTCAATTTATTCATTAAAGTTTCATTTATTTATATTTTATTGGTTAAACTATTTGTATAATTAAATTATTTATACTTTTCCATCAAACTATTTAATTCCATTAATAAATTCTGGAATAAATTACAACACATGTAATGAAGTACAACTTATGTACAGAGAAAATTCAACACATTTGGACTGTTGAAGTTGGGAGCAAATAATGGTAGACCTGTCCAACTGATTGACAACTTCCATTCTTCATCTACTCATTACTAGTAGATGGACCTTGAAGTTGTTGTTGTTGTTGTTGTTGTTCAGTTTTTATTTGAGCCCGTTCCAGACTGGCATCAATGTCTTCTAATTCACTTGTGAGGAACATGAAATCTGGGCTCTCTAGTTCTCCTCTTCTATAGAAGACCTTAAGTTGTTCCCATATGACGACTCTCCCTCTTGCATGTCTTTCAAAGGCATTTGAGAGTCTGAAGACAATAATTTGCTTAAGACCAGCTTTGTGAAGATCTGAAGCTCTCTAGAAACACATTCTATTAGATAGAGGATCCACAAAGAAAACTCCTACTTCAGGCTCTTCAATAAATTTTCCCTCTTCAGGTTCAACACCTTTGGGCAGGCTATGATCAACTCCTTTGATCTCAACAGCGTACATACCTTGCTCAATCATCATCACCAGTTCCTCAAGCTCTGTATCCTTCTTTTGTCTAGGCTTGATCTTAGGTTCCACTTGTGAGGTACCTTTGATCATTTTTTCTGAGATCAAGACTAGATCTCTTACCTTCTCCATCAGCTTCTTAACATATGCCATGACAGTTTTGTCAGTTTCAAATTTTGATCTGCTCTGGTCAACTACTAGTTCTACCCACTCTCTGTATCCCATGTTTGCAACATCAATGGATTCATAAGCTTCCAATTCAGGACCATCAGCACCGAGCCTTGTGATATGAAGCCTCCACTGTTTGTTGGTACACCCTGTGTGACGATAGCAGTCTAAGTATTGTTAGCATTTTGTGTAAGTCAAGTTACGTAGTACTGAATATTGACTAGTGTTTGATATATGTGATTATGTGTGTTTAATATTTGTTGTTTGTATGTTTGAACTTGGTGTAACATATTACAAGAAGTTCAAACATAAATTTCAAAGATATATTCAAACATAAATTAAACTATATGTTCAAATAGAAGTTTGATAGTTGAAATTCGAATTTGATATAAATTCGAATTTGTACTTAAGGTAGATTCGAATTTTTCATAAGGACAAATTCGAATGGGCCTTGGGCCTAGTTCAAATTTGTCCTAGACAAACTCGAATCTGTCAGTATAATTAAGGGTTAACCCGGATAATTATTAGACTTTGTAGAATTTCAGAGAGTGATTAAGCAAAGGCGATCTCGAATTTGCTAGCAATCAGAGAGTAGTTTCGGAGAGAATCATTGTGTAGGGGCGTTCAAGGTTGTTCGTCTATCACCGTGGTAGTGTCCGTGTTTCCGTGAGTGTGATCTTACCGTCAAGCCGCTAACGAGGATTCCGCACTCGTTGGACGGTGTCGCGTCTAGATAGATCCGTGAGTTCAAGACCTTACAAGTGGTATCAGAGCCTTTGGGGTGTTCTTGGTGTTCTTAGTGTTCATAAGCAACATCCTAGGTTTATTGACGTTTTGGACGGTTAATATCACGATTTTGGAGGTTTATTCGAGCTTATCAAGTCAGATTTTGGAAAATACTTTGTTGTAGTTCAAGTTTTTGATCGAAATCAGTATTTTTACTCGTAAAAATATTGGTTTAATCTGAAAAACTTGAGAAACTCGAAGTATTAGCCGTTTTTCAAACTTGCGGCGCTCGAGTTTATTAAGGGGGTATTAGGGTTTGCTCAGTTTCGAGTTTTACATAAAATACGCTCCTTTCGAGATTCCTTAGGGTTTGATTCGAATTTGGCCTATTCGAATTTGCTTGGATTTTAGATTTTACACTAAAATCGAAGTGGGATTTCGAATTTAAGAGGACCTTTGAGTTTGTCTTTAATTTCGACTATAGTTGGACTTCAAACTTAATTTCGAATTTAATTCCAAACCAGTTTAAATTAATTACATTCGAATTTATTCAAATTCGAAAGAATTCTTTTAAATTAATTTCGAACCAAATTAATTAAGTTTGAATTCAAATATATTTAAAATAATGACAAGTCTGCAGAGGTTTATGGAGATGGATCACGAGTTCGGAAAAGCGAATTCACCACCGAAGTTGATGAAAATTGAGGATTATTACTGGTGGAAGGATAGGTTTGCCGACTTCGCGAGGTTTAATGACATGCGAATGTAGATTTGTATTGACGAAGGATACATTCCACCAATGGCTGAGGTTGAAGGACGACAAAAGATCGTGCCTTATTCGAAGATGAAGGATGACGATAAAAAGCTGTATGAAGCCGCGAACCGTGCATTCGCTATCATCAGAATGGCATTACCTCAGGAGATCTTGCACACTTTCCGTAATCAGAAGACAACAAAAGAGCTGTGGGATGCGTTGGAGAAACGGTGTGAAGGTAACCCGAGGGTCAGAAAGAATAGAATGGAAATGCTCAAGCAGCAGTTCGCGATCTTCAAAGCCTTGAAGAACGAAAAGCTGGATGAGACTATTACACGATTCTATCATTTGCTAACTGAGTTAGACAGCCACGATGTGGAGTATAGTGAAACAGAGAAAATTAACAAAATTCTGGATGCTTTACCGGCCAAATGGGAGATGTATGTGGCCTTGATAAAGCATGATGAAGATAAATTCTATACTCTAACCCTAGGTAATGTTATAGGCACGCTGAGAGCCTATCACTTTGAGTTGCTGAAGAAGGAAAGGGATTATGAACAAGTTCAAGATCCGGATATGTACTTTGGAAAATCAAAACCTTCAGCGGCAATTGAATTGAAGACGGCTACACCATTCTTCTCGGGAGAGACATCGACACCGGCTGAAACAGAAGTCTCAGTGAGTAGGGCTTTCTTAGGGTTTGCTAGACCAGAAGAAAAGCAGCATCAGGCTACACCTGCATCTACATCTCAAGGGTATTCAAAGATGCCTATGAGCGCAAAATCTGTTGAAGACCATCTGAATCTGTTGGCTTCATTCGTGGCCGCTTACGGCAATTGCGTTCAGGGCAAAATCAATGATCCTGCGCTTTGGGATGAGGATTATGATCAGGTAGATCCTGATGATCTAGATGAGATGGATCTACAATGGCAACTGGCCATGGTAACTCAGAGAGTTAAAAGGTTCATCAAAAGAACGGGAAGGAATCTCAACGTAAGTAACAATAAGATTGGGTTTGATAAATCCAAGGTTAAGTGTTACAACTGTCAGGGGTTAGGACACTTTGCTAGAGAGTGTCAGAGACCGAAAGTAGAAAACTACCAGAATCAGTATCAGAATCAATCTCAAGGGAGATATCTGCCAGGTAGTTCAACCAGTCAGGCGAATATAGCTGGTCTGTTATCCAACGTCACATCAGACAGACAGCTTGATGGAACTTATGACTGGAGTACACATCCAGAGTCGAACGCTAGAGCCTTCATGGCTGAAGTAACCGAGACTGGAAGTGATGGAGCAGAGGAACAAACAGGGGACAGTAATCATCGTGATAGCAGTTCGATGTTGGTGGAAAAGTCAGAGGATCAGACAATTCTGGAGTTCGCAGCACAGATGGCAAATGTGGAATCTGATCACGCCAAGGTAACTCTAAACTTTTCTCTTTTCCATAATTTATGTGCTTTATGTGCTACATCTAACGATAGGTTAAATTTAGTACTGGAATCACATCAAACCATATCTGCTCAAAATGAATCAGACAATGCTAGCCTTCTAGCTATAAAGGAAGACCTTAGGGATAAGCTTAAGGCTGATGCACAGGATGTTATAGTTCTAAAGGACAAACTGAGCGAACAGTGTGTTAGGTTAGAACTGATGTATGAACATGTTGAGACATTAACCAAGGAGCTTAAAACCAAAGAAGTAGAGCTAGCAGAGTCTAAGGTAAAGGTAGCTGAGGTCAACAGTAAACTTGAAAAGTTTAGGAACTCATCGCTCAACCTAGGGAAAATCTTAGATGCACAGCGTCAGTCTAAGAAGCCTTTAGGTCTAGGGTATCATGAGAGTCCTCCACCTTTTAATGATAATTATGTACCTCAACCTCAGGAGAAAACTGATAAGTCAGTTGAATCAGAGGAAATACCTGAACCAGTGTCTGAAATTGCTAAAGAAAAGGATACTACGGTGACTACTCATAAAGTCCAGATTAAGAAAGTAAAATTTGTGCCATCCTCTAGTGATAAGCCTGTAGGACAACACAAAATTGACTTTAATGATCAAGAGGATGAACCAGTCACTATAGTTGAAACAACAGAACCAGACACTAGTGAGGCACCTAAGTCAAAGGGCACACATAAAAAGTCGATTGACAAAATGTCTTGCTTTAAATGTCACGAAAGGGGGCATGTTGCTTCTAGTTGTATACATAGGAAAGTAGATTCTACACCTAAGACTGGAAAGCCGGAACAACTTAAGCCTTCTCAAAGTGTTGCAAGCACTAGTAGTTCTCAAAATACCGAGAAAACTGTGCTGTGAAACAAATGCCTGTGTCAGGTCGAACCAAAGAAGTGATTAGGACTAATTCTCCAAATCGAGTCACTAATCAATCTAGGTCAGGACCGCAACAACAATATAGGAGTACTACACCTAGCAGAGCTTACACTCCGGTTAGGTCACACAATCCTATTAGACATCAAACACTAGGTAGAGCTTAGGGATATCAATCAGAAATGCCATATAATCGAAACTATTCTAGAGCTCCACAACAAAGCCTACACAAAGGCAAAGAGTGAACTTAAATCACTCGGCACCACAACAGGCTCAAAATCAAAAACCCAAGTCAGCTGAACGGCGAGATGAGTATTTGAAAGAGTTTGAGTTCGTGGACGAGAATGGTATTACCAAGTCAGTTATGGCTTGGGTTCCCCGTGATAACTAACCTATTTTCTTTCATGTGCAGGAGATAACTACAGGTCCAAACAACAAATGGTTCGTCGACAGTGGTTGCTCCAGGCACATGACAGGGGATAGAAGTCTACTCGCAGACTTCAAGGGAGGGAATCGGGGATTTGTATCATTTGCTGATAATAAAGGAGGAAATATCATCGGTACTGGAGTGGTCACTAATAGGACTATCAAATTGGATCAAGGTTATCACGTTGATAAACTGGTTCACAATCTCATTAGTGTATCTCAAATCCGTGATAAGAAGAACTCAGTAATTTTCACTGATACTAAGGAGTTAGTGCTGAAACCGGGATTCAAAGTACCTGAAGAATGGATACTGATGAGGGATCCAAGGAAGAATGATCTGTACATGCTCGACATGAACAAGCCGGAATCTTCGATGGAACTTATTTGTCTACTATTAAAAGCTTCAGAGACTGAGTCGGTTTTATGGCACAGACGCATGACACACTTGGACCTAAGGAAAATGAACTACATTACGAAAAATGGATTAGTGCAAGGTGTTCCCATGAAGAGTATTCAGTTCGAGGATAAGTGTCTACCGTGCAAGAAAAGCAAACAACACAAGAAGGCACACAAGTCCAAGACTCAGAACTCAATAGCTGCCACATTCGATTTGTTGCATATGGACCTCTTCGGACCAATCAACAAAAGGAGTATAGGTGGTAGTTGGTACTGTTTGGTTATTACAGACGATTACTCACGTTTTTCTTGGGTTTTCTTTTTAGGTACAAAGGACGAGACGGATGCCAAGCTCATCAGGTTCTTAGACCAAGTGGAAAACTCTTACGGAACGAGGGTTAAGTGTATCGGAAGTGATAATGACACAGAATTTAAAAACACAGTTATTGGTGTATATTGCCTATCAAAGGGCATAGTGCATCAATTTAGTGCACCATATGAGCCACAACAAAATGGGGTGGCAGAACGGAAAAACAGGACTTTGATTGAGGCAGCAAGGACCATGCTTTCGGATTCAAAGCTTCCTACCATGTTTTGGGGGGAGGCAGTGAATACCGCGTGCCATGTTTTAATCCGGGTCCTTACTGTCAAATCATTGAACAAAACCTGTTATGAAGTTTTGAATAAAAGGCCACCAAATTTAACTGGCTTCAAACCTTTTGGGGTACCATGTACTTTAATGAAAACAAAACATCAACCAAAGTTTGGTGAGAAGGCTGACGAAGGATACTTCCTAGGTTATGTGCCTAATTCTCCGAATAAAACGGTTTTTAATAAATCTAATGGTACAGTGGAGATTGTGTATAACATTGAAGTCACAAGTTATACACATGAACCCCAAATTGGTCCGGAATGGATATTTGATTATGACAAATTGTTTGAGTCATTTAACATTCCTTTAGATGGAAATGCAGGTAAAATCGAAAAGGACATGTCGTCATTAAATCTGAATGACGAGGGTCAAATTTTTCCGAGGACCACCTTTCCATCAACATCCGAGCCTACATCAACTGAAGATAGATCTCCAGAAGAAAATGATTCTGAAGTGCCTACAAACGAAAATCAGACACCTAATTCTAACTCTGAAGACAGTGTCCATGAGGAGGAAAATGTGGAGTCTGAAGTCATTCCCCCGTTAGGAAAGATAGGATCAAATTTGGGAGATAATCTGAGAGTTGACGAGATAGAAACATCTAGGATCAATAAGAATCATCCTATTGAGAGTATCATAGGAAGTCCTAATGCTGGTGTGAGGACTAGGAGTAGTTTGAATAACAACACAGTGTTGTTGTTAATGATCAATGACTCCGAGGCCTTTCATACTTGCCTCTACTCATGTTTCATCTCGCAAGTAGAGCCGAAAAATGTGCAAATGGCACTAAAAGACAACTCTTGGGTTGAAGCGATGCAGGAAGAACTGTAACAGTTTAGGAAACTAGAAGTGTGGGAGTTAGTTCCGTTACCTCGAGGAGAAGTTGCAATAGGAACCAAATGGGTTTTAAGTGCAAGAGAGATGATCGGGGTATAGTCACTCGCAACAAAGCAAGGCTTGTGGTAAAGGGTTTCAACCAAGAGGAAGGAATCGATTACAACGAAGTGTTCGCGCCAGTGGCAAGGGTGGAAGCAATTCGGTTGTTTCTAGCTTTTGCTTCCTTCAAAGGTTTTAAAGTCTATCAGCTAGATGTTAAGAGTGCTTTTCTCTATGGGAAAGTGAAGGAACTGGTATATGTGGAACAGCCGCCTGGGTTTACAGATCCGAAATATCCAGACAGAGTATATCAGTTAGATAAGTAGATAAGGCTTTGTGTGGATTGCATCAAGCACCGAGGGCGTGGTACGAGACGCTATCTAATCATCTTCTAGACAACGGGTTTGAAAGAGGGAGAATAGATAGTACGCTGTTCGTAAAGCGAAAAGGAGAACATTTCATCTTGGTACAAGTGTACATCGATGATATCATTTTTGGATCATCAGACGAACAGATGTGCACAGATTTTGAAATGGTGATGAAGTTAAAGTTTGAGATGAGTGCGATGGGTGAGTTAAACTTCTTTCTGGGTTTGCAAGTCGAACAGAGGAAGGAGGGCATGTTTATTCATCAGACGAAGTATGTCTACGACATCTTAGAGTTCTTTGGGATGGAAGGAACCAAGCTGACAGCTCACTTCAGCACGCCGATTCAAGTGAATCACAATCTCGGACCGGGTACAGAAAGTGACACCGATGTGGATCCGACGTTATATCGGGCCATGATTGGGTCACTCATGTATTTAACTGCTTCTAGACCTGATATAATGTTTGCTGTGTGTATTTGTGCTAGGTTTCAAGCTAATCCAAAGGAGAAGCACATGAAAGCTGTGAAGCAGATTCTGAGATGCCTCAAGTCGAAACCGAAGCTGGGACTTTGGTATCACGCGGAGGGCGATCTGGAATTGGAGGCGTTCACGGTTTCAGACTACGGAGGATGTAGCTTGACTCGCAAGTCAACAACCGGAGGTTGTCAGTTCCTAGGAGGGAGACTCATTTCCTGGCAATGCAAGAAACAGACTTCGGTAGCCGTGTCAACCTGCGAGGCCGAATATGTTGCTGCTGGTAGTTGCTGTTCACAGGTTCTGTGGATACAACAACAATTGCGGGATTACGGTTTGACTTATACTCATACTCCTATTAGGATAGATAACCAGTCTACCATTGCAATAACACATAATCCAGTTAAACATAATAAAACCAAGCACATAGACATAAGACACCACTTTATACGTGATTGTGCTGAAAAGAATTTAATCAAGCTGGTAAAAGTGGCAACGGATGATAATAATGCTGATTTATTTACCAAAGCTTATGATAAATCACGGTTTGAGTATTTAGTTCAACTAAACGGAATGCGTAATCCAGAGTAGTTTGACCTTAGTAGAAGTTATTTCTTTTTATAGCAGTACGTTTTCTTTCCTTTTATAGTAAGTTTAGTAGCTAAGTAGAAATTCTTTCCATTTATAGTAAGTTAGTAGGTTATTTTGTTTTCTTACTCTTATTTATGAAAATCAAAAGAAAAAAAGAGAGAAAACCATAAAAAGTTCAAAAAAAAAGAGAATATCAGAAAATGAGTTAAGTCTTAGATACATAGGTTCAAAGTGACGAAAATTAGCACAGTCTTTACAATCTCTAAGTGTTAAGCTTTCACACGTAATGCACCTAAAATTCTAAGTGTTATACATTATCTAGTTTGATATGTTGGTAGGCATAATACATGTAGGGAGTCTCAAGGCTAATAAAATATTCAAGAAAAAGTCAGACATGTCACTAACTTAGATGTATGACCAAATGGTCTTAATTTTTATGTTAGAGACATACAGACATTGATTCAAAATGAGGTATGCAAACTTTCTGGGGATGTATAGCAACATCAGATACATCTTAAAGAAAGGTAAAGAATAGAAAAATCATATACTGAGGTGAGAGTCGAAACAAGTAACTTTGTTGTACGTAAGTACAGACCTGTTGCCTCTGGTTTGACTCGAGTTAGCAAGATAAGTCGCTTTGTTGTACGTCGGTACAGACCTGTCACCGCTGTCTTGCTATCTTTAAAAATAAACTTTAAGACAAACTAAAACACTCTGTTGTATGTAAATACAGACCTGTGTCCGACGTTTGCCTTTTAAAGGAAGTTTGCAATACCAAAAAGTTATAATCATTGTGTGTATGCCTTGATCATAAAAGTATGTCTAAGTATGAGTCATGTAGGGTAATTTCTTGATAAATAAAAAGGCCAAGGGATATTCCAAAGTGTAACATGTTTAAAGGGAAAACAATACCAACAATCGTCTAGAAATGTGTGTCACGACAAACAAAAAAAGGAATAAAAAATTCCTAAGTGTGAAAGTTGAATACCGAAAGTGTGTATTTGACACCGCTATCTGATTGAACCTTTCTTTGACTATACTCGCCAAAAATATTCTGTTAGTGTTAAGTATAGTTTGTAAATTTTAAAATTATCGTAGATTAGTTTAAGTTTAAATTTTGTTCAAAAATTTTAAATTCATTTTATTTCATTTTATCTTATTTTATTTTTATTTTTAGGAAAAAGGGTCAAAGTTACTGAGGATGCATTCTTAGTTGAACAAATAAACATTATGTGAAAATCTTGTGCTTAGGGTAAATAAATTTTACATAGTTTGTTCCGTTACACGAAAAAGTTGAAAAAGTTGAATTTAAATCCAAGATTTTCAATGTTTTCAAAATTTTCAGTTTGATTCGAATTTAAGCCAAAATCGAATGTTACATTCGAATTTGGCAGTAAATTCGAATTTGGATACAAACTCGAAGGTAGTTAGTATAAATAAGTCAACAATGACATTCATTATTCACCTACTTTCGAATTTGATCCTTCGAGTTTGTCTAGAGCGATTTCGAGTTTATTGCTTCGAGTTTATCGACTTCGAGTTTTCAACTGTTAATCGAATTTTTGTCCATTTGTGTTCGAGTGTACTACCAAATCTAGGTATAATCAACATCATTATACAAGATTTAGGAAGTTTTAGACTCAATTTGAGCCAAAATCGACTAGCTTTGAGGTTTTAAGGGTTTGAACCTTGTAATTCAAAATCACAAAGTTTGAACCAGTGAAACATCAAATAAGTGTTAAATATCTTCGATTAGAACCTATTAGGACTAATGAATGTGATTTTCTAAGTCTAAAATGGTTTAAATCTTGGAGTTTTGATTTTAAAATGCCGACATTTCGAGTTTGTTCTTAGGTTCGAGTTATCACTAAATTCGAATAGATCACTAAACTCGAATTAAGGTTCCTTCGAACATGATTATTCGAATTTACTGTTAAAATCGGAATATTTGACAAATTTTTTAAAACCAAACTTGTAGAAATTCATATATGTTGGATTTTGAACTTACATAAGTTCACAATAAAACAAATTTGAATTTAAACAAGTTTATTTTTATTTTGTTCATTCTAATATATTGTATACTTTATTGTGCAGATATGGGGGATAGAGCGTTTATCCAAAAGCATAATATGGTCGTGTCACCAGACCGTGAGCTGCCTGAAGCTCAGGCATTCCGCCAGATGGTGGATTTTTTGGCTGCTTCAAGGTTTTCTTATGCCCTTTCGCACAATGTACAAATAGTGCTGCCTTACGTTAGGAAATTTTGGGATCATCTGCAGGTCGACTGTACAGTTACTCCGACTGTATTAAGGACCAGGATAGCCGGGCAGCCCCTTGTGTTCTCAGCAGATGTTTTGCGCAGAGTCTTGCAGTTGGGATCTGCCGAGCAAGAAGCTGGACCAATAGACTTTCCGTTGGAAGTTAGGCAAGCAGCGTTCTTAAGAATGGGGTATGCTCTTGATGTGGCGAAGGCGTCGTACATGAAGAGCGGTTTAATTGGGCAATTGAGGTATTTAGCACATGTCTTCATGGTGTGCTTCGCTCCAAAGAAAGCCGGTTTTGACTACATCGTATCGAAGATGCAATCAGTGATGATAGCATTGGTCTACAACCAGAGGTTTAGTTATTCTGAAATGTTCTTTGCGGAGTTTGTTCACAAAATAACAGCTCCAGCAAGAGAAAGATTTTTGATGTATCCTAGGTTCGTCATGATGCTGATCAGGCATTTTTTGCCAAATCTGCCGCCATTACCGAAAATTCAAAGTGTCGCTGTGATAGACAAGAGGATTTTTGCAGATTGTCAAACGCACTGGGGTAACTTGGTTAGACCACTAGATGCACCACTTTTTGGTGCGGTGGTAGATCCTGATTTTCAAGCCCTGGAAGGTGCCCATTGGGCTGGGGAAGTACAAGTTCAGGTACAGCAGCAGCCGCAACAGCAGAGGCCTCAACAACAACAAAGAAGGAGGCAGAGACCTTCAGTTAGACAGACTCAGGCTACAAGGCCTTCAACTAGCAGAGTACAGGAGTCAGAAGAAGCAGGTCCTTCAACAGACGCTGCAGGTCTTTCAGTTGTAGCCCCCGTAACTGATCCACGGGTGGAGACATTGGAAGAGATTTGGGCTCAAGGGCCGCATGCAAATGAAGGGATTACTTCTGAACTTGTTGGAGATATTTTGGAACCTCCAGCTGATGAAGAAGATATTTTGCGCGAGATAGAGGATTATATACCTGAGCAAGAGGGTCAAGCTGTGACCACATCTGAATCTGAGTCGGAAGAAGTTGAAGAGATTGAGATTGAGAAAGAGACAGAAGATTCGTTTATCCGAATAGGCACATATGGATCAAGAATAGTGGTTATTGATGAAGAAGCAGGGAAGAGGAGAGCATCTAGGGATTCGGATGCAGATGACTCCGACTTCGAGGTTGAAGATACAGCCCCTTTGGTGCCTAGGCAGAGGGCCAAGAGGCATCGATTTATGCAGGGAGCTTCGTTGGCTTCTGCCTCTGAGCCTGAAACACCATCCGCTCAACCATCTATTCCACCACCACCCGTTCAACCATCAATTCCACCACCCATCATCCCGTCACCTATCTCATCCATAACATCATCCTCATCCACTTTCACTGACAACCAAAGGTTTTCTGAGCTCAGAAGCAAGGTTGATTTCCAACAAGTCCAAATATTTCAGCTTACGAAAGCCGTCGACGAACTTCAAGCACATAATGCAAATATCGATAAAGAAAATCTTGAGCTGAAGACATTCGTCGCCGACCAGGCCGCAGAGATCCGCACTATGAGGTCCCTTATTGAGCAATTAATGAAAAACCTAAAGGTTCAGGGGGAGACTAGTTGTAGGGATTCTGAGGAGTTGAGAAGGGACGATGAAGAAGGCCATGCTCCCAATGCACCAAAAGACAGTGAGCCAGTAGATTTTTCTACTGCTCAACATGCCGAACTTCAGGGGGAGCCAAGTCAATCTGGAGCTGAAAGAGGTGAGGCTAGTTCCTCAAAGGTCACGGAAAGCAAAATGAGCGAAATGATTGAAGCTCTGATGAATATTGAGGAAGAGGTGTTAGATTTTGATTTTGAAGACGAGATTGATGAGCTGGAGGAAGGAGAGATTATTCCAGAAGACATTCCTGATTGGAAACCAGATGATGAGGTATTGGGTGATGAGGAAGATGAAGCTAATGAGATCATTATTCAGGAAAATCCCATCACTGATACACATGTGACGGAGGAACAAAATGTGATTGACATAGAAGCTGTTAAAGCTGCTTTAAATGTTGAATCACAAGTTGAAGAGCCCGTCAGGGAGCTTACTGATGAAGAATAGAGAAAGTTATGGTTTAGGGCAGAAAAGAAGGCTATAAAATTGAAGGAAAAGATGATTGTGCCTAGTGCTGGAAAGCTGTCCGGAAATATACCTAGCTAGTTCTTTGATCGAGAACTGCAGCTGTTTATCATCAAGAGAAAGGATGGACTTCAGTATCTAAGGAGAAGATTAAAAGATTTCAATTCACTTCCAAAGGTTGAGATAAAGGCGTTGGCGTGGAAAGAGCTGGTTAATATCGGGGACGATCCCTATGCTGAAATAATTACCAAGAGTATAAGAAGGGAATGGAGGTCTAGGAAATTTGAAAGGCTCAATCCACGAATTGGCAAAAGAGTTATGAACCATACAAGAATTGATCCTCTGACTGGTAGGCCCTGGATGAAAATTCAGTACAAACCAGTTAGATGTTTAAAGAAAGTCCCTCTGAAGCCGATGCCACAGAATGTGTTGGGTAATCTCAACTGGTGGTATGTTGAAAGTGAGACAGGTGAAGCTGTAATGGAAGACCTCGAAGAAAAGGTGATTCTTAGAGTGTATGATCCGTTGCACCTGGTTAATCTGTCCAAAGATGATCTTCAAGTGCTTCATGTTCATAAAATCTCGTGTGATGCGCATATGGAGTCTGAAGCCAAAAAGTATCAGAATGTAGTCAAGGTTTGTGTTGAACAAGGTCTGTATGCTGGTAGTATTTTGAATAGAACTTAGTACTTAGTCAAAATGTAAATAGTTAGAAGCTATCATCAAGGGGGAGTCTGTTGGTACACCCTGTGTGACGATAGCAGTCTAAGTATTGTTAACATTTTGTGTAAGTCAAGTTACGTAGTATTGAATAATGACTAGTGTTTGATATATGTGATTATGTGTGTTTGATATTTGTTGTTTGTATGTTTGAACTTGGTGTAACGTATTAGAAGAAGTTCAAACATAAAGTTCAAAGATATATTCAAACATAAATTAAATCATATGTTCAAATAGAAGTTTGATAGTTGCAATTTAAATTTGATATAAATTCGAATTTGTACTTAAGGTAGATTCGAATTTGTTATAAGGACAAATTCGAATGGGCCTTGGGCCTGATTCGAATTTGTCCTAGACAAACTCGAATCTGTTAGTATAATTAAGGGTTAACTCGAATAATTATTAGACTTTGCAGAATTTCAGAGAGAGATTAAGCAAAGGCGATCTCAAATTTTCTAGCAATCAGAGAGTAGTTTCGGAGAGAATCATTGTGTAGGGGCGTTCAAGGTTGTTCGTCTATCACCGTGGTAGTGTCCGTGTTTCCGTGAGTGTGATCTTACCGTCAAGCCGCTAACGAGGATTCTGCACTCGTTGGACGGTGTCGCGTCTAGATAGATCCGTGAGTTCAAGACCTTACACTGTTGACTTTTTCTTGAGATGGGAACAACTTTGACAATTGTTTCTTTGGCAAGTCTTCTGTCTGCTACATCAAAAAACTTCTTCCTTGACATGTTGTCAAAATAGAATTGGGCATTTGCTGATGAGGACAGAGGCTTTGTCTTGGTCACTAAGACCTGTGAACTTTGCTCTTTTTCCACTTCTTTGCCACTGACTGACTCATTAGCAGCTTCTATCAGTTTCCTTTGAACATCCAAGAAAGACATTTTGATTTTTCTTGCCTCCTTGGCTACAAAGGCTTTAGCAGCTTTGACATAGGCTGCCTTCTTCTTTTTTCTTTCAAAGATCTCAGCCTGTTCTTGTTTCCACAGATAATAAGTATCCAGTGGGAGACCCATGTCTTTGGTTTGAGCTTTGTCATATTTTAGTTGAAGGGCCTTCTGAGTATCAGTGTCCACAACTGCTTTCCTATTCCCTTTCCCTTTTGCTGCTCTGATCAGAGTTGTTTCAGTTACCTCTTCTCATTCTTCTTCTTATACTTCAGTTTCTTCCAAGATTAACTGTTTTTTTTGCTTGACCTGTCCCCAGGAATAGATTCCTCCCCATTAGATGGTGCAGGGCTTGGAGATCTAGCCTGAGTAGGCTTAACAGCTTTCTCAGAGACTGTTGAAGTACCTGCAGCATCACCAGTTTGTGAATGACCTGCTGCTTGACCAACTGAAGCTAATTTCTCCTTAGAGGGAGATGAAGATTTCTCCCCCATTAGACTTTGTCTTCGAGGCAGATTTCTCCCCCTTTGAAGGAGATGGCACAGAGCCTTCAACATCAGGTCTGCCTCCAGGAACGGATCCAACAGGCTTGGCTGCAACAGGTTTGGTAACAGGTCTTGAACCAACCATGCTATGCACTAAGAAAGCCAGGTTGTCCTTGACCTCTGCTAACTGGGTAACACAGGTTTCAAGGGAAGAAGGATGGGAATTGGCAAATGTGGAAAGCTGGGAAATAGCAGCCCTGTCAGTGTCAATGAACACCAGACTTTGAAGCTGTGCAAGAGTTAGTTCAAGAGACACGTGCATATCATCAAAGCCTGATGCCATAGAGTTGACAGGGACACCACTAAGGTATTTAGAGAGGCTAATGTGGAGCGCAGTTTAGAGGAGCAAGTTTCAGCAATACCTGACAGTTGTTGGGAAACAGCTATCAGGTTGGACACAGAGTCCTGTTGATGAGACATAATTAAGGAAAGTGAGGATGAGAGTTGCTGCAGCTGTACAGTGAGTGCAAGCACCTGAGAGGAATAATCTGGCAGGGGAGCAGGGGTTGGAAAGGATGACTTGAACGAATCAAGAAACCCTTTAAGCTGTGCAGACACAGAGTCTGCTATGGTAGAAGGAAGGGTGGTCATAAAGGTTTCCAGAGAGCTAACTTTGTTGGACAGCACAGAAAGCTGTTCTTTCAAAGAAATATTATTGGGGGATGGAGGAATATGGGTGGATTGTTTTTATTGTATGGATGGAGATGAGTGTGACGGTGAGGATTGAGGAGTGTGAGGGTCATTGGGTGATGGCAGGGGCACATTTGAGAGAAGTTCCATACCATGGGCATATGTTAAGTGGCCCAGTTTGGAAGGGTCAAGAATACTTTCAGCAGTGGCTGAAACTGATTCATGAGGTGAGGCTGTTGGGGATGTTTGCCTTTTAGATGTTACTGGCATTGTAACACCTTCATTAAGACCATGGTGGTTCCCTCAGCAGTGCATTGGTTTATAGGCACCTCTTCGTGGGGAGAGGAGATGTGCATTTCAACATCATAAGTGGTGAAAGCTGATGATGGAATTTTCACTTGGGAAGCAGCTGGATGTTGGTCCTTCAGCAGCTGTTGGGGATTGAACAACTGCATCATGAGGAGCATAAATGGAAGGATGATCTGTTGGTTGGCTTGTACCAACAGTTTTGGCATCTTGTGCAGACTCAGGGTGTGAAGGAGAAATATGTGAGGGGGACTGTGTGGACTCAGTATGGAGTGGAGGGTGCTCCTGTCTTTCAATATCCCCAACCTGTTGAGAGGCAGGGATAGTTGATGTGGCTGGCTCCATTTGTATAACTGGTTCCTGTTGTGAGGAACTAGAGGGCTCAAGCTGACCCAGGATAGACTCAGTATGGAGTGAGGCTTTCTCCATAGGGGCTGCTCCTTTTCCCAAAATAGGAGAAGGGGATGCAACAGGTGTTGCCTCTTTTTCAACTGACTCATTTTGAGAGGGGTCAGAGGGGCTTGTTTGAGTGGTGGAGGTTTCTTTTTTGCTAAGAATTTTCTCCTTTTCCTGAAGTATATGGTGGGAGAGGATGGAGAGGTGGGAGGTTGTGTTTGGACAGGTGAGGAGGCTAGGCTAGAAATAGGGGGTTGAACCTGTTCCATAGTCTCAGGGGCCACAGAGGCACTAGCCACAAAGGCTTCAGGTTCAACAGATGAACCAGGGTGACCAGCCTGCTCCCCGTCAGCCACTGAGGCTGAAGGAGCAGACTTAGCATGTTCCCCCTCAACCACTAAGTCTGAGGAAACAAACTTTGCTGTTTTAGCCTTCTTGGTGACAGGCCCAGCTTCACTAGACTTCAAGGCACGTTTTGCCTTTTTGGTCCGTGATTTGGATTTTCCAGCGAGAGCAGGGGTTGGATCCACCTCCTGAGTAGAAGGTCCTTCCACCAAACCAAGTAACCTCCTCATTGGTGTTGCTAGAGGAGGTTCATCAGCAAGAACTGGGGTGTAGAATACCCTGTTTCCAAAGACTAGAAACACCATAGTTGTCAAGTAGGGTTGTGAGTTGTAGAGATGCTCACCATAAACATGTTTGAAGATCAGACTCAGAAATCTAGGGTATCTAACAGCAGCTGGATGTTGTTCTTGCTCCACAAAGGACCTCAGATTGGAAAAGATCTATTTGGCCATGTTTAGTGTGGTCCCATCCACAAACTTTAGGGCTACTTGAACTTCATCCCTGCTAAGCTGATCAAAGGAGCCAACTTTGCAGCTTAGACTCATCACCACTGAGGTGAAGAGAAAGCTATAAGTTGGTGCTAGCTCATTTCTGAACAGGGTGGCACCCACTCTAGGTTCTGAAATACCACAGCAGCGTAACAGATTTCCCATTTGATCATTCTCCGGTTGAGGTTTGTCATATTTGTCAACAACTGGGTGATAAAGTACTTCTTGAAGAAGAGCTGCAGTGATCTCAACAGTTTTGGAAGTGTTGAGAATTGTTCCCCTTATAGTTTTGGTAGCAGGGTCATAGGAGCATGTATACCAAATCATAGACCATCTCCTGGATCATGACACCAGGAGTGGCAATCATAGCATAGTGAAGGGGATAAAGTTTCAAGAAATCCACCATTTCTTCATAACCTTTCCCAATGTAGTTTTTAGGAATGGTTAAGTATGTCACATAGTTGGTGGGTTTGATGGTTAACATGGTGGTGACTGATGGGTGCTTCTCAACGTCATCACCAAGGAATACGGGGACAAGAGGGTTGTTCTGGGAGGCCATTTCAGAGAGTAGGAGAGGATGCATGAGTATTTGACACTAAGTCTTTTAGGGTTTTGCAGAGGGTATAGATGCAGTGAGGATAAAGACGATGAAACAGTGATTTGGGTATTTATAGGATTTGAATGTGAGGGAGTAGGAGAGAGAAAGGTTTTAAGCGGTTGATTTGAAATGTTACTAACGGAAAAAGAACTGGTAAACACGTCAGCATGTTTGTCAGACCAACTTGACCTTTTTCTCCACTTACACACGTAACACACATTATCTGCAGGTAATTAAGATGATAAAAATACATAATTTAAGTAACTTAAATGTGAAGTAATGTTAATTAAAAGCTGATGTTTAAGACTGTTGTTCAAACCTGTTATGAAAATATTTCATCAAAAGCTGATTTTTTATAACCAGTCAGATCAAACCTATGCAATTACATGAGAACATAGCTGAACAGATTACAAGGCTTTGCCTTATACGACAGAATATAGAGTGACCAGGTTTGAGGTTTAAACAACAGAACATGTATAGGAGAAAAACTTATTTTGTCAAACCTGTTACTTATTAGAGTGTAGAATAGATGAAACCTGTTCTGTCAAAGCTGTTTTGTAAAATTTGATCAGATTTGATTAAGTAGTCTTAGAACATCAATTGCACTTAGTCACCTTTATTTAACATTCCTAGCTTGCACACAAGGTAATTAAACCTATTTTCATCAAGAGGTTTGGTGAAAATATCTGCAAGCTGTTCTTTTGTGGGAACAAAAGTTACTTCCACATTACCTTTTTGGATGTGATCTCTTATGAAGTGATGTCTGACCTCAATATGCTTTGTTCTGGAGTGGAAGACGGGATTGTTCGAGATGGCTATGACACTTGTATTGTCACACTTTATTGGAATTTTCCTATATACAAGACCATAGTCTTCAAGCTGATGCTGCATCCACAGAACCTGCCCACAACAGGTTCCAGCAACAATGTATTCAGCTTCAGCTGTAAAAGTAGAAACAGAATTCTGCTTCTTGCTGCACCAACTGATCAACTTTTCACCAAGGAGTTGACATCCACTTGTTGTGCTCTTTCTATCTAGCCTGCAACCTACAAAATCAGATTTTGAATAGCCAATTAGTTCAAGGCTTGAGTCTTTGGGGTACCAAAGACCCAAACTTGGTGTACCCTTTAGGTATTTGAAAATTCTTTTTACAGCAGCTAGATGAGATTCCTTTGGATCAACTTGGAACCTAGGACATAGACAGGTAGCAAACATTATATCTGGTCTACTAGCAGTTAAGTATAGCAAGCTCCCAATCATAACTCTGTAAGCTGTTACTGAAACAGGCTTGCCACAGGTATCAACATCCAATTTAACATTGGTTGCCATTGGGGTTTTGATGGAAGAACATTGATCAAATTTAAACTTTTTCAAGAGATCTAATGTATACTTTCTTTGATTTATAAAAATTCCAATTGAGGTTTGTTTAACCTGTAATCCTAGAAAGAAAGTTAGATCACCCATCATGCTCATTTCATATTTGGATTTCATGAGCATTGAAAAATTCTTGCAAAGCTGTTCATTAGTAGGCCCAAAAATAATGTCATCCACATATATTTGAACAAGCATAATGTCAGTTTCTCTTTATTTATGAACAATGTAGTATCCACTTTACCTCTGGAATATCCTTTGCACATAAGGAAATCAGTAAGAGTATCATACCAAGCTCTAGGGGCTTGTTTCAGTCCACAGATGCTTTATACAACTTATAGACAAAGCCTGGATGGTTTTCTTTCTCAAAACCTGGTGGCTGCTTAACATATACCTCTTCTTGCAGCTTACCATTCAAAAATGCACTCTTTACATCCATTTGAAATACCTTCACGCTCTTATGAGCAGCATAAGCTAAAAACAAATGAATTGCCTCTAGCCTGGCCACTAGAGCAAATGTTTCATCATAATCAATGCCTTCTTCTTGTCTATACCCTTGAGCAACTAGTCTTGCCTTATTTCTAATAACATGACCTTGCTCATCCATTTTGTTTCTGAAAACCCATTTTGTGCCAATGATAGTTTTTCCTTTAGGCATAGGGACCAACTGCCATACTTTGTTTCTCTCAAACTGATTGAGTTCTTCTTGCATGGCAGTGATCCAATTGCCATCTTTCAGTGCATCATCAATTCTCTTTGGCTCCATTAGGGACACAAGACTTGAAAACATACAGAAGTTTCCAAGACTGTCCCACCTTGTCTGTACTCCTCTATTGATATCACCAATGATTTGATCATTAGGATGACATCTGATCCACTTAGAATCATGTTTCAATGATGATTCCTCTGAATCAGCTTTGTTCACATCTGGCCTTATAGAACAACTCTAAGGATTTTCAGACACACTAACATCTTGAGCTTGTTCACCCATTAAGAATGAATCTTTATTGTTGAACACATCAACTAAGGATTCACGGAAATCAGAATTGATTGGTTCTGGACATGGCACATTGACTATATCAGTACACTTATTCACACAGGGTGTACCAATGTAATCATCATCATGTCCATTGTGTTTAACAGGTTCCACTCTGGGTGATGTGGAAGATTTTGAGTCCTTTTCTTCAGCATTGGTATGCATGAGATCATCAATGCTGAAATCTCCTGAAACTTATTCAGGAACAGCTTTGACTGCTGAGTATCCAACAAACACTCCTTCATCAGCTTTGGGTTCAAATTTGGCCAGCTGATCCCTTTGGTTCAGAATGAAACAAGGGCATCCAAACACATGGAAGTAGCTTATATTAGGATTTCTCCCTTTGATTAATTCATAGGGAGTCTTATTGAACCTTTTCACCACTAATGATCTATTTTGAGTGAAGCAAGTAGTGTTGACAGCTTCAGCCCAAAAGGATGAAGGAAAACCTGATGCACACAACATAGTCCTAGCAGATCTATGTGGGTTCTGTTCCTCCTTTCAGCAACTCCATTTTGTTGTGGAGTCCTTACAGCTGAAAATTTTTGAGAAATTCCATTTTCTTCACAGAAGTCCTTTAGAGTACTATTTTTGAATTCAATACCATGATCACTTCTAAGCTGCTTGACTTGGGCAGAGTTCAGAACTTGCATCTTATTGATAAAATCTAATAATTTCTCTGGCAGCCTCTCCTTTGGTCTTTAGGAAGATCACCCAAGTGTACCTGGAGAACCCATCAACCATTACTAAGGTGTATCTTCTACCTCCTAGACTTGAGACACTAACAGGTCCAAACAAGTCATATGGATTAAGAAGAGAGGTGTATCAATAGAGAAATTATGTTTATATTTAAAAGAGGATTTTCTTTGCCTACCCTTTTCACAAGTTGTTCATAGTTTATCCTTAACAAAAGTTATAGAAGGCAAACCTGTTACTAACTCTTTTTTTACAGAGTTTGTTGATGTTCTTGAAGTTCAGGTGTGATAGTCTTTTGTGCCATAACCAGTTGAGGTCTGCATTGCTTCTTGAGATGAAACAGGTTTCGGTTGTTGGATCAGCAGATTTCATATCTACAACATATACCCTTTCTTTCTTTGTGCACACAGCACAACTCTGCCTTGTGGATCCAATATGTACTCTAGATGCTCATCAAAGTTAACCTTATAGCGAGCATCACACAGTTGACTAATGCTTACAAGGTTATGTTTTAGCCCAGACACATAGGCTACTCTGTTGAATATTGCAGCACCAGCGTGAAGGGTTCCATATCCTTCTATGGATCCCTGGACATTGTAACCAAATGTGACCTTTGGGCCTTTTTCAGGCTTGAGATCACTCAGCAAACCTTTGCAACCTGTCATGTGGCCAGAGCAGCCGCTGTCCAAGTACCAAACCTGATTTGGTTGTTTAACATGCAGAGTGACATGGGGAGATATTAGTTTTTAGGGGAACTCCACATAAGGATGAGTTCTCCTTCTTCATCAACATTTGTTGATGGACCACTAAGATCTACACTAATATTTCTAATTTGGATTGTATCAGCTGAGATACTCTTCTCATTGACAAGCTTACTTCCAACACTGCTGGTTTTTGCAATGTTGGAGCTAACAGTGTCAGCAGGCTTTATGTTCTTAGTTTAATGACAGTCCTTGGCCATGTGAGTCTTTTTTTCCACATTTATAACATTTTTTTCTTTTTGGATTTCTTGAAAGAAGAACTCCCAGAAACACATTCTGGTTTATCTCTATTGGACTTCTCAATAGGTTTTACCAATATTTCACTTGTTTTAGAAAAGGCAACAGGTTGAGTGGAAGGAACAACTGCAACAGCTTTTCATGTGTCCTCTTTCCTCTTTTTAGGAGGATAGAGATCAAATACACGCAATTTAGCTGTCTTTGTCCTTCCACAGGTTTGGAAAACTTATTTCCTGTTTTCTCAGGTTGAGCAATGACTTTGCCTTTTCCCTTACTGAGATGTGATGATAAAGGTATTATGATCATCATTCTTGGCTTTAACAAAAGATATTCTTTCATTTATGACCAGTTTTCCACTATGATTTAAAAACTTATTTGAAATGACAGCAGATTTGCTTCCAACATGAGACTTGCCCCTATTGGATGCCAGCTGCTTTCCTTTTGAAAATTTCTTCTCAAAGTGTTCAGCATTGAATGGATGAACAGGTTTCTTACCACTAGCTTCAACATCAGAACATGTTTGGTTGACAGGTTTAGTTGCCAAGGCTGCAGTTTTAACTTGTTTTCCATTTTGTTGTTTGTGTCAACTGGTTGAGTACTTAGCAGACTGGTTTGATGGAGAACACATTCCATCACTAGTCTTTGCAACCTTTTCACACAAATTGCAAGTGTTTTGAGGCTTGACAAACCTGTTTGTGGAAATCAGCTTTCCATTTACATTTTGAATGAATGTATTTCGAAGCTCACCAAGAGAGGATAGATCTGTTTCCATATTTTTTATTTCAACTATTGAAGCTGCTGTATCAAGATCTACTCCAAGGTTGGCTTGGATATAGAGCATGAATTTTCTCATTGATACATTGACTGGCTCTCTTAGCTGAATGGCACCAAGGGTAAACAATCTTTTGAAGCTTAGCATGCTTTAATCTGTTTCTCTCTTTTCCTCTAACAAAATAGTATTGATGTGTTTTACTTCATCAAGTTCAGTACTTAACCCTATAGCCATCGTCCTTGTTTGTCTTGTAAGGCTTGGAGGATGAGCCAACAGCTTTAGACACACAGTCAACAACTATATGGCCTAATTTGCCACATTTAAAGCACTCAGCCTTGGATTTTTCAAATGCCTTCTATTTGGTAGCACCTGATTTCCTTTGCAGCATCTTACCTGCAAATCTTTTCTTATTGAACTTTCTGACCAGCATAGCAATCATTTGCTCATCATCAAGTTCAGTAAGATATTCACAATCATCTTCTTCTTCTGACATCACCTCCAGATCATCATAAGCCTGATGATCAGCTCGTGTGAACACATCACACGTCTGACTTACAGGCTGTCTCACACTAGCATCTAAGATTGCACCTCTCTTGGACATTTACAAGGCATTTCTCTTTTGTTGCCTTGATTGTTTATCATTTAGCAATGATCCATAAAGGTTACTAGATCCACGCCTCTGATAGTGCTTGAGTTTCTAAGGATAGTAGAGAAATAGTTCCTTTCTTCAGGCAGTATGTCCAAGAACTTGTTCACCAATGTTAGGTTGTCCTTAGTAATTCCAACAGCTTTGAGATCATTGATCAATGCAGTGAACCTGGTGTAGGTTTTAGTGAGACTCTCCTTTGGTTTTGCAAAGAACATTTCATATTGTCTAACAAGATTGTTTATCCTGTTATCCAATGTGATGGTGGGATAGACAATACATAGAGCATCCCACATTTCTTTAGCAGTCTTCATTTTCTCACCCTGTTTGAACACATCATTAGGTAAAGAAATGACAAGGTTGTTCCTGGCTTTTGTATCAAGGGCCACCAGTATTTTGTCTTCTCAATTCATTGAGCTTTTGCTTTCTCAATGATCCCGACTTCAGGAACAACACCTTCCACAGCAGGAGTGATTGTAGTGACAGATGTAGGAACATATGGACCTTCCATCACTATATCTGGTAGTTGCACATCCTGATTCTCTAGGTAGAGCATCATTCTGCACTTCCAACTAGAGAAGTTCTGATGATTGAACTTTGGGGGTTTTACCATAGTAGACCCATTGTCATAGTAAGAAGAAGAGTTTGCAGCACTGTTGTCCATGGTGGGAAACGGGAAGATAAGAGAGATCTAGAGTTAACTCACACTCTAAGCTGCTCTGATACCAGTTGTAGGTCCCAAAAGGTTCCCAAGTATGTTGTTGTAAGCTTGTTAGGCACAAAAAAGCCTCAATCAAAGCTGTTCTATATCATAGGGGGAGATTTTCAATCAAACCTGTTTGATACAATTAAGGGTATAATTTAAGGCTTTTTAATGCCTTATTGAAACCTGATAAGTAATTTGCAATATAAGACCAAAGCTGCTCACACTGTTACATTCGTTGTAACCTGGCAGATTGCCTAAGTTGTCCTAAACTGTTGGACAGGTTTGGCATAAACTGTCTACACTGTTCATATCTGTTGAACAGCTTTGACACAAGTTAAGTATTCTGTTATGTGTGAACAGAACCTGTTGTTTGTAAACAGGTTGTACACCTTATGAAATTTGTTTCCATGTCATCATGTAAAGTATTGGACGTGAAGATCAGTTTACAAGTCGAAGACAAAGTGGAAAATCAGAAGCAACTTTCACTGCCTAAGCTGTTTTGATACATGAAGACAAAGTGGATATTTGAAATGGGTGACAAACCATTTCTTTTATCAAAATGGCTATACATGAAAAGGAAAGGATTAAAGTTGACATTCCTCTTTAAGGTAAAGCAACATGCAACAAAGACAAAAAGGAAAAGACAAAGATTTTGCTACAAAAGGATAAATTCTGTTTTGTCAGAATGTGCAGAAAAAGTATCTTGTCTTTTTGCAAAGGCACTCCACTATCTCTGCATCCAATGAGGAAGCTTATTTGGAATTTTCTGAGTGAGTATAAAAGGAAGTTTCTAAGGAATGAGAGACAACCAAGAGAGAGACAGTCCACAAATCCAGAACGTGCAAAGAATTGTGTTTTCATGCATGTAAGTTCTGCCCAGAAAAGAATAGTTAGTGTGTCCAAGCTTTTCTTATATAAAGTTGTCCGTCTGTCTTAAAAAAACAGTGAGTGCATCTTAGTGAGTGAATTCATTGTAACTTGTCTGAGTGAGTCTTAGATTAGTTATTCATCTGTTGTTTCTGTCATCTATGTTTGAACCATTCCGCAGTTCAAACCTGTTTGTAATTAACACTTGTTAATATATACATACAAACTTTGAGAAAGTGTGTTGAAGTTTTAATTTGTTGTATTCACCCCCCCCCCTCTACAGCTTATAGCAATATACTTCGGAAACCTTTTGGGACCTACAACTGGTATCAGACCAGGTTAGAGTGTGTTTTAACTCTAGATCTCTCTAATCTTCCTTTTTCCCACCATGGACAACAGTGCTGCAAACTCTTATTCTTATTATGACAATGGGTCTATGGCAAAACCCCCAAAGTTCAATCATCAGAACTTCTTTGATTGGAAGTGCAGAATGATGCTCTATTTAGAGAATCTGAATGTGCAACTACCAGAGATAGTGATTGAGGTCAGGGCCATTGAGAAAGCAAGAGCTCAATGGACTGATGAAGACAAAAGACTGGTGGCCCTTAATGAAAAAGGCAGGAACAACCTTGTCATTTCTCTACATGATGATGTGTTCAAACAGGCTGAGAAATGAAGACTGCCAAAGAAATAAGGGATACTTTGTGTACTGTCTATGTTGGTCCCACTATCACATTGGATAATAGGATAAACAATCTTATTAGACCATATGAACTGTTCTTTGCAAAACCAAAGGAGAGTCTCACTGAAACCTACACCAGGTTCATTGCATTGATCAATGATCTCAAAGTTGTTGGGATCACCAAGGACAGCCTAACCCTAGTGAACAAGTTCTTGGACATACTGCTTGAAGAATGGAACGATTTCTCTACTATTCATAGAAACTCAGGCACTATCAAGGGCATGGATCTAGTTAACCTCTATGGATCCTTGCTAAATAATGAACAATCAAGGTAACAGAAGAGAAATGCCTTGGAAATGTCTAAGAGAGGTGCAACCTTAGTGGCTAGTGTGAGACAGCCTGTAAGTCAGACGTGTGATGTGTTCACACAACCTGATCATCAGGCTGATGATGAACTAGAGGTAATATCAAAAGAATAAGATGATTGTGAAGATCTTACTGAACTTGATGATGAGCAAATGATTACTATGCCGGTCAGAATATTCAATAAGAAAAGATTTGGAGGAAAGATGCTGCAAAGGAAATCAGGTGCTACAAAAAAGAAGGCATTTGATAAATCCAAGGTTGAGTGCTTTAAATGTGGTAAAACAGATCATATAGCTGCTGACTGTGTGTCTTTAGCTGTTGGCTCATCCTCCAAGCGTTACAAGACAAACAAGGACGATTGCTACAGGGTTAAGTACCTTATGGCCATGGCTAAACTGAAAAGTTGGAAGACTCTGTGGCTTCCAACAAACAGAAGGGACTGATGGCTGAAACATGTGACTGGGAAGACTCTGACTCATCATCTGATGAAGAAGACACCAACTGTCTAGTAGCCAACACTGATGCCCCTTCCACAAGTAACTTCAATCAAGACTTGGCTGAAGCTAAAGCTGAAGCTCTTTAGAGAACTGGAATCCCACCATGATGTATATGGTACAAAACTTTAAGGATTACAGCTCTGAAGTAAAAGATAAAATGTTTGATTACTTACTTGTGGATTTAAAAGCTGCCATTGAGAAGCATGATGCATTAAAGTCTGAAATCTCTAAGTTAAAAACTGATCTTAACATAAAATCTAATGAACTGGACAGTTTTCATAAGTTGAAAACTTAACTTGATGAAATAAAACACATCAATACTATTTTGTTAGAAGAAAAGAGAGAAACAGACTTAAAGCATGCTAAGCTTCAAAAGATTGTTGACTCTTGGTGCCATTCAGCTAAGAGAGTCGGTCAATGTATCAATGAGCAAATTCCTGCTCAAATCCAAGCCTACCTTGGAGGAGATCTTGATACAACAGCTTCAATAGTTGAAATCAAAAATCTGGAAACAGATCTATCCTCTCTTGGTCAGCTTCCAAATACTTCATCCAAAATGTAAATGGAAAGCTGATTTCAACAAACAGGTTTGTCAGGCCTCAAAACACTGACAGTTTGTGTGAAAAGGTTGCAAAGAATTGTGATGGAATGTGTTCTCCATCAAACCAGCCTGCCAAGTGCTCAACCAGTTCACACAAACAAAAGAATGGAAAACAAGTAAAAACTGCAGCTTTGGCCACTAAACCTGTCAACTAGACAGGTTCTGATGTTAAAGCTGATGGTAAGAAACTTGTTCCTCCAGTCAATGCTGAACACTTTGAGAAGAAATTTTCAAAAGGAAAGCAGCTTGCATCCGACAGTGGTAAGTCTCATGTTGGAAGCAAATCTGCTGTGATTTCAAATAAGTTTTAAATCATAGTGGAAAACTAGTCATAAAGGAAAGCAATCTTTTGTTAAAGCCAAGAGTGATGATCATAATACCTTAAGTAGGAAAAAATCATCATATCTCAGGAAGGGCAAAGACAAAGCCATTGCATAACCTGAGAAAACAGGAAATAAGTTTTCCAAACCTGTGAAAGGACAAAAGACAATTAAATTGCATGTATTTGATCTCTATCCTCCTAAAAAGAGGAAAAAGGACACAAGCAAAGTTGTTGCTGTTGTTCCTTCCACTCAACCTGTTGACTCTTCTAAAACAAGCGAAACATATGTAAAATCTGTTGAGAAGTCCAACAGAGATAAACCATAATGTGTTTCTGGGAGTTCTTCTATCAAGAAATCAAAAAAGAGAAAATGTTATAACTGTTGAAAGAAGACTCACATGGCCAAGGATTGTCCTGAAATTGAGGACATCAAGCCTGCTGACACTGTTAGCTCCTACATTGCAAAACCAGCAGTGTCGGAAGTAACCTTGTCAACGAGGAGAGTATCTTAGCTGATACAATCCAAATTGGAAATATTAGTGTAGATCTCAGTGGTCCATCAACAAAAGTTGATGAAGAAGGAGAACTCATCCTTATGACGAGTTCCCCTAAAAAGTAATATTTCCCCATGTACTCTGCAGGTTAAACAACCAAGCCAGGTTTGGTACTTGGACAGTGGCTGGTCTGTTCACATGACAGGTTGCAAAGATTTGCTGAGTGAACTCAAGCCTGAAAAAGGCCCAAAGGTCACATTTGGTGACAATGTCCAGGGATCCATAGAAGGATTTAGAACCCTTCACGCTGGTGCTGCAATATTCAACAGAGTAGCCTATGTGTCTGGGCTAAAACATAACCTTGTAAGCATTAGTCAACTGTGTGATGCTGGCTATACCTGGGGTACATATTTGATCCCTAAGGCAAAGTTGTGCTGTGTGCACAAAGAAAGAAAGGTGTATATGTTGTAGATATGAAATATGTTGATCCAACAACTAAGACCTGTTTCATCTCAAGAAGCAATGCAGACGTCAACTGGTTATGGCACAAAAGGCTATCACACCTGAACTTCAAGAACATCAACAAACTCTGTAAGAAAGAGTTAGTAACAGGTTTGCCTTCTATAACTTATGTTAACGATAAACTCTGCACAACTTGTGAGAATGGTAAGCAAATAAAATCATCTTTTAAATCTAAAGATAATTTCTCTATTGATACACCTCTCTTCTTAATCCACATGGACTTGTTTGGAACTGTTAGTGTCTCAAGTCTAGGAGGTAGAAGATACGCTCTAGTAATGGTTGATGAGTTCTCCAGGTACACTTGGGTGATCTTCCTAAAGACCAAAGGAGAGGTTGCCAAAGATATTATTGGGTTTATCAATAACATGGAAGTTCTGAACTCTACCCAAGTCAAGCAGCTGAGAAGTGATCATGATACTTAAAAACAGTACTCTTGAGGACTTGTGTGAAGAAAAGGAAATTTCTCAAAACTTTTCAGCTGTCAGGACTCCACAACAAAATGGAGTTGCTGAAAAGAGGAACAGAATCCTCATAGAATCTGCTAGGACTATGTTGTGTGCATTAGGTTTGCCTTCATCGTTTTGGGCTTAAGCTGTTAAGACTGCTTGCTTCACTCAAAACAGATCCTTAGTGTTGAAAAGGTTCAATAAAACTCCCTATGAATTAATCAAAGGGAGAAAGCCTAATATAAGCTACTTCCATGTGTTTGGATGCCCTTGTTTCAATTTGAACCAAAGGGATCATCTGGCCAAATTTGAACCCAAAGCTGATGAAGGAGTGTTTGTTGGATACTCAGCAGTTTCTAAAGCCTACATAGTATACAACTTCAAAAGAAAGGTGATAGATGAATCTATCAATGTCACCTTTGAAGAGTGCAAGCCCTTCAGTCAAAGTTGTTTCTGGATCAGTTTCAGGAGATTTTAGCTTTGATGATCTCATGCATACCAATGCTGAAGAAAAGGACTCAAAAGCTTTCACATCACCCAGATTGAACCTGTTAATCACAATGGACATGATGATAATTAAATTGGTACACCCTGTGTGAATAAGTGTACTGATTTAGTCAATGTACCATGTCCAGAACCAATCAATGCTGATTCCCCTGAATCCTCTGTTGATGTGTTCAACAATAATGATTCATTCTCAATGGGTGAAAGGGCTCAAGATGTTAGTGTGTCTGAAAATCTCGAGAGTTGTTCTACAAGGCCTTATGTGAATGAAGCTGATTCAGAGGAATCATTATTAAAACATGATCCTAAGTGGACAGATGTCATCCTAATGATCAAATCATTGGTGATATCAACAAAGGAGTACAGACAAGGTGGGACAATCTTGGAAACTTATGTATGTTTTCAAGTTTTATGTCCCTAATGGAGCCAATGAGAATTGATGATGCACTAAAAGATGCCAATTGGATCACTGCCATGCAAGAAGAACTCAATCAGTTTGAGAGAAACAAAGTATGGCAGTTGGTCCCTATGCCTAAAGGAAAAACAATTATTGGCACAAAATGGGTTTACAGAAACAAAATGGATGAGCAAGGTCATGTTATTAGAAATAAGGTAAGACTGGTTGCTCAAGGCTAAGACAAGAAGAAGCCATTAATTATGATGAAACATTTGCTCCAGTGGTCAGGCTAGAAGCAATTCGTTTGTTTATAGCTTATGCTGCTCACAAGAGCATGAAGGTATTTCAAATGTATGTAAAGAGTGCATTTTTGAATGGTAAGCTGAAAGAAGAGGTATATGTTAAGCAACCACCAGGTTTTGAAAATGAAAATCATCTAGGCTTTTGTCTATAAGCTGGACAAAGCACTCTATGGACTGAAACAAGCCCCTAGAGGCTGGTACAATACTCTTACTGATTTCCTTATGAGCAATGGATATTTCAGAGGTAAAGTGGATACTACATTGTTCATAAAGAAAGTGAAAACTGACATTATGCTTGTTCAAATATATGGGGATGACATTATATTTGGGTCTACTATTGAACAGCTTTGTTAGGCACAAAAAGGCCTCATTCAAACCTGCTCTACATCTTAGGGGGAGATTTTTAATCAAACCTGTTTGATGCACTTAAAGGTATAATGTAAGGTATGTTAATGCCTTATTGAAACCTGAAAAGTGATTTGCAATATAAGTCAAAGCTGTTTACCCTGTTGCATTTGTTGCAACTAAGGCAGATTGCTTAAGCTGTTCACTCTGTTGAACATGATGGACATAAACTGTCTACGCTGTTTTATTCTGTTGAGCAGCTTGGACAAATTCTAAGTGTTCTGTTCTTTGTGAACAGAACCTGTTCTTTGTGAATAGGCTAGACACTTTATGGAATATGTTTCCATATCATCATGTATTGTTTTGGACTACAAGATCAGTTACAAAGTCGAAGACAAAGTGGAAAAACAGACGCTGCAAAAGCCGCCCACGCTGCTCTGTTACATGAAGACAAAGGGATATCTGAAATAGGTGACA
This sequence comes from Centrapalus pauciflorus, assembly GCA_020465985.1. Taxonomy (NCBI): domain Eukaryota; kingdom Viridiplantae; phylum Streptophyta; class Magnoliopsida; order Asterales; family Asteraceae; genus Centrapalus; species Centrapalus pauciflorus. The sequence continues at coordinate 54,947 of JAANYP010004803.1, read as the reverse complement.
GACCATTTCTTATATCAAAATGGCCTTAACTAAAGAAGAAAGATGAAAAGTTGACATTCCTCTTTTGGTTAAAGCCTTCTGCAACAGAGACAAAAAGAAAAAGACAAAGATTCTGCCACATGAAGACAAGTCTGCTTTATCAGAATGTGCAGAAAAGTTGTTTTGTCTTTTTGGAAAGACATCCCATTATCTCTTCGTCCAATGAAGAAGCTTCACTGAGATTCTCAGTGAAAGTATAAAAGGAAACTTCTAAGGATTGTGAGAAATACCAAGAGTGAAAAATTCAGATCGTGCATTAAAGTGTGTTTTTCATGCATGCAAGTCTGCTTGAATAAAACAGTAACGTGTGTCCAAGTTGTTCTTATTCAAGCTGTCCATCTGTGTCTTGTAAAACAGTGAGTTCATCTAAGTGAGTGCATTCATTGTATCTAGTCTGAGTGTGTCTTAGACTAGTTGAAACATTTGTTGTATATGTCATCTCAGCTTGAACCTTTCCGCAGTCAAGCTTGTTTGTAATTAACACTTGTTGATAATATACACAAACATTGAGAAAAGAGTGTTGAGTTTTAATTTGCTGTATTCACCCCTCATCTACAGCTTAGAACAATACACTAGGGAAACCTTTTGGGACCTACAACTAGTATCAGAGCAGATAGAGTGTGTTAAAACTCTAGATCTCTCAATCTCCCTATTTCCCATGGACAACAGTGCTGCCAGCTCCTCCTCTTACTATGACAACGGTTCAATGGCCGAACCCCCAAAGTTCAATCATCAAAACTTCTCTGGTTGGAAGTGCAGAATGATGCTCTATTTAGAGAATCTGGATGTACAATTGCCAGAGATAGTAATGGAAGGTCCCTATGTGCCAACCTCTATTACTACTATTACTCTTGCTGTTGAAGGAGCTACCCCTGAGATCAGAACCTTTGAGAAGGCTAAAGCTCAATGGTCTGATGAAGACAAAAGGCTGGTTGCTCTTGATGCAAAAGCCAGGAACAACCTGGTCATTTCTCTTCCTGATGATGTGTTCAAACAGGTTGAGAAAATGAAGACTGCAAAGGAGATGTGGGATACTTTGTGTACCATCTATGATGGTCCCACTAGCACACTGGATAACAGGATCAACAATCTTGTTAGATAGTATGAGCTCTTCTTTGCAAAGCCAAAAGAGTGTCTTACAGAAACCTATACCAGGTTCACTGCTCTAATCAATAACTCTGGTGAACAAGTTCTTGGACATTTTGCCTAAAGAATGAAATTATTTTTCTACTATCTTAAGAAATTTAAGCACCATCAAAGGTATAGATCTTGTAATTCTCTATGGATCTTTACTGAATGATGAGCAGTCAACGCAACAGAAGAGAAATGCATTGGAAATGTCCAAAAGAGGTGCTGCCTTAGTGGCCAGCATGAGACAACCTGCTGATCAGGTATGTCATGTGTTCACACAACCTGATCAACAGGCTGATGATGAAAGGGAAAAAATGTCTGAGGAGGAAGACTGTGAAGATCTTGCTGAACTTGATGATGAGCAAATGATTGCAATGCTTGTCAGAAAATTCAACAAGAAGAGGTTTGGTGGAATAATGCTGCAGAAGAAATCAAATGCTATAAAAAAGAAGGCATTTGATAAAACTAAGGCTGAGTGCTTTAAATGTGGCAAAACTGGCCATATAGCTGCTGACTGTGTGTCTAAAGCTGTTGGTCAATCATCCAAACCATACAAGACAAACAGGGACGATGGCTACAGGGTTAAGTACCTAATGGTCATGGCTAAGCTGAGGAAGTTGGAAGACTCAGTGGTTTCCAACAAGCAAAAGAGACTCATGGCTGAGACATATGATTGGGAGGAATCTGACTCATCTTCAGATGAAGAAGATAACAACTGTCTGATGGCCTACACTGATGTCCATCAACAAGCAACTTCAAACAAGACCTAGCTGAAGCTGAAGCTCTCAGCAGCCTAGAGAACTGGAACCCAACAATGATGTATAACGTACAAAACTTTATGGCTTACAGATCTGATGAAAAAATTAAAATGTTTGAATGTCTGCTTGTTGATCTAAAAGCTGCTATTGAGAAGCATAATGTTTTGTTGTCTCAAAACTCGAAGCTAAAAACAGATCTTGAAATAAAAACTAGTAAACTGGACAACTTCCATAGGTTGGAAACTGAACTTGATGAATTAAAACACATCAATTCTTTTTTATTAGAATAAAATAGAGAAACAGACACAAAACATGCAAAGCTTCAAAAGATTGCTGACTCTTGTTCCAATCTGCACCAAAAGTCAGCCATTATATCAGTCAACAGATCCCTGCACAAATCCAAGCCTATCTTGGTGGGGATCTTGACAAAGCAGCTTCAATTGTTGAGATAAACAATCTGGAAAAAGACTTATCCGCTTTTGGTGAGCTTCCAAGTACTTTCATCCAGAAAGTAAATGGTAAGCTAGTCTCAACAGATAGGTTTGTCAGGCCTCAAAACACTGACAGCTTGTGTGAAAAAACTCCAAAAGATGTTGATGGAATGTGTCTCCATCAAATTAGCATGCTAAGTGCTCTGCTGGTTCACACAAGCAAAAGAAGGGAAAACATGCTCAAGCTGCAGCTGTGGACTCTAAACCTGTTAACAAAACAGGCTCTGGGTCCAAAGCTGATGGTAAGAGACCTGTAAATCCCTTTGATGCTGATCATTTTGAGTAAAAGTTTTGAAAAGGTAAGCAGCCTGCTTTCAACAAAGGTAAGTCTCATGTTGAAAGTAAATCTGCTGTGATTTCTAATAAGTTTTTAAATCATAGTTGAAATTGGTTATAAATGAAGGTAAGTCTTTCAAAACCAAAAGCAGTGAGTATGTTGATAGGCAACATCCATCCTATCTCAGTAAGGGCAAAGGCAAAGCCATTGCTCAACCTGAGAAATTTGGGAATAAGTTTATCAAACCTGTGGAAGGTCAAAGGCCAATCAAACTTCCTATATTTGATATCTGTCCTCCTAAAAAGAGGAAAAAGGATACAGGTAAAGCTGTTGCCATTGTGCCTTCCACTCAAAGTGTTGACTCCTCTAAAAACAGTAATAAGTTTGTTAAACCTGCTGAGAAGCTCAACTCAACAAAAATCTTTCAGAATGTGTTTCTAGAAGTACTTCTTCCAAAAAGAACAAAAAGAGAAAATGTTATAAATGTGGGAAGAAGACACACATCGCCAAAGACTGTCCTGAAACTGAGGACATGAGGCCTTTTGACTCTGCTAGTTCCATCATTGCTAAAACCAGCAGTGTTGGAAGTAACATGGTCAATGAGGATAGTATCCAAGCTGATATAATCCAAATAGGAAATATTAGTGTTGATATCACTGATCCATCAACAAATGTTGATGAAGTAGGAGAACTCATCCCTAAGATGAGTTCCCCTAAAAAGTAACTAATATTTTCCCATCACACTCTATAGGTCAAACAACCATCCCAGGTTTGGTACTTGGACAGCGGCTGCTCAGGCCACATGACAGGTTGCAAGGATCTGCTGAGTGATCTCAGGTCTGAAAAAGGGCCAAAAGTCACCTTTAGTGACAATGTTCAGGGATCCACAGAAGGATATGGAACTCTCCAAGCTGGTGCTGCTGTATTCAAAAGAGTAGCCTATGTGTCTGGGCTGAAAATAATCTTGTAAGCGTAAGTCAACTGTGTGATGCTGGCTACAAGGTTAACTTTGATGAGCACCTGGGTTACATATTGGACTCCCAAGGCAAAGTTGTGCTGTGTGCACAACAGGTGTATATGTTGTGGACATGAAATCTGCTGATCCTACAACTGAAACCTGCTTTATCTCCAGAAGCAATGAAACCTGAACTGGTTATGGCACAAAAGGCTATCACACCTGAACTTCAAGAATATCAACAAACTCTGTAAGAAAGAGTTGGTAATAGGTTTGCCTTTTATAATCTTTGTTAAGGATAAACTCTGCACAGCTTGTGAGAAAGGCAAGCAGAGAAAAACATCTTTTAAATCTAAGCATAATTTCTCTATTGATACTCCTCTCTTCTTAATCCACATGGACTTGTTTGGACCAATCAGTATCCCAAGTCTAGGAGGTAGAATTGCACTCTAGTAATGGTTGATGAGTTCTCCAGGTTGACATAGATGATCTTTCTGAAGAGCAAAGGAGAGGCTGCTAGAGAAATTATTGGGTTTATCAAAAAGATGGAGATGTTGAACTCTGCTCAAGTTAGGCAGCTTAGAAATGATCATGGTACTGAATTCAGAATCAGTACTCTTGAGGACTTTTGTGAAGAAAGAGGGATCTCACAAAACGTTTCAGCTGTAAGAACTCCACAACAAAATGGAGTTGCTGAAAGGAGAAACAGAACTCTCACTGAAGCTGCTATAACCATGCTGTGTGCATCAGGTTTACCTTCATCATTTTGGGCTGAAGCTGTCAACACTGTCTGCTTCACCCAAAACAGATCATTGGTGGTAAAAAGGTTCAACAAGACTCCCTATGAGCTAATCAAAGGGAGAATGCCAAATGTTAGCTATTTCCATGTGTTTGGATGTCCCTGCTTTAGAGGGACTAATTGGTGAAATTTGAACCCAAAGCTGATGAAGGTGTGTTTGTTGGATACTCTGCTATCTCCAAAGCCTACAGAGTATACAACTACAAAAGAAAGGTGATAGATGAATCTATCAATGTCACCTTTGAAGAGTCTAGGAGTGCTTCCACCAAAGGTGTTCCTGAATCAGTTTTAGGAGAGTTCAGCTTTGATGATCTCATGCATTCCATAAATGAAGAAAAGGACTCAAAAGCTTCCATTACACCCAGAGTGGAACATGTTAATCCCAATGGACATGATGACGACTATGTTGATACACCCTGTATAAATAAGTGTACTGACATAACTACAACACCATGTCCTGAACCTCTCAATGCGGACTTTCCTGGATCCTCTATTGATATGTTCAACAATGGAGAGTCATGTTCAACAAGTGAACAGGACCAAGATAACAGTGTGTCTGGAAATCCTGAAAGCTGTTCAACAGGACCTGTTGAATATGAAAACAATGCAAGAGAAGATTCATTGAGGCATGATCCTAAGTGGATCAGGTGTCACCCCAATGATCAAATAATTGGTGACATCAGCAAAGGAGTGCAAACAAGATGGGACAACTTAGGAAACTTTTGTATGTTTTCTAGCTTTGTGTCCCTGATGGAGCCTAAGAAAGTGGATGAAGCACTGAAAGATGCCAATTGGATCAATGCCATGCAAGAAGAGCTCAATCAGTTTGAGAGAAACAAAGTATGGAAGCTGGTCCCTGCCCCTAAAGGAAAAACAATAATTGGCACTAAATGGGTTTTTAGGAACAAAATGGATGAGGAAGGTCATGTTATTAGAAATAAGGCAAGACTGGTTGCTCAAGGCTACAGACAGGAAGAAGGCATTGACTATGATGAAACATTTGCTCCTGTGGCCAGGTTAGAAGCAATTCATTTGTTTCTAGCCTATGCTGCACACAAGAGCATGAAGGTATTTCAGATGGATGTGAAGAGTGCATTTTTGAATGGGAAGCTGCAGGAAGAAATATATGTCAAGCAGACTACAGGTTTTGAAAATGAACATCACCCAGGTTTTGTCTATAAGTTGGACAAAGCTCTCTATGGTCTAAAACAAGCCCTTAGATCCTGGTATGACACTCTAACTGATTTCCTTATGAGCAATGGTTATTCCAGAGGTAAAGTGGATACCACATTGTTCATAAAGAAGGTGAAGTATGATATTATGCTTGTTCAAATCTATGTGGATGACATAATATTTGGATATACTAATGAGCAGTTATGCAAGAAGTTTTCACTACTCATGAAATCAAAATATGAAATGAGTATGATGGGTGAACTTACTTTCTTTCAAGGATTACAAGTTAAACAAACCTCAAATGGAATTTTCATTAATCAAAGAAAGTACACTTTAGATCTTTTGAAAAAGTTCAAATTTGATCAAAGTTCTCCTATCAAAACCCCAATGGCAACCAATGTAAAATTGGATGCTGATGCCAGTGGCAAAGCTGTTTCTGTAACAACTTACAGAGGCATGATTGGGAGCTTGCTATATTTAACTGCTAGTAGACCAGATATCATGTTTGCCACCTGTTTATGTGCTAGGTTTCAAGTTGATCCTAAGGAATCACATCTAGTTGCTGTAAAAAGAATCTTCAGATACCTTAACGGTACACAAGGTTTGGGTCTTTGGTATCCCAAAGACTCAAGTCTTGAGCTAACAGATTATTCAGATTTTGATTTTGCAGGATGCAGGCTAGATAGGAAAAGCACAACAGGTGGATGTCAACTCCTTGGTGGAAAGTTGATCAGTTGGTGTAGCAATAAGCAGAACTCAATTTCTACATCTACTGCTGAAGCTAAATATATTGCTGCTGGAAGCTGCTGTGGGCAGATTCTATGGATGCAGCATCAGCTTGAAGACTATGGGCTTATATATAGGAAGATTCCTATTCTGTGTGATGATACAAGTGCCATAGCCATCTCCAACAATCCACTATTTCATTCTAGAACAAAGCATATAGACGTCAGACATCATTTATCAGGGATCACATCCAGAAAGGTAATGTGGAGGTAAGTTTTATTTCCACAAATGAATAGCTTGTAGACATTTTCACCAAGCCTCTTGATGAAACCAGCTTTAATTACCTTGTAAGCAAGCTGGGCATGTTAAATAAAAGTGACTAAGTGTCATTGATGATCTAAGATATCGTATGTGTCAAACTCCTCAAGTTTCTCAGAACAGCTTAGACAAAACAGGCTTTGCATGTTCTATACTTAGTCAATTTCTGAAAACTTGAACAGCTTGAGCGTATAACAGGTTTGAAAATATCAGCTTTCACCTCAACCCTGTTCTGTTGATAAAACCCTAACCTACTCACTCTCTCAATTTGTCATACAAGACATTGTCTTGTAACCTGATCATCTATTGAACATAACCTGTTCTTACATAGCTGCAAAGGTTGAATGAACAGCTTGAGGAATGAACAGTTTGTAATGAACCCTGCTCATCACAGGTTTGACCAATAGCTTAGAACATTAGTTTTAATTACCTTTCTTCATAATTAAGTTACTTAATTTCTGTATTTATTTAACTTAATTATCTATGGATAATGTGTGTTAACGTGTGTTAGTGATTAAAAAGGTTCAAGTGGTCTGACAACCGTTCTGACATGGACAACCGTTCTGTTTTCTGTCAACGAACATTTCAAATCAAATCGCCCATACCTTTCTCTCTCATACCCACTCACATTCGAATCCTATAAATACCTCCTCTACTGTATCATATTCTTCTTCCTCTAATGCTTCCATAACTACCCAGAGAACCCTAAATCTACTAAGTGTCTAGTACTTATTCTTCCACTACTCCCAAATGGCTCATCAACCTAACCCTTTGCTTCCAGTATTCGCTGGTAAGGATGTTGAGAAACACCCTTCTGTTACCACGATGCTAACACTGAACCCACAAACTACGTTGCAAACCTAACCATTATCAAAAACTATGTGGGGAAAGGTTATGAAAATATGGTGGAGTTTCTGAAGGTTCACCCTCTACACTCTGCCATGACTACATCTCCTGGTGTCATGTACCAGGAGATGGTGTATGAATTTTGGTACACCTGTGCATACGATCCAGCCACCAAAATTATCATGGGAACCATTCTCAATGGGACTCAGACCATTGAGATAACCTCTGATCTCATCAGGGAAGTCCTTCATCTTCCTGTGGTTGAAACCTATGATCAGCCACAACCTGAGAACGAGAAGATGGGCAATCTGCTACGCTTATGTGGTGTAGCAGAACCCAAAATTAGAGCCACGCTGTTCAGAAAGGATCTCTCACCAACTTACAGCTTTCTATTTGCCTCTGTGGTAATGTGCTTCAGCAACAAAGTTGGTTCGTTTGACCAACTTAGTCGTGATGAAATCCCAATAGTCCTACAGCTTGTAGATGTAATTACTCTGAACATGGCTCGTTGGATTTTTGTGATTTTGAGGAACCTGGTGCAGCAGGAAACACTTCCAGCTGCTGTTAGATACCCAAGGTTTCTGAGCCTCATATTCAAGCACGTTTGTGGTGAGCATCTCTATAACTCTCAGCCTATGTTACTTACTACTGCATTCCCAGTGATTGGGAATAGAGTTTTCTACACCCCTCTTCTTCCCAATGAACCTCCTCTCTCTACACCTATGAGAAGGTTGCTTGGCATGGTGGAAGGACCCTCTACTGTGAAGGTGGATCCAGTAATTGCTCCCAAAGGAAAATCCAAATCCAGGCCCAAAGTTGTAAAAAGGTCCCTGGAATCGACTCAAGCTGAGCCTGTCCGCAAGAAGGTTAAAACAGCTAAGTCAAAGTCTGCCCCATCAGCCTCTGTGGCTGAGGGGGAGCAGACTCCTCACCCTGGTTCATCTGTCGAACCTGAAGCCTTTGTGGCTGGTGCCTCTATGGCACTTGAGACTATGGAACAAATTAACCCCCTTGTTTCTTACCAAGTCTCATCACTAGTCCAAACACAATTCCCTGCTACTTCTCCTCAATCCCCCACACTGTCACAAAACTCTAGGAGAAAATCATTAGCTAGGAAGAAACCACCTACCCAAACTAGCCCCTCTGGGTCCTCTCAACAGGAGTCAGTTGACAAAGAAGCAACCCATGCTGCCTCTCCTATTTTGGGAGAAGGTCCAGCATCATTGGAGCCGGCTTCACTCCAATCTGAGTCCACCCTGAGTCAGCCTAGACCCTCTGGTTCCTCCTAACAGGAACCAGTTGTACATATGGAGACTACCACATCAACTATCCTAGCCTCCCAACAGGCTGAGGGTATTGAAAGACAGGATTTCACTCCACTCCACACTGAGTCCACACAGTCTCCTCCTCATACTTCTCTAACACAACCTGAGTCTGCACGAGGTGCCAAACTTGCTGGACTAGACCATCCAGTAGATCAGCCTCAAACTTCTGCTCCTAGTGATGCAGCTGCTGTACACCCAACAGCTGTTGAAGGACCATCAACCCAAGCTAATGAACCACAGGGAACAGACCATCCCTCTGGTGAGGCTGCACCTCAAATGCAAATTCCATCAGCAGGTTTCACCACTGCTGATGTTGAAATGCGCATCCCATCTCCCCATGATGAGGCACCTATAAACCAAGGTGCTGCTGAGGCAACCACCCCAGGCTTTGATGAAGGTGTTGCAACACAAGCGGCATCTGAAAGGCCACCATTTTCTACCCCTTCTCCTGATGAAGCAGATACAGCCACTGCTGAAGGATCCTTGACCCCTCCAAGCTGGACCATCTCACTTATGCCCAGGCTATGGAGCTTCTCTCAAAAGTATCCCTACATTCCCCCACACATCCTCAAACACCTACCTCATCCTTATCTCATTCTCATTCTTCACCATCTACACAATCAAAACAGTCCACCCATACTCCCCCATCCCCCAAAGATCTTCCTTTGAAGGATCAGCTCTCTTTGCTGACCAACAAAGTTGGTTCTTTGGAAAACTCCATGACCTCCCTACCAACCCTTATTTCAGACTCCGTGTCTGCACAGCTAAAAGGATTCTTAGATTTGTTCAAGAATTCCTTTCCAACCCCTCCTCAAGCTGATCAGTCCTCACAGCTTCTTACACTCACTGCACAACTGCAAACTATCTCCACTACCCTCTCCTCTATCCTTTCCTCTCAACAGGACTCCGTGTCCTCCATGGCACCTGTCTCCTAACAGCTATCCACTCTCTTAAACACTTGCACCACTACCCTTCCATCTACATTGGCCAGCTTAAATACTCTCATAGTCTCTCTGTCCAATTCTGTGTCATCAAACCTTGATGATGTGCAAGATTCTCTAGAACTACATCTTGCACAGCTTCAAAGTTTGCTGTTCACAGCTTCTGATAGGGAAGTCCTCTCTAAGTTGTCCTCCATTGCTGCTTCTCAATCAACCTCTCTTCAGACCTGTCTTACCCAACTTGCAGAGGTTAAGGACAACCTGGCTTTCTTAGTGCATAGCCTGGTTGGCCCCAAACCTGCTGCCAAACTTGCTGCTATGCCTGTTGAATTTGTTTCTCCAGGCAGACCACATGTTGAAGGCTATGTGCCATCTCCTACAAAGGGGGAGAAGTTATCCATCTCAAAGACTAAGTCTAAGGGGGAGAAAACTCCTTCTCCTTCTAAGGAGAAATCAGCATCTGTTGGTCAAGCAGCAGGTGCATCACAAACAGGTCCCACTGAGGATGTCTCCCATCAAACTGAAGCTGCTCAGCCTACTCAGGCTGGATCTCTAAACCCTGCACAATCTAAGGGGTAGGAATCCAATCCTGGGGACAGGCCAAGCAGAAGGAGAAATCTGATATTGGCACAAGAAGAAGAGGAAGAGGAAGAGGTTCCTGAAGCTATTCCAACTACAACAGCTAAAGGAAAGAAGAAAGCATTTGTAGACCCTGACTACCTAAAAGCTGCACAGCTAAAGTTTGACAAGGCCAGAGCTAAAGAAATGGGTGTCTCTATGGAGAAGTATTATGAATACAGAGATGAACAGCTCCAAGCCCTTGAAAAACTAAAGAAAGAAGAAGCCTCTACCAAAGCTGCAAAAACCTTTGCGTTGAAGGAGGCAAGTAAAATTAAAATGCCTTCTTTGGATGTACAAAGAAAATTGCTAGAGGCTGCTAGAAAGTCAGTGGTTGAAAAGGAAGGTGAAAAGGAACAGGGTGCTCAGGTCTCAGTGACCAAGTCCAAGCAAGCATCTTCCTCCGCAAGAGCCCAGATTCACTTTGACAACCTGACAAGGAAAAAGTTCTTTGATGTTGCAAACAGAAGACTTGCCAGGGAACCAATTGTCAAAGTTGTTCCCATTTCAAGAAAAGGCAAATAGTGGAAGTTACAAATAACCAGAATGAGTGCTGAAGGTCCAGAACTTGAGGCATATGAACACACTGATGTTGCACAAATGGGATTCAGAGAATGGGTGGAGTTGGAAGTTGCCCTAAGCCAGTCTAAGTCTGAAACTGCTAAGACTATCAGGGCGTATGTCAAAAAGTTAATGGAAAGAGTGAAGGATCTTGGCTTGATCACATAAGAACAAATCAAGGGTACCTCCGTGGTTACACCCAAGATAAAGGCCAGGAGGACAAGAAAGGATACAGAGATGGAGGAACTCCTGATAATGATTGAACAAGGTGATGTAGCTGTGGAAATCAAAGGAGTAGACCACAGCCTGCCTAAGGGAGTAGAACATGAAGAAGATAAGCTGATTGAAGAACCTGAGCTGGGGGTATTTTTTGTAGATCCCTTTACAAAGAAAAAGTGCTTCCAAAGAGCATCAGACTTTCACAAGGTTGGTCTCAAACAGCTTATTTTATTTAGACTTTCTAACTCCTTTAGGCAATCTATAAAATGGAGAGCAACCATCTGGGATCAGCTCAGAGGTTTTTATGAAAGAGGAGAACTTCAACATCCCAGTTTCATGTTCCTAAGAGTTGAAATGGAAGAAATGGATGAAACCAGGGAACAACTTGAAGAAATGTTCAAAGAAGGAGTGCCACCACTGCCTTGAAGTCCATCTACTACTTGAGTAGATGAAGAATGGAAGCTGTCCATCAGTTGGACATGCTTGCCATTACTTGCTCCCATCATCAACAGTCCAACTTGTTGAAATCTTATGTACATTAGTTGTACTTTGTTGCATTTGTTGTAACTTTTACTTTATAGTTGTAATCTACATTATTACATTAGTTGTACTATTGTAAAAACATATGTTGTTTTCATAATCAAAATCAGTATATATAAACTGATCCTTTACTTTACCTTAATGTTGTAATTTCTTTTCAGCAAAGTCATGATTATTGATAAAATCATCTTAGACTGATTATTGCAAACAGGGGGAGATTGTAAGGCACAAAAAGGCCTCAGTCAAACCTGCTCTACATCTTAGGGGGAGATTTTTAATCAAACCCGTTTGACGCACTTAAAGGTATAACGTAAGGCCTGTTAATGCCTTATTGAAACCTGAAAAGTGATTTGCAATATAAGTCAAAGTTGTTTACCCTGTTGCATTCATTGCAACTAAGGCAGATTGCCCAAGCTATTCACTCTGTTGAACAGGCTCGACATAAACTGTCTACGCTGTTCTATTCTGTTGAGCAGCTTGGACAAATTCTAAGTGTTCTGTTCTTTGTGAATAGAACCTGTTCTTTGTGAACAGGCTAGACACTTTATGGAATATGTTTCCATTTCATCATGTATTGTTTTGGACTACAAGATCAGTTACAAAGTCGAAGACAAAGTGGAAAAACAGACGCTGCAAAATCCGCCCACGCTGCTCTGTTACATGAAGACAAAGGGATATCTGAAATAGGTGACAGACCATTTCTTATATCAAAATGGCCTTAACTAAAGAAGAAAGATGAAAAGTTGACATTCCTCTTTTGGTTAAAGCCTTCTGCAACAAAGACAAAAAAATAAGACAAAGATTCTGTCACATGAAGACAAGTCTGCTTTATCAGAATGTGCAGAAAAGTTGTTTTGTCTTTTTGGAAAGACATCCCACTATCTCATCGTCCAATGAAGAAGCTTCACTGAGATTCTCAGTGAAAGTATAAAAGGAAGCTTCTAAGGATTGTGAGAAATACCAAGAGTGAAAAATTCAGATCGTGCATTAAAGTGTGTTTTTCATGCATGCAAGTCTGCTTGAATAAAACAGTAACGTGTGTCCAAGCTGTTCTTATTCAAGCTGGTCATCTGTGTCTTGTAAAACAGTGAGTTCATCTAAGTGAGTGCGTTCATTGTATCTAGTCTGAGTGTGTCCTAGACTAGTTGAAACATCTGTTGTATCTATCATCTCAGCTTGAACCTTTCCGCAGTCAAGCTTGTTTGTAATTAACACTTGTTGATAATATACACAAACATTGAGAAAAGAGTGTTGAGTTTTAATTTGCTGTATTCACCCCCCCCCCCCCTCCCTCTACAGCTTAAAACAATACACTAAGGAAACCTTTTGGGACCTACAAGCTTATCAAAAAATTTTCAATGCTCATGAAATCATAATATGAAATGAGCATGATGGGTGAACAAACTTTCTTTCTTGGATTACAGGTTAAACAAACCTCAAATGACATTTTTATAAAACAAAGAAAGTATACATTAGATCTCTTGAAAAATTTTAAATTTGATCAATGTTCTCCCATCAAAACCCAAATGGCAACCAATGTTAAATTGGATGTTGATACCTGTGGCAAGCCTGTTTCAGTAACAGCTTACAGAGGTATGATTGGGAGCTTGCTATACTTCACTGCTAGTAAACCAGATAAAATGTTTGCTACCTGTCTATGTGCTAGGTTCCAAGCTGATCGAAAGGAATCTCATTTAGCTGCTGTAAAAAGAATTTTCGAATACCTAAAAGGTACACCAGGTTTGGGTCTTTGGTACCCTAAAGACTCAAGCCTTGAACTAATTGGCTATTCAGATTCTCATTTAGCAGGTTGTAGGCTAGACAGAAAGAGCACAACAGGTGGATGTCAACTCCTTGGTGGAAAGTTGATCAGTTGGTGCAGCAAGAAGCAAAATTTTGTTTCTACTTCTACTGATGAAGCTGAATGCATTGTTGCTGGAAGCTGCTGTGGGCAGGTTCTGTGGATGCACCATCAGCTTGAAGACTATGGTCTTGTATATAGGATAATTCCTATACTGTGTGATAATACAAGTTCAATAGCCATCTCCAACAATCGAGTCTTCCACTCTAGAACAAAGCATATTGAGGTTAGACATCACTTCATAAGAGATCACATTCAAAAAGGTAATGTGGATGTAACTTTTTTTTCCCACAGAAGAACATCTTGCAGATATTTTCACCAAACCTCTTGATGAAAATAGGTTTAATTCCCTTGTGTGCAAGATGGGAATGTTAAATAAAAGTGACTAAGTGTCATTGATGTTCTAAGGCTACTTAATCAAATCTGATCAAATTTTACAAAACAGCTTTGACAGAATAAGTTTCATCTATTCTGCACTTAGCCAGTTTCTTAAAATTTGAACAAGTTTAACAGGTAACAGATTTGACAAAATATGTTTTTCTCCCAAACCTGTTCTGTTGTTTAAACCTCAAACCTGCTCACTCTATATTCTGTCATACAAGGCAACTGTTCAGCTACTGAACAGGTTTCATGAAACGTCCTCATGTATTAATGATATAATTGAAATCACCGAGATCAACACTCAACCCAATGATTAACATGATATTTAAAATTGAAGACTTAATACAGATTTAAGCATTTCCACACTAAAGCAAGGAATGTATATGTCTACAGTGATAAAATCTAACTATTACAACATCATAAATTGTTTTAGAGTCATGAAATCCCAGCCCCAAAGCTACATCGTCCATGTACCAATTAGCTTCTAAGGACACCGAGATATGAAATGGATTGCCTAGGAAGAAGGTTCAGCCACACTTTGCCTTTGCCTGAATATATTGAGAGTCAACGGTAAGCTAATTGCTTAGTGAGATAACAGATTATATATTCAACAATTATTTCTTTACAAACTTGTGTGAAAACGGGCAGTGTAAGCCCCAAAGTATGTGAAAACCATGCAGTGCAAGCATGGGGTTGGCAGTTCAAAATGCTGATCGGGGATGTGCCAAACCTGACCAGGAAGGTGAATGGGATGATCAGTCCCCGACAGTGACCTACTGTCAGCCCCAGTCCAGGTCGCATCAGATTGTGGTAATAATCATGTAGTGCAAGCATAATAAATAGATGCACTTTCAATTGAACGCTGGCTACATGTTTGTCACATGTCAAGTACGAGTGTGCATCATAACAATGAATCATTCATGAGTGCCAATTGATGTATATTGAACAATGTGAACATGCCATTGAAATGTAAAATGTGAATGCAAAGACAATAAATGTTCGAATAATAATCTATTACTCACAGTGGTTTGTACAGTGTAATTTGGCTCTGAATCAATGTGTGTTAAACAACACCACAAAGATCCTGTTATGTCAGTATAGTAGTGTATCAGTGTCAGTTTTTTCTTAAAACTTGATTCTGAAAAGTTAAGTGAAATTGAACTGAAAATTCGGACCACATCCGAATTTCGGATGATCCGAAATCCGGATGGCCCGAAGTCCATCCTTAGTATTTGTTCTGTGCACTATTTATCCGAAGTTCAGATGGTGCCTTATCCGAAATTCGGATGGTCCCCATCCGAAATCCGTGTCTGTGACTTAAGAAATTTGAAGTTTCCATCCGAATTATCTATGGTCCGAAATTCGCATGATCCAAAATTCATATGATCCGAATTTCGGATCATCTGAGATGTGTTCATACTTAAGTAATTTCAAATATTTTTCCAGAATTTGACTTTTGGCCGTTTTTGCATATTTTGTGTCTAAAATTGCAAATATGAACTTATTAGTACTATTTTAACACTTTATAACTTAAAACATAACATAAATCTACCGAATCAGTCCACTTTTGCCCATTTTCATCACTTATCGATGAACACACACACTAAAACACACACTTAATTTCAAAATCATACTTAGAATTGGAATCTTAATCTGAAATTTGGTATACTATTTCCATAACACTCGATTTTAAAGAATATATAACAACATTCAACATGCAGTACATTCAAATCCAGAATCATTGATTCGACTATTGTAAAAACCGAACACAATATCCTCAAAATTTGAACTTTTAAGTAAACCTTTCCTCAAATTGATGATTGTACTGATTATAGTTCCTTGTTTGCAACTTGTATTCAACTTTTCTGCTTCAAATTTGATGATCTTGGGGGGTTTTTTATGAAGAACCCATGGGTTCTTAGTGAGAGAAAGTGAGGGAGACGGTTGAGAGTAGAAAGAGAAAGTGAAAGATTAAAATGAAGGCTTTCTCCTTTTTATTTGTTAGTTTGCCAATTTTGCATATTACACCATTCAACTTCGTATTTTTGTTATTTAAACCGTTTTAAGTGTCCGGTTCGGTTTCTCATGATTATGCTTGCTCATAAAACTACGATGAGGATTTTTCTTCATCTTTTCTAACTTTTAAAATTGATCAAAATTTGCTTAAACTGAAATGATTATCCATTAATACAATAATTGAATCTTAAATTGCGGATTACATGTAATTAAAAGTAGGGATGTTACATTTCACAATGAAACCTGTTCTCATGTAACTACACAGGTTTGATCTGACAGGTTATGGAATGATCAGCTTTTGATGAAATATTGGTTTGAACAACAGTCTTAAACATCAACTTTTATTTAACATTACTTCACATTTAAGTTACTTAAATTATGTATTTATTTATCTTAATTAGCTGCGGATAATGTGTGTTACGTGTGTCAGTGGAGAAAAAGGTCAAATTGGTCTGACAAACGTGCTGACGTGTTTAACCGTTCCCTTTTCCGTTAGTAACATTTCAAATCAACCACCCAAAACCTTTCTCTCTCCTACTCCCTCACATTCAAATCCTATAAATACCCAATTCTGTATTTCATCTTTTTCTACCTCACTGCATCTATACCCTCTGCAAAACCCTAAAAGACTTAGTGTCAAAAACTCGTGCATTCTCTCCTACTCTTAGAAATGGCCTCCCAGAACAACCCTCTTGTCCCCGTATTCCTTGGTGGTGACGTTGAGAAGCACCCCTCAGTCACCACCATGTTAACCATCAAACCCACCAACTACATTGCAAACTTAACCATTCCCAAAAACTATATGCGAAAGGGTTATGAACAAATGGTGGAGTTCTTGAAAGCTCAACCCCTTCACTATGCTATGACTGCCACTCCTGGTGTCATGTTCCAGGAGATGGTCTATGAGTTTTGGTATACACGCTCTCATGACCTTGCTACCAAAACAATAAGGGGAACCATTCTCAACACTTCCAAAACTGTTGAGATCACTGCAGCTCTTCTTCAAGAAGTACTTCATCTCCCAGTTATTGACAAATATGACAAACCTCAACCGGAGAAGATCAAATGGGAAATCTGTTACACTGTTGTGGTGTTTCAGAACCTAGAGTGGGTGCCACCCTGTTCAGAAATGAGCTAGCACCAACTTATAGCTTTCTTTTCTCCTCAGTGGTGATGAGTCTAAGCTGAAAAGTTGGTTCCTTTGATCAGCTTAGCAGGGATGAAGTTCAAGTAGCCCTACAGTTTGTGGATGGGACCGCTCTCAACATGGCCAAATGGATCTTTTCAAATCTGAGGTCCTTTGTGGAGCAAGAACAGCGTCTAGCAGCTGTTAGATATCCCAGATTTCTGAGCTTGATCTTCAAACATGTTTGTGGTGAGCATCTTTACAACTCACAACCCTGCTTGACAACTATGGTGTTTCTAGTCATTAGAAACAGGGTATACTACACCCCAGTTCCTGCTGATGAACCTCCTCTAGCAACACCAATGAAGAGGTTACTTGATTTGGTGGAAGGACCTTTCTACTCAGGAGGTGGATCCAATCCCTACTCTCGCTGGAAAATCCAAATCACGATCTAAAAAGGAGAAACGTGCCTTGAAGACTAGTGAAGTTGGGGCCTGTCACCAAGAAGGCTAAAACAGCAAAGTCTGCTTCCTCAGCCTTAGTGGCTGAGAGGGAGTAGGCTAAGTCTGCTCCTTCAGCCTTAATGGCTGAGGGTGAGCAGGCTTGTCACTCTAGTTCATCTGTTGAACCTGAAGCCTTTGTGGCTAGTACCTCTGTGGCACCTGAGACTATGGAACAGGTTCAACCCCCTGTTTCTAGCCCAGTCTCCTCACCTGTCCAAACATAACAGCCCACTTCACCATCCTCTCCTAATATGTACTCCAGGCAAAGGAAAAAATCCTTAGCCAAAAAGAAAACCCCCACCACTCCAACAAGCCCCTCTGACCCCTCACAACAGGAGTAAGTTAAAAAAGAGGCAACACCTGCTGCATCCTCTTCTCCTATTTTGGGAGAAGGAGCAGCCCCTATGGAGCAATCCTCACTCCATACTGAGTCTACCCTGGGTTAGCCTGAGCCCTCTGGTTCCTCACAACAGGAACCAGTTGTACAAATGGAGTCAGCCACATCAACTATCTAGGCCTCTCAACAGGCTGAGGATATTGAAAGTCATGAGCACTGTCCACTCCATACTGAGTCCACACAGTCCCCCTCACATATTTTTCCTTCACACCTGACTCTGTACAAGGTGCTAAAGCTGCTGGTACAAGCCAACCAGCAGATCAGCCTTCCCTTTCTGCTCCTCATGATGCGGCTATTCAATCCCCAACAGCTGCTGAAGGAGCAACATCCCAAGTTGAAGATCCTTAATGTACAGGACAACCATTTGGTGAAGCTACTCCCCAAGTGCGAATTCCACCATCAGCTTTCACCACTGATGATTTTGAAATGCACATATCCTCTCCCCATGAAGAAGTGCATATAAACCAAGGCACTACTGAGAGAACCACCCCTGGTCTTGATGAAGGTGTTACTATGCCAGTGACATCTGAGAGGCACTCATCCCCTATCCCATCACCTAATGCAGTAGGTTTAGCAACTGCTGAAGGTATTCTTGACCCCCTCCAAATTGGGCCACTTAACATATGTCCAGGCTATGAAACTTCTCTCAAATGTGCCCCTGCCATCACCCAGTGACCCTCACACTCCTCAATCCTCAATCCTCACCATCACACTCATCTCCATCCACACAACCAAAACAGTCCACTCATACTCCTCCATCCCCCAAAGATCTTTCTTTAAAAGAACAGCTTCCTGTGTTGTCCAACAAAGTTAGCTCTTCGGAAACCTCTATGACCACCCTTCCTTCTACTATAGCAAACTCTGTGTCTGCACAGCTTAAAGGTTTCTTGATTCATTCAAGTCATCCTTTCCAACCCATGCTCCCCAGCATAACTATTCATCTCAGCTACTTGCACTCACTACACAGCTGCAACAGCTCTCCACCTCACTTTCCTCAATTCTATCTCACCAAGAGGACTATGTGTCAAACCTGACAGCTGTTTCCTAACAACTATCAGGTATTGCTGAAACTTGCTCTACCACACTGCCCTCCACATTAGCCTCTCTAAATACCTTAGTGGTATCCCTGTCAAACTCTATGGCAACAGGCTTTGATGATATGCATGAGTCTCTTGAACTAACTTTTGCACAGCTTCAAAGTCAGGTGTTCACTGACACTGACAAAGCTGCTATTTCCCAGCTTTCCACATTTTCCATTTCCCATTCTTCTTCCCTTGGAACCTGTGTTACCCAGTCAACAGAGGTCAATGGCAACCTGGCTTTCTTAGTGCATAGTGTGGTTGGTTCAAGACCTGTTCCCAAACCTGCTGCAGTCAAGCTTGTTGAATCTGTTCCTTCAGGAAGACCTGATGTTGAAGGCTCTGTGCCAGCTCCTTCAAAGGGGGAGAAATCTTCCCCGAAGACAAAGTTTAAATGGGAGAAATATTCATCTCCCTCTAAGGAGAAATCAACTTCAGTTGGCCAAGCAGCAGGTCATTTACAAACTGTTGATGATGCAGGTACCTCCACAGTTTCTGAGACAGTTGTTGAGCCTACTCAGGCTAGATCTCCAAGCCCTGCACCATCTAAGGGGGAGGGAATCTATTCCTGGGAATAGGCCAAGCAAAAGAAGACAGTTACTCTTGGAAGAAACTGAAGAATAAGAAGAAGAGGAAATTGAAACAGCTCTGATCTAAGCAGCAAAAGGGAAAGGGAAAGCTGCTGTGGACATTGACACTCAGAAGGCCCCTCAACTTAAATATGACAAAGCTCAAGACAAAGAAATGGGTCTTCCACTGGACACTTATTACCAGTGGAAACAAGAGCTGACTGAGATCTTTGAAAAAAAGAATAAGGAGACAGCCTCTGTCAAAGCTGCTAAAGCCTTTGCATCCAAGGAGGCAAGAAAAATCAAAATGCCTTCCTTGGATGTGCAAAGGAAGCTGATGGAAGCTGCAAATGAGTCTGTCAGTGGCAAAGAAGTGGAGAAAGAGCAAGGTTCACAGGTCTTAGTGACCAAGACAAACCCTGTATCCTCATCAGCAAATGCCCAGTTCTATTTTGACAACATGGCAAGGAAGAAATTCTTTGATGTAGGAGACCAAAAGCTTGCCAAAGAAACAATTGTCAAAGTTGTTCCCATCTCAAGAAAAGGTAAACAGTGGAGGCTTCATATCACAAGGCTTGGTGCTAATGGTCCTGAATTGGAAGCTTATGAATCCACTGATGTTGAAAAAATGGGATACAGAGAGTGGGTAGAATTAGTCATTTCACTGAGCAGATCAAAGTCTAAAACTGCCAAAACTGTCAGGGCATATGTTAAGAAGCTGATGGAGAAGGTAAGAGATCTAGGCTTGATCTCAGAACAAATGATCAAAGGTACCTCACAAGTGGAACCTAAGATCAAGCCTAGAAGACAAAAGAAGGATACAGAGCTTGAGGAGCTGGTGATGATGATTGAGCAAGGGATGTACGCTGTTGAGATCAAAGAGGTTGATCAAAGCCTACCGAAAGGTGTTGAACCTGAGGAAGGAAAATTTATTGAAGTGCCTGAAGTAGGAGTTTTCTTTGTGGATCCTCTATCTAAAAGAATGTGTTTCCATAGAGCTTCAGATCTTCATAAAGCTTGTCTTAAACAGATAATAGCTTTCAGGCTCTCCAATGCCTTTGAAAGACATGCAACATGGAGAGTCATCATTTGGGAACAGCTTAAGGTCTTCTTCTATAGAAGAGGAGAACTTGAGAGCCCAAATTTCATGTTCCTCAAAAGTGACTTAGAAGACATTGATGCCACTCTAGAACTGGCTCAAAAGAAAGCTGAACAACAACAACAACAGCTGCAAGGTCCATCTATTGGTGATGAGTAGATGAAGAATGGAAGTTGTCCATCAGTTGGACAGGCTTACCATTATTTGCTCCCAACTTCAACAAATGTGTTGAAATTTCATGAAGACAAAGTGGATATTTGAAATGGGTGACAGACCATTTCTTATATCAAAATGGTTATACATGAAAAGGAAAGGATTAAAGTTGACATTCCTCTTTAAGGTAAAGCAACATGAAACAGAGACCAAAAGGAAAAGACAAAGATTCTGCTACAAAGGAAAAAGTTTTGTCTTGTCAGAATGTGCAGAAAAGGTATCTTGTCTTTTTGCAAAGGCACTCCACTATCTCTGCATCCAATGAGGAAGGTTCTTTGGAATTCTCTGAGTGAGTATAAAAGGAAGCTTCTAAGGAATGAGAGACAACCAAGAGAGAAACAATCCACAAATCTAGAACGATCAAAGAATTGTGTTTTCGTGCATGTAAGTTCTGCCCAGAAAAGAATAGTTAGTGTGTCCAAGCTGTTTTTATTGTAAGCTGTCCGTCTGTCTTGTAAAAATAGTGAATGCATCTTAGTGAGTGAATTCATTATAACTAGTCTGAGTGAGTCTTAGATTAGTTTTTCATCAGTTGTTTATGTCATCTCTGCTTGAACCATTCCGCACTTCAAACATGTTTGTAGTTAACACTTGTTAATATAAAGATACAAACTTTGAGAAAGTGTGTTAAAGTTTTAATTTGTTGTATTCACACCCCCCCCCCCCCCTCTACAGCTTATAGCAACATACTTGAGAAACCTTTTGGGACCTACAAAGTTGTAGAGGGGGGGTGAATACAGCTATTCAAAATTTCAACACACTTTCTCAAAGTTTGTATGTATATATTAACAAATGTTAATTACAAACATGTTTGAACTGCGGAATGGTTCAAACAGAGATGACAGAAACAACAGATGAACAACTAATCTAACACTCACTCGGACTATTTACAATGAATTCACTCACTAAGATGTACTCACTGTTTTACAAGACAGGCAGACAAACAGCTTAGAATAAGAACAACTTGGACACACTAACTATTCTTTTCTGGGCAGAACTGGCATGCATGAAAACACAATTCTTTGCACGTTCTGGATTTATGGATTGTCTCTCTCTTGGTTATCTCTCATTCCTTAGAAGCTTCCTTTTATACTCACTCAAAGAATTCCAGAGAACCTTCCTCATTGGATGCAGAGATGGTGGAGTGTCTTTACAAAAAGACAAGATAACTTTTCTCCACATTCTGACAAAACAGAATTTGTCCCTTTGTAGCAGAGTCTTTGTCTTTTCCTTTTTGTATCTGTTGCATGCTACTTTACCTTAAAGAGGAATGTCAACTTTAATCTTTTCATCTTCATGTATAGCCATTTTGATATAAGAAATGGTTTGTCACCCATTTCAAATCTCCTCTTTGTCTTCATGTATCAGAACAACTTAGGCAGTGAAAGCAGATTCTGATTTTCCACTTTGTCTTCGACTTGTAAACTGATCTTCACGTCCAAGACTTTACATGATGACATAGAAATAAATTCCATAAGGTGTACAAACTGTTCACCAAGAACATAACACTTAGCTTGTGTCAAAGCTGTTCAATAGATATGAACAGCGTAGACAATTTATGCCAAACCTGTCCAACAGTTTAGGACAGCTTAGGCAATCTGCCAGGTTACAACGAATGCAACAGTGTGAGCAGCTTTGGGCTTATATTTCAAATCACTTCTCAGGTTTCAACAAGGCATTAAAACCCTTAAATTATACCCTTAAGTGTATCAAACAGGTTTGATTGAAAATCTCCCCCCTATGATTAGGGGTGGCAATCTTGATCCAACGGGCCGAAAAGTTAAATGGACCCATTGTAAAAAACTAATATATAACATGATTTTTTTTCAAAAATGAAAATTTATAAAACGACGTGATGAACCATTTTGATTTTCTCAAACAATGATAACCATCCCTGTCTTAACTTTTTAATCAAAGAAATGACGAACCTTTTTTATTTTAATTTTTTTGATAAAAAATGGTGAACCATTATGATTTTTAATTTTTCAAACAAAAGAACCATTCTAATTTTAATTAAACGTAGATAAAAAAAATCAATACAATTTTAATTTTTTCAATAAAAAACAAAAAATCATTCGGAATTTAAAATTTTTAATTAAAGGCGACGAACATTCTAATTTTTAATTTTTTCAAACCATTTAGAATTTTAAAAATTTTAGTAAGTATTTGCAATGAAGAACTGCAACCATCTTGATTGTATTCTTTTTCCAAATGAAAAAAGCTTCAACATATCGTTATTTTAAATTTTATTCAATGAATAAAAGAAATAAATCATTTCGATTTTAGATTTTCTGAACGAAAAAAACTACAACTACTTATTATTATTATTTTTCTTAAATGAAAAAAAGAATAGAGAAAGATTTGGATTCTCAATAAATAATTGAAAAAAAACCAGTTATATTATATAATAATCTTACATAAATAACTATAGTAATATACAAAAAAACTAACGTTAATAATAATAATAACAATAAACATACAAATAAAAATTAATAATTAAAACAAAAGTAATAAAAAATAAAATGTTATATGGATAACTAAAATATAGAAAAGAAAGAAATAATATATATATATATATATATATATATATATATATATATATATATATATATATATATGTGTGTGTGTGTGTGTGTGTGTGTGTGTGTGAAAATAAATTATAATATAAAGAAATAAAGAGAAATAAAGAATAAAATATTATAATGACAAAAATGCCCATAAACTAATGGCTCAAGTTAACTGCCGTTAGTTTCAGGGACCAAAATGTTACAACTTTTCGATTTTAGGGACTTGTGGTGTAATAAAATTCTTTCAGTAACTAAAACCGTAATTTCATATAAACCACAGGGACTATTCATGTAATTTAGTCTTTATTAAATTAAGAGTAAATTACATAAAGGGTCCCTGTGTTATCATATAAACTATGGATTTCGTCCCTATCGCAAACTAAGTACATAAATAGTCCATAAATATCAAAACCTGCTCGATTTTGGTCCCTAAAACTAACTTCCGTTAAACGGTCAATTATCTTCAGGGGCATTTTCGTAATTTTAACACTCAAGGACCATTTACGAAGTTATTTAGTAACTTGTCAATATTTTTTTCTTTTTCAATATCTTTGGTTTTACTATTAACTTTATATATATAAGTTTTAATTCTTATAATTTATATAATTTTAAATAAGTTTGAGAATTTTTTTATTTTTTGCTTAATCAGTTCGAAAAAGTAGTTTTTGATCGGTGCGTAATTTTGTATTTTTTCGATCAATTAACTTGAAATCCAAATGGTTCGTCGTTTAATCCATTTCAAAAAATTTAAAAATCAATATGGTTCGTCATTTTTTCGAACAAAAGTATCTAAATTAAATTGGTTGATTGTTTTTTCGTCGGTTAAACTAAAAATCAAAATGGTAGGTTATTTTTTCCTGACAAAAACTCTTAAAATCAAATTGGTTGGTTGGTTTTTCATTTGGTTATATTGAAAATCAAAGTATTTTGTGTTTTCCAATTAAAAATTGGAGTGATTGATTGTTTTTTTGTGTTATTAAACTGAAAATCAAAATGAACTGTCGTTTTTTCCGAACAAAAGCCATGAATTATTTTCAATTATGTGAAGACCTCCCCTTACGGGGCAGTCCTCAGAGTCTAGGTCCCACATCTTGCAACACGGTATCAATCATAACTAAGATAGAGTAATTACATTGCGTAATTTCAAATTACAGGTACAAACATTAGGATAAGTTTAATACAGTTTTCAAATTTAACTTATAAAGGGTACAAGACTAATCTAATTCATGTCATCATACAATCAAATCTAATCTACCCAGACCACCAGAATTATCGTATGTCAATCTGTACCGAAAGTTTGTTGAGTAGTGGTCTATAGAAAACTTCAATCTTGATTCATGAAAGACCTAAGAACTAGGTCAAGCAGGTGTCTTTCCCTTATCTTTTCCTGTAAAAAGTTTAAACAACAACTATAAGCAATGCCTAGTGAGAATATAGATTTTCAGATTACATGCATTTCAAGCGGATCATGGGTCTAGCGTGATATATCTTGACTGCCGCTACAGTCACTCATGATTGAGACATAATAGTCATAGAGTTGGATGATGTTCAGGCAACGCTCACACTTTTAGTGGAAGCTATCCACTTGTACTGGGCTAGCTATCAATAATCAACATGGGGGAGCATCGGAGTATCAATACCAAGTTCACTAGAACTGGTGAAGTAGCATTGTCTAGAACAATAGACCGACAAGGCTAATCATGCTAAGCTGAATCAATTTGTCAAAGAAATGAAAGCATAAATAATCAAGGTCATGATAGCAATAACTCATAACAATATCTGAAATGAACTGTAAGTACAATATCATGTGGAATGATAAGTCAAATATCTATCATGATCCACAGGGCATCACCGAACCATGGTCAGCACAGGTCACAATCCAGCTGAGCATGTATTAATGTCAAAATAAACTATCATCAACAATATGTCTCAACCGGAATCTAGCATGTAAAACTGAATATCTATAACTCACTGGTTCTGTTGTCTTATCAAGCAGATTTCTCCACCACCTGAGTTATCTCAGGATTTTATCTTTAATCTTTGTCTTTCTGGACTCTGGCTTTGCTTTACAATTCTGTGACCCACTTTCAATATCTTTAAATCTTTAATTCTTTGTTCAGAATTTATCTGAACCTGTCCCGAATTTATCATAACAATATCATTAGCTTTTAGCGTTAAAACTTTATTAGATTTGATTCTGATAACTGATAAACTCAATCAATCATTTTATACTTTCTTTGTTCATTTGAAATCTCAATATATATATATATATATATATATATATATATATATATATATATATATATATATATATATATATATATATATATATATATATATATATCATGTTGCTTTATTTGTTGTTCTATCATCATTATAATCATGGGTCTCATTTCATGGGTCTTATAATTGTGAAATTAAATTATAAAACATTTATTTGTTGATTTTAAAGCATGTAAAATGGATCATCCGAATTAAGCATTCGGATTCGGACCATCCGAACCGGCTCATCCGAATTGGGCATCCGGACTACGCATCCAGATTCGGATCATCCAGATTTGGGCATCCGGACCGGGCCGTCCGAAGTGAGCATCCGAATTGTGACCATCCGGATTCGAGATGGCTCCGAAATAGATACTTCATCCGAATTCGGGTCCCAACCGAATTAGGATCCCAAGACTTAAAATATTTCCAGTTTTGTTCTTGATGTTCCAGTTTTTATTCATACGGATTTTCATCAAAAATTGTCTAATCACATTTTTATCGACATGCAATAATCCAAGGTAACATTATCATTATTGGGATGTTTTTACATTATTTTCCTTATCTTAAACACATTAAATCACATAAAATCGTCCAAAATCATTACTTTTTGTCAAGAACACATAATTTTACAAAAAATTGAGATTTCTTGCTTATTTGGACGAATTAACCTATGATTATTGTTTCTGTAACTTCGAAATACTTAAATATATGATTATTAATTAGTATTTCAAACATGCAACAACAATCTTATGCTTTAAATCTTGAATTTTCGGTTTTTCTCAAAACCAAAACTAAACCCATCAAATTTTGAAATTTTAAGTGAATATTACCTTGAACTCTTGTCAATTGATGATGTTTGATGTTTGTTGTAACCTTCTCTTGTCTTAAATCTGAATTCATTGCAAGAATTTATTGATTTCTTGATGAAATTGGAGAAATGGTCGTAGAAGATGAGAGAACAAGAGAGAGAGAGATTGAAATTCTTTAATGGTGATAAATGGGTATTAATGCCTTAATTTTGGTTTTTATATATTAAGTTTTGCTAAATGTTCCATTTAACCCCTTCACTTTGTATAACACATCCTTTTAAATTTTATCATCTAAATAATGTATATCATATATATTAAACTTAATTAAATAATTTCATTACTTAATTAAATTACAAAACAAATAATGCGATTAAATTACATTATTAGCTCAAAATCAGAAAATTGAGTTCAGTTAAAAGCTAGGTTGTTACAGAATGGGCTCCACCACGCACAAACTTCGTCCTCGAAGTTACCTATGGTCGAACATACTTGGATATGTAGCTTTCATGACATCTTTTGATTCTCAAGACTGATGCGAACCCTTGTGGTGTTTCCACTGAACGAGCACCATCTGTATCTCTTTATTGCGGAGCTTTTTGGTCTTCGAGTCCAGAATACATTCTGGCTCCTCAACCACTCGAAGCTTTTCATCAATTTGCAGCACGTGTGGTATCTGCACTTCTCTTTCATCTGTTAGGCTCTTTCGTAGATGACTAACAATGAATACAAGATTTATTCCCGCTAAGTATGTTGGCAAATCAAGAAGGTAAGATTGATTCCCTACCTTTTCAATAATCTTGAATGGACCAATAAACCTCGGAGCTAGCTTGTTTCGCTTTATAAACCGTACCACATTCTTCATTGGGGATAGCATCACCTAATCATTAACTGCAAAACTGATTGATCTATGTCGATTGTCGTAATATGACTTCTGCCTGCTCTGAGCTTCAAGAATATTTCTTCTGACAAGTTGAATCTTCTCATGAGTCAACTGTAGAAGGGCGAGACCCGCTATAGGCGATTCACCTGTTTCGTGCCAACAGGTGGGAGTTCTGTACTTTCTTCCGTATAAAGCTTCAAAAGGAGTCATCTTGATCGTTGAATGATAATTGTTATTGTATGAGAATTCGACCAAAGGTAAGTGGCCATCCCAGTTACCACCCAGATCAAGAACGCAGTCACGGAGCATATCTTCAAGAGTTAAGATAGTGCGTTAACTTTGGCCATCTGCATTAGGATGATAAGCAGTACTCATAGATATTCGAGTACCCATCCCTTCTTGCAGCGCTTTCCAGAATCTTGAAGTGAAATGGCTATCACGATCGGAGACTATAGACTTCGGCACACCATGACGAGAAATAACCTCGGTGATGTACATCTGTGCCAATCTATCAAGTGAATACGTCTCTTTCATCGATATGAAATGAGCTGACTTTGTTAAGCGATCCACGACCACCCAGATGGAGTCGTGCTATCTCTTGGTTTTGGGCAATTTCGTGACAAAATCCATGGTTATATGCTCCCACTTCCACTCAGGAACTGATAGTGGTTGCATATCCCCGAAGGGTTTCTGATGTTCTGCCTTAACCATCTGACAGACTCTGCAGCTTTCAAAAACTGACCGATGTCTTTCTTCATCATTGACCACCAATAATCCGCTTTCAGATCAAAGTACATCTTTGAGCTGCAAGGATGAATAGAAAATTTGGACTAATGGGCTTCTGATAGAAGAGTGTTGCGGATTGAACCATACTTAGGAATCCAGATTCGGTTTCCCTTGAGACATTGAAGTCCCAAATGATTCATAGATAAGAATTGAAGTTGCCCTTTGAGATTTTCTATTAACAATTTTTTCTTCTTTCAATGCCTCGGCTTGAGCATATTTGCTATCTTCAATGAGATCAAAAGAGAATACAACCGGAGTTAGGGCATAGCAACACTTTTCTAGATACACTTTCCTACTCAAAGCATCCGTGACCACATTGACTTTGTCGGGATGATACAGGATCTCGCAATCATAGTCCTTGATAAGCTCCAAGGACCGTCGCTATTTCATGTTCAGATCCTTTTGAGTAAAGAGATGTTTGAGGCTTTTATGGTCGGTGTAAAGCTAACATCGAGTTCCATAGAGATAGTGACGCCAGATTTTCTGTGCAAAGGTAACTGCAGCCAACTCAAGATCATAAGTTGGTGCACTTTTCTCGTAATCTTTCAATTGCCTTGAAGCGTAGGCAATGACATTTCCCCTTTGCATGAGAACACAACCTAAGCCAATACCAGATGCATCGCTATAAACGACAAAGTCATCATTGCCTTCTGGTAAGGATAGGATCGGCGCTTGAATATGATCTGCTTCAAAGTTTCAAATGCCTCTTGCTGTTTATCAGCCCATACGAAAGGTGTGTTCTTTCGTGTTAGCATTGTGAGTGGCATAGCAATCTTCAAGAAGTCTTTAATGAATCGTCGGTAGTAACTGGCCAACCCAAGAAAACTTCTGATTTCTGAGGCATTGCGAGGCGTTTGCCATTTCTGAACAGCCTCAACTTTAGACGGATCAACTGAGATACCTTCGCCAGATACAATATGGCCAAGGAATTGAATCTATAAAGTAACAAAGTAGAATTTTAAGTTTTTATTCGAACAAAGTACGCTTAGGAAATAGCTCGAGACGATATAAGGTTATACCTGTCTGAGCCAAAATTCGCACTTCAAAAATTTTGCGTAGAGTCTTTCTTTTCTCAATAACTCTAGCAATTGACGCAGATGAACAACATGATCAGCCTCCGTTTTGGAGTAAATCAGAATATCGTCTATGAATACGATAACTGACTTATCTAACATTGGCATGCACACATGATTCATGATATCCATGAACGCCGCTGGTACATTCGTTAAACCAAACGGCATTACGAGAAATTCATAATGACTATATCTCGTTCGGAAGGCTGTCTTTGGAATATCCAGATCTTTGACTTTCAACTGATGATACCCATAACGAATATCGATTTTCGAGAAATAACTTGCTCCTTGTAGCTGATCAAATAAATCATCGATTTTGGGCAGAGGATACTTATTTTTTATGGTGACTTTGTTCAACTCACGATAGTCGATGCACATACGGAGAGTTCCGTCTTTCTTCTTAACAAACAAGACACGTGCACCCCACGGAGATGAACTAGGTCGGATAAAACCTTTCTCTA
The DNA here is from genome assembly GCA_020465985.1 of Centrapalus pauciflorus. Classification (NCBI taxonomy): domain Eukaryota; kingdom Viridiplantae; phylum Streptophyta; class Magnoliopsida; order Asterales; family Asteraceae; genus Centrapalus; species Centrapalus pauciflorus. Next base: position 25,145 of record JAANYP010004803.1, on the reverse strand, counting down.
ACAGATCTTGCAATTGCTTTGACAATTCCTGCATTTCTGCAGGCACAAGTCTGTAGGGAGCTTTAGCAATTGGAGCCGCACGAGGAACTAAGTCAATACCGAATTCGACTTGATGTTCTGGTGGCACTCCAGAAATATCTTCAGGAAATACGTCTGGAAACTCACAGACGATCGGAATACAGAAATAGATTTCTTGTTGGCTTCTGAGACAGATTCAGTCGAGACAAAACATAGATAGGATTCGTGACCCTTAGACAGATATTTACGCGCTTTCTCAATAGATATGAAACAGTGAGCACCTTTTCGCTTGTCGCCTTTTATTTCTAACACTCGGCCGTCTGAAGACTTAATTCTGATGATTCGGCAGTTGCAGACGATCGTAGCTTCACTATTTGTTAACCAGTCCATGCCGATAATAACGTCGAACTCTTTTAACGGAATCGGGATAAGATCGAGGTTGAACACAATGTTATTAACGAGTAATGTGCAATTTTGGTTAACAGAATCAGCCATAACGTAATTGTTACTGTCTCTATATCGAGTATAATAGGAAGCTTCGAAGGAAACTTAGACAGTCTTTGAGCAAAAGCAGTCGATATGTATGAATGACTTGCACCGGAATCGAATAGTACACGAGCAGGTATCGAATTTAGCAAGAACGTACCAGTAACCACATCAGAGGTTTCTTTCGCTTCCTCCGCTGTTATCTGAAATGTACGTGTCCTTGCAGTTGGAGTTACAGCTGAGCTTTTCATCGTAGAACTTCCAGCTGATGATTGCGATTGGCCTCGACGTCCACTCTGACACTGATACATAAAGTGTCCACGCTTCCCACATTTTGCACATCCAAGTCCTCGCTGGGGACATTCTTCACTACTATGGCCGATCCTGCTACATACATAGCAGGTAACGTCGTCTGGATTACATAGCCCCATATGTGATTTCCTGCATCTTTTGCAGAATCGTGGTTCGTTCGTGAGAGAGTAAGCTTGAGCTTTCTGAGGCGAGCTGTATTGTTGAGACTGCTGGGGTTGCTGGGATTGAGCTTTGTTCGGCTTAAAGAATCTGCCGAATCTCTACTTCTTTGGGGGAGAAGGACATGTCGGGTTCGTCGATGAAGCATAGAGTTGATCGCCATACTCTAGATATCCCCTCTCGATCTACCTTGCAGCTTCCACCATTTATAAGTAACTCTTATATTTCATCGCGCTCATCGAGTGTCTGTACCTCGGGTTAAGCCCTCCGCGAAATCTATTCATCTTCCTTTCCTCGGTGGCTACTTGATATGATGAATAGCCACAGAGCCACGAGAATTCATGCTCATACTCGTCAACAGTCTTGGTTCCCTGAGTTAATTGCATCAGTTGGACCTCCATTTTGTCTTGTTGGTCAACAGGACAATACTTTGCATTAAACATTTCAAGAAACTGATCCCATTCTAAAGTCTGGATGACCTCCTCTCCATAAATGCTCCTCTGAGTCTTCCACCAAGCACGGGCAGCGCCGACGAATAAAGCAGATGCATAACTCACTTTCTTTGACTCTAGGCAATCGGAGATTATGAAGATTTCTTCAGTGTGGCTTATCCAATCCATCGCCTGGATTGGGTTGACTGTACCCTCAAAGTTAAGGGCACCATTTGCTTTAAAATATTTGAACTTACAGCCTTTCGGTTGTTCAATTTGGGCATTAGGATTTGAGTTATCAGAATCAGACTCATCATTTTGGACTTGTTTTTCTTTTCGCTTATTTTTCTTATCTGCACGTCTCTTAGCTTCGGCCTTATCTCTGGCCCGAAACTGTTCTTGCATGTTCTTGTTTTGTTGTTCAGATTGTTGGGCTAATAATTGTTTTACCACTTCAAACATTTGCTGAGGGGTCATGTTGTTGGGGAAATCACCTGATCCTGACATCTTTACTGAAAATTAAAATCATTTAACTATCAGTTTATAGACTTAGATATATGTATCCTTATTCCCATCCTAACAGTCTGTACATCCTATCTCAGTTCAAACCACCTAAATGATTGATACATATGTATTGCTTCAGTTTAAGACCAAGTATTACTCACGTAATACTTGATCACTCAAACAATGGGCTCTGATACCATCCTGTGAAGACCACCATTCACGGGGCAGTCCTCGTCCCACATCTTGCAACACGATATCAATCATAACTAAGATAGAGTAATTATATTGCGGAATTTCAAATTACAGGTACAAACATTAGGATAAGTTTAATAAATTTTTAGTACAGATTACAGTTTTCAAATTAAACTTATAAAGGGTACAAGACTAATCTAATTCATGTCATCATACAATCAAATCTAATCTACCCAGACCACCACAATTATCGTCTGCCAATCTGTACCGAAAGTTTGTTGAGTAGTGGTCTATTGAAAACTTCAATCTTGATTCTTGAAAGACCTAAGAACTAGGTCCAGCAGGTGCCTTTCCCTTATCTTTTCCTGTAAAAAGTTTAAACAACAACTATAAGCAATGCTTAGTGAGAATATATAGATTTTCAGATTACATGTGATTCAAGCGGATCATGGGTCTAGCGTGATATATCTTGACTGCCGCTACAGTCACTCATGATTGAGACATAGTAGTCATAGAGTTGGATGATGTTCAGACCACGCTCACACTTTTAATGGAAGCTATCCACTTGTACTGGGCTAGCTACCAGTAATCAACATGGGGGAACATCGGAGTATCAATACCAAGTTCACTAGAACTGGTGAAGTAGCATGGTCTAGAACAATAGACCGACAAGGCTAATCATGCTAAGCTGAATCAATATGTCAAAGATGCGACCAATAATGAAAGCATAAATAATCAAGGTCATGATAGTAATAACTCATAACAATATCTGAAATGAACTGTAAGTACAATGTCATGTGGAATGATAAGTCAAATAGCTATCATGATCCACAGGGCATCACCGAACCATGGTGAGCATATGTCACAATCCAGCTGAGCATGTATGAATGTCAAAATAAACTATCATCAACAGTATGTCTCAACCGGAATCTAGCATGTAAAACTGAATATCTATAACTCACTGGTTATGTTGTCTTATCAAGCAGATTTCTCCACCACCTAAGTTATCTAAGGATTTTATCTTTAATCTTTGTATTTCTGGACTCTGGCTTTCCTTTACAATTGTGTGACCCACTTTCAATATCTTTAAATCTTTAATTCTTAATTCTTTGTTCAGAATTTATCTGAACCTGTCAAGAATTTATCATAACAATATCATCAGTTTTTAGCTTTAAAATCTTTATTTGATCTGATTCTGATAACTGATAAACTCAATCAATCACTTTATACTTTCTTTGTTCATTTGAAATCTCAAAAGATATATATATACACACACACACACACAGACACAGATATATATATATATATATATATATATATATATATATATATATATATATATATATATATATATATATATATATATATATATATATATATATATATATATATATATATACATATTTATATACATATATATATACATCATGTTGCTTTATTTTTTGTTCTTTCATCATTATAATCATAAGTCTCATTTCATGGGTCTTATAATTGTGAAATTAAATTATAAAACATTTATTTGTTGATTTTAAAGCATGTAAAATGGATCATCCGAATTAAACATTCGGATTCGGACCATCCGAACCGGCTCATCCAAATTGGGCATCCGGACTAAGCATCCAGATTTGGGCATCCGGACCGGGCCGTCCGAAGTGAGCATCCGAATTGGGACCATCCGGATTCGAGATGGGTCCAAAATGGATATTTCATCCGAATTCGGATCCCAAGACTTAAAATAATTCCTGTTTTGTTCTTGATGTTCCAGCTTTTATTCATACGGATTTTCATCAAAAATTGTCTAATCACATTTTTATCGACATGCAATATAATCCAAGGTTACATTATCATTATTATTGAGATGTTTTTACACTATTTTCCCTATCTTAAACAAATTAAATCACATAAAATCGTCCAAAATCATTACTTTTTGTCAAGAACACATAATTTTACAAAAAACTGAGATTTCTTGCTTATTTGGACGAATTAACCTATAATTATTTTTTCTGTAACTTCGAAATACTTAAATATATGATTATTAATTAGTATTTCAAACATGCAACAACAATCTTATGCTTTAAATCTTGAATTTTCGGTTTTTCTCAAAACCGAAACTAAACTCATCAAATTTCGAAATTTTAAGTGAATATTACCTTGAACTCTTGTCAATTGATGATGTTTGATGCTTGTTGTAACCTTCTCTTGTCTTAAATCTGAATTAATTGTAAGATTTATGGATTTCTTGATGAAAGTGGAGAAATGGTCGTAGAAGATGAGAGAGAGAGAGAGAGAGAGAGAGAGAGAGAGAGAGAGAGAGAGAGAGAGAGAGAGAGAGAGAGAGAGAGAGAGAGAGAGAGAGAGAGATTCTTTAATGGTGATAAATGGGTATTAATACCTTATTTTTGGTTTTTATATATTAAGTTTTGCTAAATGTTCCATTTAACCCCTTCACTTTGTATAACACGTCTCTTTAAATTTTATCATCTAAATAATTTATATCATATATATTAAACTTAATTAAATAATTTCATTACTTAATTAAATTACAAAACAAATAAAGTAATTAAATTACATTATTAGCTCAAAATCTGAAAATTGAGTTCAGGTAAAAGCTAGGTTGTTACAAATTATATAACGAGAAAAGCGACCAATTAATCTAATTATTAACGTTTTCGATCGGAGAAAACGACGTACAATTTCAATTTTCAAATCAACCAAACGAAAAAAAGATTGAGCAAATCTGTTTTAAATGTTTTTGCTCCAAAAATAATTACGAACCATTTCGATTTTTAATTTAACCGAAACAAGAGAATAACCAACCAATTTAATTTTAGCTATTTCTTTTCCAAAAAATACGTAACTTTTCGATTTTTAATATTTTTTAATGGATTAAATGATTAACCATTTAGTTAAATTTAAAAATCTAAATGGTTAATCGTTTAACCTATTAAAAAATATTAAAAATCGAAAAGGTACGTCATTTTTTCGAACGAAAATATTTAAAATTAAACTTGTCGGTTATTTTATTCTTTCGATTAAATTAAAAGTCGAAATGGTTTGGAATTTTTTTTCGAGCGAAAACATTTAAAACTAATTTGCTCAATCTTTTTTCCGTTTGGTTATTTTGAAAATCGAAATGGTACGTCATTTTCTCCGATCGAAAACATTAATAATTAGATTGATTGGTCGTTTTTCTCGTTTTATTATTGAAAATTGGAATGATTTATCGTTTTTTTTTTCAATCAAAAACATTTGAAATTAAAGTGGTTAAATTTTTTTCATTTGATTATATAATATACAATTATTTATTTATGGATTTTTTTAACTTAATCAAACAATAAAACGATCAAATTAATTTTAAATGTTTTTGTTCGGAAAAAACAACGGTTCATTTCGATTTTCAGTTTAATAGCACAGAATAACAATCAATCACTCTAATTTTTAATTGGAAAAAACAAAACATTCTGATTTTCTATATAACCAAAAGAAAAAACAACCAACCAATTTGATTTTAAGAGTTTTTTCCTGAAAAAAATAACCCATCATTTTGATTTTTAATTTAACTGACCGAAAAAACGATCAACCAATTTAATTTTATATACTTTCGTTCAGAAAAATGACAAACATTTTTTATTTTTAAATTTTTGAATGAATTATACGACGAACCATTTTTCAAGTTAATTGATCGAACGGATTAAACAAAAAATAAAAAATTCTCAATCTTATTTAAAAATATATAAATATAAAAAATTATATATATATATATATATATATATATATATATATATATATAATATATATATATATATATATTACCTAAAAAAGTTATTAGTAAAACTAAAAAGAATGAAAACACGAAAGAATATGAAAAGTTCCTAAATAAGTTCATAAATGGTCCCTGAGTGTTAAAATTACAAAAATGTCCCTTAAGATAACTGACCATTTAACGGAAGTTAGTTTCAGGGACCAAAATCGAGCAGGTTTTAATATTTATGGACTATTTTTGTACTTAGTTTGCGATAGGGATGAAATCCATAATTTATATGATACCACATGGACCCTTTATGTAATTTACTCTTAAATTAATATTTCAAATACAAAACCAAAAAAAGAAAATAAGAAAAAGAACCAAAATTGAAATTACCAAACTTGTAATTGAGAGAAGGGCAAAATCATCATTTTTAAAAATTTTGGAAATAAAAGGACAAATTTTGCAAGTATAAAATGGTTTGAGGGACCGCCACTGCAACTTTGGAAGTTGAGGGACCGTTTTCATAATTTTGAACAAACCACAGGGACCATTTGTGTAATTTACTCTGTTATTAATGAAAATGGTATAATTGTCATTTAGGAAAAAAAAGAGTAAATTACATAAATGGTCCCTGTGGTTTATAGCAAATTACAGGTTTCGTCCCTAACTTTTAAAAATTACACTGTTAGTCCATATTTTCAAACATTGTCACGTTTTCAGTCCCTAAACAATTCAATCTTTTAAAAATACCAATTTTGGCCTTACAATTGAATTTCACATATGGTCCCTAATCAATTAATTTAGTTTTTGAGTTATAAATTATTATTTGTATTTTTATAATTTCAATAATTTATTTCAATAATTTATTTCGTTCATCCATTTTGTTTTATAAGGTTTTTTTTTTCATCTATCTATATATTTAAATAATTTACCCTTCTTATTTTCACATAGTAATTTTTAAATGTTATTCATATTGTTTTTGTCATTTTAATGCATGTAAAATATGTACATTCATTTATAAATTTTAAAAATCATCCCTTTTATTTCATAAATATTTAGTAAACATTATAAATTCTTCATATGAAGTGATGTTAGTAAAAATATATTATTTTTAATAATCTTTAACAATCTTGTAATTTTTTAGCATTCTAAATTTTCTATAAGTATATCATATCATTTTTATCTAATGTTTGAATAGTATTAAATATATGTTCATTATTAAATATAAGTTCTATTTTAATTTTTTTTTTCTCTTCTTTTTTATTTTATTTCATAAACAAAAAAGTATGAGAAACTTTTTAAATTATTTCTAAAAAACCTTTGATAATTTTCAATAAGATTTTAAATATATTTAATGTCATAAAATAATGTTTTGTTTTTTAAATTATTAAAATAGTTTTTTACTTTTTAATTTTAAAATAGTGTTTTTTTAAACAAACTAATTAAAATTATCAATAGCTTTTTGAAATAATTAAAAAGTTTTTTACAATTTTGTTGTTTGTGAAATAAAAGTAAAAAAAAAAATACAAAAAGAACTAAAAGAATGATCCATATTTAGTAATTGAACTAGTATAATATACTCTTCAAACATTAGAAAAAATGATATGTTACACCCATAAAAACTTTAAAAATGCTAAAAAGATTATAATTTTGTTAAGTTTATCAGGAATAATACAATTTTACTAACACTATTTTATATGTAAAAAATACAATATTCTATCAATAAAAATCTATAAAATTAGAATAAATGAATTTTATAATTTATAAATAAATGTACATATTTACATGTTTAGAATTTCAAAAACACCTTTTACATCATTTATAAATTAATATACGAAAAAAAAAATATAAATGGATTGGAAAATATTTTATAAAACAAAAATTAATAAAAAAATATTTTTCTTCAAAACGATTGAATGTAGAAATAACTAAATATATATTTAAATTTAATAGGTGTAAAACTTATTAATATATAGGTAAAGTACATAAATAAATTGTAGATAAATTCTTATACTAATAAATAAAATATTACTTATTAATTAAACATTTATAAATATATACAAATAATTAAATATAAAGTAAAAACTAAATTAATTCACTAAGGACCATAAGTGAAATTAGTTTCTAAGGGTAAAATTGGAATTTTAAAAAAATTGAGTTGCTTAGGGACTGAAAACGTTACAAGATTTCAAAATATGAACTACCAGTGTAATTTTTTAAAGTTAGGGACGAAACCTGTAATTTGTTATAAACCACAGGGACCATTTATGTAATTTTCTCAAAAAAAATAAAATAAGACAGAGGGATCATTTCTGCAAGTAAACAATACAAAAAAGGACTGTTTATTCAAAATAGAAACCATAGAGACTGAATTCAAAAATTTATGCAAACCACTGGACCATTTTTGTAATTTACTCTAAAAAGTCAATTCTACAATTCTAAAAATCTCTTGTTGTCCTTATGAATTCTAAAAAAGTCAATTCTACAATTCATTTTTAATTGCATAGAAAGTCCCAACTGACTAAAACTATTATAATGAGACTTTTTTCAAAAAAAAAAAGGACTTGCTATCTAATGAACCGGTTGTAATCTGTCAACCAACCATTCATCTCCAACAAACTTTGTCTCCAGAAAACTCACTAGTCTGTGTTTTGTGATTCAAATCCACATATTTTGTTGATTTTCTTTGTTTAAATATGTGTTTTCTTGTTGAAATTTACTTTTTTAATAAAATTTTGATCAACCGATAATCGGTAATATCTTATTTCCATAAGATTTTACTTGTTAGGAGTTTTTTGCAATGAAGAACGATTGGGGGTTTTAATCGAAGAAATGGTTCAATTCGAGAGTTTTTTACACAAGTATCCCATATATAATTTGGTTTTAAATTTGAAATGTTTATTTAATAAATTATGATTTGATTCGTTATTAAATTTATAATAATAATAATTATTATTATATGAGTATATTTCAAAAATGGTCCCTGTGGATGGTCAAAATTATGGATATCAGTCCCTGGTCTTTAAAAATTATATAAATGGTCCCTCAAAACACTATTTACTTGCAAAAATGATCCCTATTTCTCTTAACTTTTTTTAAAAGACGGTTTTGCCATTTTCTCAATAACAATTTGGTCCCTCAACTATGTCATTTATTTTCAATTTTAGTCCCTTTTATAAATTTTCACATTTTCTTTAAATTTATTATTATTATTTATACATTTTTATTATTTAAATATATTTATGTTATAAGATTATTGCTTTTTTATTTATTAAAAATTATCCCTATTGTAATATTTAATTTATCTAATTTACGTCTTTTTTATATATCAGATTTATTTATTAAAATTTTATTTATCTTATGTTTTATTTGTAAAAATATTTATACACTTTTGTCTTTTTGTAACACCCACTTTTCTCACAAAAATGTCACGTCAATATACAATCATAAGTGGCAATATCGCAAACATCTCATAATACACATGTCATAGCATTATCTGAAAACCACTATTAATTAAAACTTTAATACATAGTCATCACACATCATATCACATGTTGATACTGTTATACATACACAGCTGAACGCTAACTAACATACACAATTAGATTAAGTACAACAGTCTTCAAAAGATGATATAATCATGTAGCAGATTACACAAAACACAGCACTGAATACCCTCGAATCCTACTTCGGCAATAATGCGGTTGAGACCCCACAGTATGACTGCCTGAGACACAGAAGACTCGAAAACATAAGCTGGAAAGCTCGTGAGTACGCGAGGGTTAGACTCTGCATATAACAGCACATATAGCATACACAACACATATAGCACAGGACTCAATGCTCAACACATATCTCTGCTCACAATGGGATGTCGTTCCCCAGCTAACAGGCCGCACACAGCAGCGGTTAGCTACACAATAGGCACAGGAGCGACCTGGCAACCACACTGCTGTGTATATACAGTCTCAAACTTCGTGACTGGTTAGGGACAGTCAGCCTGCGCGATCAAATATCGCGGACACCTGCACTTAAACACATATAGCACGTATAGAGTAGAAAGAATCAAACCTGCGCGCTACATCTCAGTCTCATACACATACCACATTATAGGTAACACAATATAACTCGGAAAACGGAGCGCTCTTTTTTTAAAAGGAACTCGAGTACTCACCAAATACCCAAAATCAACTGCAACTCGAAACTCTAACGCGGATCGGCACGCGGTCGGCTTGAACTTGTAACACAACGGATTCCCAAATATTAGCGTCAACCCAAAAGATAAACAATATAACCCGAACACAATTATCAAAAACGACCCAACTGAAAGCACCAGCCCAAACAAGCAACCGACGCCCGAAAACCCCGCGGAAATAGTCGCCGCATCGCGGGCCTGCGCTGCGCAACGCGGTCGCGCTGCGGCCATCACAGTCGCGTTCACGCTACTGCAGGTCTGTGCAGCTTCGCGAAAATGGCAGAATCCAGAGGTTTGACCTCCCAAACTCATTTCCAGCAGCCCAAAACTCATACAATTCATATATAACTGATTCATACAACCTCAGAAACTAAAACCCATAACTTTACAACATCACACATACGAATTTATCCCTCAAAATTAGATTTCTTATCTCCTTAGCTTCAAAAACACCAAGATGAAGATGAGGGACACCAATCTTGCAACCAACTCAGGTTTCTTGATGATCTTTGCAGCTCCCAAAACTCACACACACTTCACGTTTTTCTGATTTTGCCAAAAAGGGGGGAAGGAAGAAAATTGATAAGGTCAAGGGACATATTATTCGTACTTTCCTTAATTAGAAAGTCCCGGACCCAATAAATCTGAACCCGATATCACTTTTTCACTATTAATATCATTTAACCCAATTAAATCTATGATCTCATAAATAATAATAATAATCCACTAATTATTAATTCGGAGACATGTATCACTCGGTCTCGACACGTTTAATCCACGAAATGGGATTCAATTGGAACAACACAATAATATTAAAATAAAGAGCCAATAAATTAAATCCACGTACCAGGCTCAATTCCGGAATGTTACGAATCCTCCCCTCTTAATAAGATTCCGTTCCGGAATCTAGCTCGAACTCGGAAACAGTTGCGGATACTGACTCCTCATATCGGCCTCGGGCTCCCAGGTAGCACTAGTACCCTTATGATGCCTCCACTGAACGAGTACTAATGCAATCTCTTTTCTTCCTCAATTTCTTCACCTTGCGGTCAGTAATTGCCTCGGGTTGCTCGACATATCGCAAATGATCATCCACGGTGATCTGAGATAACGGCACATACTGATCATCTTTGGCCAGGCACTTCCTCAGATGACTCACATGAAAGGTGTCGTGGACTCCGGTCAACTCGGGAGGTAGTCTCAATCTATATGCCTGATCTCGGACTCTAGCAATGATCTCAAACGGACCGATGTATCGTGGACTCAGCTTACCTCTATGTCTGAATTTGATAACCCCTTTCCACGGCGATACCTTCAGTATAACACGATATCCAACACCGTACTCGAGCTCAGTCAGACGACGATCGACATAACTCTTCTGCCGGCTCTGCGCAACTTTCATATGCTCACGGATAACCGCCACCTTATCGCTCGTCTCCTGTAGGAACTCGGGCCCGCTTATAGGTCGCTTGCCGACCTCACCCCAACACACAGGGGTTAGGCACTTACGCCCGTAAAGTGCCTCGAATGGAGCCATCTTGATAGAGGTATGGTAGCTGTTGTTGTATGCAAACTCGACCAACGGCAAGTGAACGTCCCAACTACCACTGAAATCTATCGCGCACGCTCGGAGCATATCCTCGAGAGTCTGATTCGTCCGCTCTGTTTGCCCGTTTGTCTGAGGTCGTGTGTCTGAGGTCTATACATTGTATTCAACTGAACTTCGTCCCCAACTCGCGCTGAAAGCTCTGACAGATGCTCGAAGTGAACCGCGTATCCCTATCAGACGTAATCGACAGCGGAACGCCGTGCCTCGAAACCACCTCATTAATATACAACCGAGCTAACTGATCCATAGTAATGGTGCCCCGAACCGCTAGAAAATGAGCACTCTTGGTCAACCGATCCACAATCACCCAGATCATATCATTGCCTCGAACTGTGTGCGAAAGTCTAACAATAAAATCTGTCGTGATATGATACCACTTCCACTCGGGGATTTCCAGAGGCTGCAGATGCCCGTGAGGCTTCTGATGCTCGGCCTTAACACGCAGACAAGTCATGCACTCCTCGACATATCGGCCTACATCTCTCTTCATCCCAGACCATCAGTAGAACTCACGCAGATCTCAATACATCTTGGTGCTCCTTGGGTGGATAGACAGTCTCGATCAGTGCGACTCGTCTAATATCAACTAACGTAGATTCCCGACCCTCGGAACCTAGACTCGATCGTGAAACACATACAACCCTCTGCTATCTCTGCTCAGCACATCAAGATGTCAAGTAAGTCGCTCTCTTTTCACATTCTCTGCTCGTAAACCCTATAACTGAGCCAATCTCAAACTCTCAACAAGAGTCGACATGATCTCGAGCCTCGCTGCTCGGGAAACCACGGTCTGACCACACGCCTTGCGGCTCAGCGCATCTGCCACCACGTTCCCTCTACCCGGATGGTACTGGATCTCACAGTCGTAATCCTTCAGTAGCTCTAAACTGCACCGCTGTCTCATATTCAACTCTTTCTGACTAAACAGATACTGAAGACTCTTATGATCGGTATACATGATGGACCCAGTCGTATGAGTATCAAAAATATAACCCAAAAACACTATATAGATAGGGTAAGTGGGATCGAATCCACAGGGAATGATAGGTTGTTAAACTACTTCAGAGCACTGTTTGGATTGAGTTTGAAATCATTTGCTTTGAACTAATTTCCTATTGTAAAATACTATTGTGGCAATGTCACACACAAGAATCGAATTTACGAAGTATCACTAGAGGAAAGAGGGTGTTTGCTCTCTCGTTATACACACTATGGTAATTCAGAATGTTATGGATTCCATTTACATGAATTGATACGAATTTGCAACTTATGCTCCAAAACAACGTATACCACTCTATTGACTGTCTTCCTCCCCTATAGAGAGTGGGCACAATCAATGACATGGACATCAACCATTTTAGATACACTTACTATTCATTCACATTTACTCATACAAATATAATCCCCTTTTTACAGTTACCATATAAATGAATTGGTTTTCACAACAAATACTCTTAAGACGAAGTATGCGCCGTCTATTAATTGTCTTCCCCATATTAATGAGCCGGCACAACTAATGATATCGCTATACCTCGTTACATACAATACGCATTGATTACAACCATTCATTCACAAATAAGATCCACAACCCCTTTAAGCGCAATTGGAAACTGAAATTAATTAAGCATTCATTCAAACCATAGTGTGCAAACTAAAGAACAAACACCACTAAGTATTTAGCCAAGCATAGCTTGGGTTAACTTACTAACAATGTCAAACACAGATGAAAACATTAAAACTACCGATAATGTGTAAATACAATCGATCGGATGCCAATGCTTGATCTTCGTTTGATCCCGGTTGCTTTCCTCCTCTGATTTTTCTCCCAAAATCGCACCTTTGTGTGTGTGAAACTGCCCAAATGCGAACCTCTCTGAAAATGGTAACTGCCTCCCTCAAAAACTGCAGGTTTCGCCACATTTCCGCACCAGCGTCGCCCCCAGCGTCTGGGACGCTGGGTAGGACGCTCAGACTCTGTTTCAGGGAGTTTTGGGCGTTTCCTGGGCGTCTGGGACGCTGGCTAGGACGCCCTGCACGAAATTCCCCTTTCAAGCTGCCATTTCCTTTACTTTCTTGCCAAGCAACTGAAAACACAAAAACCTACATTAGCAGTACCAATTATCTCATATTTACACACTAAAACATAACAAAAACACATGAAAATAACAGTGATTATATCACTGATCAAACCTCCCCAACTTACACCTTGATCGTCCCGAACAAGGCATCAAAACAGAGACAGAAAGGATGAAACGATTGAGTTTTCCAACTTTAAAAGCGTGAACTTGTGGCATGATAAAACAGTGAATGATCAAATCAAATGCTAACATGTTCAAGCTATGGGTTTTCCTTTCTAATAAATCCGTAGGCATTGATTTTTAGCTCAAGGTTACAAGTTATTCACTTAACACCCAACTGCACATTCATTTTAGAGCACTTTTCTGCTCTTTTTCTTTTGATTCAATGCTAACACTTACAGCCATGGCTTTCTAGCAAGTTCATGTAACGGGATTTGGGTCAATCGATCCCAAACCAGACGGTCTTAGGTGATTAGGCATGATGGTACCCCACGGACTTAATTTCCCGAACTTACTAGGCCACGTGCTAGCTTATTCAACTCTCCTTTTCTTTTCTTTTCTTTTTATTTTTAGATTTTCCGTGCAATGTATACCTTACTCTCCCCCTTATTGCTATCAATGCCAAAGATTTATTAACGAAGGAATCAACCACTATCTCCCTTGCTAAACACTTATACTCAATCATACTTCCTTTTCATCAACCCAAAAGCTACTTTCTTTTAAAACTATCAAACTAGGGTGCTCACCCCTCTTAAACTCTCATCTTCACACTTTGCACAAACCAATCATGTATAAGCAGTAAAGGAGTGATCATGATACTACCACCATAACAACAGTTGCAAACATAAACTAAACACCTAAGAAAACTACTGAACTGAAAACTGCAATAAATTAAATGACAGAAATGAAACGAAAGTACCCGATATTAGAGTTGCCTCTTATCTAGGATGGTGGCCCAAAGATGCCACTGAAGAAAGCCGCAAAACCATGTTGATCTCGTGTTTGGGGTGCAGATGGAGGCTGATGGAATGGTGCCAAAGCAGGATGTGGCACCGGGTTACCCGTGCTCCTGTCAATAGTCTCATAACTTGGTGCCTGGTACCTATCGAGTGGTGTGTAGGGCAGGCTGGCCCTATAATCACTGTAGTGCCTCAACTCGTCCTCGTACTGCCGCTGTTGGCTATACATATATGCATTCAGGAATGCACCGGCCCTTACACCTAGGTAGATATCATCTAACTGCCTCCTCTGCGCTCCTACTTCAGACTGCAACCAATTAATTTGCCTTTGCTGCTCCTCCATTACCCTATCTTGTCTCTCTGACCTCTCTCGTTGTTCAACTCTCATGGCAGTGACTTCCGTGCTCAAACTCGATAACATCTGTACAATGTTGCTTAAATCTCCTGCCTCACCCCTCCGAACTGCTCTGCTTTGTTGTCTCTCCATTCTCTCCTCTTCCGGATATGGTGTCACCACACTTTTCTTCGTCTCAGTGTCATAGATCTCGTACCCGTCCTCGGCTTCCCTTAGTACAATATCTTTCATAGAGCTGACCTTGATCCATAAACTACTTTCCTTGATGAACTTAGCTAGGGTATTTTCAGCCATAGCACCTTTTACCTTCAGGTATCTGGACAACAACCACATATGAGGTATAACCCGTCTCTCCCGAGTGTTGTACATATTCCACAAGTCGTCCATTACAACCCAAGCAAAGGATAGAGGTTCCTCTCCGGTCAGCAGGGCATGCATAATACTAACATCCTTCAATCTCACCTTACTCAGATCCCCTGACCTTGGTAGGATATTCGTGATCACGATCTTATGAAGTACCTTAGCCATCGGCTGCAAATCACCTCGTTTGAAGTCCCTATACTTGGATACCCGATCCCTGGGAAGATCAAAAGCTGCCATAACCTTCCTCAACCAGACCTCGGAGTACATCATCCCTGTACCGGCTAAATATCCCTCGGTTCTATACACATAGGGCTGTCTCTCACCGTCTCTCATGCATCCAGTGTCTACTGCAAAAACTTCCCTCAACTCTGCGGCTGACATCCTAATCTCTGTATTGCCCACTATGCCAATTAGGGTGTAATTACAGTCATCGACCCCTCTCCCGAGTCGTAGGTTTGACATCCATTCAGCTACCACAAAGGGGTACAACTCCTCTCCGCCTAAGTCCAACACTCTCTCCCAACCCAAGGTTTGAAACAACTCAACCACACCATAATTGCCGAATTCATCCCTATCTAGCTTTTTCTCATAGACGAACTTCGTGTCCTCCCCCCATTTCTCCATAAACAATTCTGCCCTAATTCTTTCATCATGCTCGGACAGAAGCTTAGTTGAATCCCATACAGCAGGAGGACGCACATCTGGCGTGGTTGAAGCTGTTTTCTTTCGCTTTGCAATGCTCTTTTGCCTCTGAGATGATGATGCTCCCGACATATTGAATCCTGAAATGCACAACAATACACGCAACCATGGTATTGAACTGTTAGTATCAAAATACTAATGTATCCACATATAGCCTGCTGCTTACAACACGGTTTCCTGTTACACATTCATCTCACATATGCAAAAAGGGCACCAAAATCAAAAAAATTGGACACCCCCTCCCCAACTTAGAGGAAAGTGATGTCCTCATCACAAATAACACAGATAAGCAACACATATGGGTACAAAATTCACACAAGCAGATATAGAAATAGCAACCGGCACCCAAGCATATTATAGGCCATAGCAAAAGAAAGAGACAGTGTCAAAGTTAAGTACACATAATATGGTCCATCGCCACACACGGCGGAAGTAATCATCACCCCAAAAGAAACAAAATGTTTTCATGACAATGACCTACGAAACCAACTCCAAGTACTTGAGGAACCACACATAACTACACCAAATCCTTATCCTCCTCACGAATTGGAGCTTTGTCTTTCCGTGCGGGTTCCCTCCTTGCTAACACCTGTTGCTCCCGCAACTCAGCTTCATATTTGGCAGCATCATTTATTGCTTCAGCCATTTCGTATAGACGATCCACTTTCTTCTCCACGAGTTCCAGAGTGATCATTACCTGGTGTTGCAGCTGCTCATGCATTCTTCCTACTACAGCAGTGAGGTCCTGAATGCTCTTCTGCATGCTTTCCAAAGTGGTGGTAGTGGATGATGATTCACCAAGTGCCTGAGCGGGGGAAACAGCTGGAGAACGAGGACGGTCCAAAGTAGTCTCGAAGCCACTCATCAAATCCCGAATAATAGACACATCACCTGCTCGGATGAATTGAGTACGGCTAAAAAGTTGCTTTGTGAAGTATTTTTCCCGATCAGGGATCAAAGCAAAACGTGGAGTGGAGGGAAGTGTGCGCATACGTTCCAGAAGTTCCGATATCATTCGGACGTGTACAAGTTCAGTGCGGCTAGAGGAGAGTATAGAGTTCCAGATATTTGCTAGTACCAAATGACTCAACGAAATACACGGTGATCCAGTCAACAAAGCATTCACAACCACGATCTCTTTCACTTTCACGCTTGTAGTGTCGACATTTCGGGGCAGCACATTATACAACACAAGCTTCCATAACGCCTTAGCTAAGGGCCTAAGATCTTTACGTGCGTGGGCATTATATGTTCTAGCCTGAGTGGGAGTGAGTTCAAACACGGTCGTCAAATATGTCTGCCAAATTCCCGGGGACACGAGAGGGATTTCCTTTAGACTGTCCTCATCCCATATCTCATGTTCCAGGATGCTTCCATCAGCTGCAGTAGGTGCATCAAAACCCAAGAGTTGCTTTAACGTCTCCGCAGAAATCTCAACTTCATGACCAGCTATTGTTGCCTGAAGAGTTAGAGGTGCTAACAGATCACCTCTCTTCCTTGTGACCGTAGTGCAGAACTCCTCCAATGCATCTTGGTATATCACATCCTTGGTCCAGTCTAGAGCCGCTGACCAACCTAAGCGCCCAAAAGCGTCGAAAACTCCGTAGTCTTTACATTCGTCCCTATGCACACCTTGTTCCAAAAGGAACTTAAAATTCAAATCAATCTCCAGCACCTCCACTGGTTGTTCTACTTCTCGTACTGGAGAAGGTGTTGGAGACACGGTTTGGCGGGAACGCTTTCGTGTGCTGGATGTTGCAGTTTGTTTTTGCTTCCTCACTGAAGCCCTAGTCATGGCTATAGACAGTGACACAAATCATATCAGATGCTATGCCCCACATGATGGATCGAATGCATATGATGAATGCCTACTGGAAGTGATGATGGACAGTGCACTCTAACCCTAGGTCAATGAAATCCTGTGCTTACTAAACACCATGACCACTGTGGGTTTGTGTGGTTTGACCTTAAAAACATGTACCCACATGGTTAGTGTAGCGACAACCTGTGCAACAACTCACCCCTCCCCAACTTAGTTGCAAAGGGGGAGGTTACTACCACTGTTACTGAAATTCTATGGGTGAGAGTACCCAACACACTCATAAGTTGGAGCATACACCATCAACGCTATCACACACTCACAATGACCACAAAGAACATATACACGCATCATGCCACTTAATTACATACAACCCATAGCAAACAAGTTCACACAACCCTAGCTTCTAAAATCGGACCCCTAACTTCATAAAACCGCAAATGTGCGTGATGTACATGCAAGATACGAGAAATACAACCACATACATACATGAGCAACATAGAATTCCAAAAGTCACACACAAATCCACAAAAAGCCCTAATCGGTTCATGAAAACCGCAAAAGAAGCATAAATGCTAGAGATGAACTTGAAATTGTTACCTGATCGATGGAGAGAAGGAAATGCGTGAGGGATGAGATCACAAATGGAAGAAACCGTCGGCTTCGCAAGAGAGAGGGATGAGAGCGTTTTAGAGAGAGAGGGAGGACGGTAGGTGCGAAATAAATGAGGTGGGTGGGAGTTTAAATGACGAAAATCGCTTGGGCGTCCTACCCAGCGTCTAAGACGCAGCCCTAGCGTCCGTGCGGCTATTTTCGGCGTCCTAAAGACGCTATCCCTCGGGTTTACAATTTATTCCAGCGTCTAAGACGCTCACTTAGACGCCGCCCACTTAAGCTCACATGTCCCCGCGTCTCCAGCGTCCCACCTGGCGTCCCAAACGCTACTCAAGCGTCTGAACCTCCTTCAGGGCGTCTTGGGAACGCTCACGCTCTGTTTTGTAATTTATTTCAGCGTCTAAGACGCTCACTCAGACGCCACACACTTCAGTGCCCATTCAACCTGCATCCCAGCGTCTTGCTCAGCGTCCGAGACGCCGTCCAAGCGTCCGAACCCCTCTCTGAGCGTCTTAAAGACGCTCACACTCTGTTTGATAATTAAATTCAGCGTCCCCGACGCCCATTTGGATGCTGGTACTCCAAATTCACTCAACACTCGCCCTAAAAACTTTTCAACTTCCATTTGCTCAATAACGGCCACTCCCGCTCATTTCTAAATTAAAAACACACATTAAATTAACCAACACAACTTTAAACAAACACAAAAACAACCATTTTCGTAGGGAACACGACTATACTTAGCACGTATAGCAAGCCTTTAAACCACCTAATTACTTAGATGGACGAGTTTAGTCTCGTGAGGGTTTGCAGTGAATATACCCACAAAATTCGTAGTCATTTTACTTACAGAGATGAGTCGATTGGCTCTTTGAGAGCCACTACCTCTATCAAGGTTGCTTGATTACCATCAGTGCTTACCGGACCTTCAACGTACATCTTAAGCCTATGACCATTCACAGTAAACGAATGTCCATGCTTAAGATCCTTGACTTCCACAGCTCCATTGTCATATACGTGAATTACCTCATAAGGTCCCGTCCATTTACTCCTCAGCTTTCCTGGAAACAATTTAATGCGTGAGTTATAGAGCCAAACCTTATTGCCGACTGCAAAAGTCTTCCTTCTCAAGCATTTATCATGGAATTGCTTCGTCTTTTCCTTGTAAATCCTCGCACTTTCGTATGCCTCCAATCTGATCTCTTCCAATTCTGCCAATTGAAACTTCCTCATCCTTCCTGCATCAGAAATATCAAAGTTAGCATTTCTAATTGCCCACGTAGCTCTATGCTCTAACTCTACAGGTAGATGACAAAGTTTCCCATAGACTAGCCTATAAGGTGACATTCCAATAGGGGTCTTGTATGCAGTCCTATAAGCCCATAATGCGTCATCTAATCTCAATGACCAATCCTTGCGATTAGGCTTAACAGTCTTTTCTAAGATTCTTTTGACTTCCCTATTGGACACCTCAACTTGGCCGCTCGTCTGTGGGTGATAAGGAGTGGCAACGCGATGGGTTACCCCATAATGCTTCAACAAGGTGTAAAACTGAAAATTTTTAAAATGAGTTCCCCCGTCACTAATAATAGCTCGGGGAATCCCATGGCGTGAGAAAATGTTCTTTTTCACAAATTTGCACACCACCTTGTTATCATTGTATCGCGTTGCCTCAGCCTCGACCCACTTAGAGACATAATCTACGGCCGCCAAAATATATTCAAAACCAAAAGAGACAGGAAAGGGACCCATAAAATCTATTCCCCAAACATCAAAAATTTCTACTTCTAATATGGGAACCATGGGCATTTGATCTCTCTTATATATCCCCCCAACCTGTTGGCATCTCAGACAGGACTTAACATACTCATATGCATCTTTAAACAATGAAGGCCAAAAGAAACCACAGTCTAACACTTTATGGGCTGTTTTCTTGGCACTAAAATGCCCCCCACATGCTAAACTGTGACAATGAGTAAGGATATCAAGTTGGTCCGTCTCCGGAACACATCTTCTAATCAACTGATCAGCACCAATCTTGAAAAGGTCAGGATCGTCCCAGATGTAATACTTGGCTTGAGCGTAGAAACTTTTCCGCTGCTGTGACGTCCAATGGCTCGGTGTCTTACCTGTCACAAAATAATTAACCAAATTAGCAAACCACGGCAATTTAGACACAAATAACAGCTGTTCGTCAGGAAAAGATTCCTTGATCACTTCAATAGAATTTGGAACCAACGTGGGCAGCCTTGACAAATGATCAGCCACCACATTCTCCGACCCCTTTTTATCCCGTATCTCCAGATCAAACTCTTGCAATAATAAAATCCACCTGATCAGTCTTGGCTTGGCATCCTTTTTGCTCAAGAGGTACTTCAATGCACTATGGTCCGAGTAGATTATCACTTTGGCACCCCATACATAAGCACGAAACTTGTCCAAGGCATACACAACCGCTAATAGCTCCTTTTCTGTGGTAGTGTAATTCTGCTGAGCCTCAGAAAACGTTTTGCTGGCATAATAAATCACAACCGGCTTCTTATCAACCCTCTGTCCCAGCACTGCTCCCACCGCGAAGTCACTTGCATCACACATAATTTCGAATGGCTTCGTCCAATCAGGTGACTGCAAAATGGGAGCATCCGTAAGCTTAGCCTTTAATAGCTCAAATGCTTTTAGGCATGCTTCATCAAACACAAATTCAGCATCCTTAGCTAAAAGATTACACAACGGCTTGGAAATGGTGCTGAAATCCTTGATAAATCTTCTATAGAATCCCGCGTGCCCCAAGAATGATCTCACCCCTTTAACACTGGTTGGTGGTGGCAAAGATGAAATAAGCTGAATTTTTGCCTTGTCCACTTCCATACCTTTCTCAGAAACTACGTGGCCTAAGACAATACCCTCCTTGACCATGAAGTGGCTCTTCTCCCAACTCAGCACCAAATTCGTTTCGGTGCATCTTTTCAAGACTTGCTCCAAATGGTACAAACAACCCTCAAATGTCTTATCAAAGATAGAGAAATCATCCACAAAAATCTCTAGCGAGCCTCCTACCATATCTGAGAATATCGCCATCATGCAACGTTGAAACGTGGCAGGAGCGTTACACAACCCAAACGGCATCCGTCTATAGGCGAATGTCCCGTAAGGGCATGTGAACGTGGTCTTTTCCTGGTCATCAGGGTGGATAGGAATCTGATTGTACCCTGAATATCCATCTAGAAAACAATAGTACTTCTGGCCTGCCAGCTTCTCAACTATCTGATCTATGAAAGGTAACGGGAAGTGATCCTTTGACGTGGCTGCATTCAACTTCCTATAGTCAATGCAGACCCTCCAGCCTGTTACTGGTCTGGTTGCAATCTGCCCATCTTCGGTGTTTATCACTGTTACCCCCGACTTCTTGGGCACGGTCTGTGTAGGGCTGACCCACTGGCTATCAGAAATGGGGTAAATGATACCCGCATCTAACCACTTCAACACCTCTTTTTTACCACTTCTCTCAAGTTTGGGTTGAGTCTCCGTTGTGCATCCCTTGATGGTTTACTATCAGCCTCCGTGATAATTCTGTGCATACAAATGGTAGGACTTATCCCTTTTAGATCAGAGATTGTCCAACCCATAGCTGCCTTATGCTTTCCCAAAACTTCAATCAGTGCCTCCTCTTCCTCTTTTGTCAAATCCGAAGCTATAATCACTGGCAAACTCTCTTGTGGCCCCAGAAATACATATTTGAGATGTGTGGGTAAGGCCTTGAGTTCCAGTGTAGGAGCCTGCTCCAAAGACGGTTTGTTTGACTCCGGGAGATTTTCTGGTAGCTTCTCAAACTTGATTGACCATGGAGGTTGCTTACTCGGCTTTGTTCCTCCAAACATCTCTTCTAAGCTCATCAACCAACCCCAATCAACCTTTTCATTCTCTTGGCATGACAATGCATATCCCAACTCATCCCTGCTAGTCATGAGTGATGTCTGTGATCCTGCTAACTCATCAAGATAGTCTATAAAATAGCACTCTGAATCATCAGAAACATTAGAAACAGCATTGAAAACATTTAACTTCAACTTCCTATTCCCGAAGGCTAAGTCCAAGGCATCGGTCCTACAATTAATTTGGGCATTAACAGTGGCCAAAAATGGCCTACCCAAAATAATTGCGGGCTGGTTATCCCGACTTCTTTGATCTGAATCTAACACAAGAAAGTCCACTGGGTAATAGAAATCCTCAACTTTTACAATCACATCGGTTAACATGCCCCTTGGAATCTTAGTGGATCGATCAGCTAATTGTAACACCACATCTGTGGGTGTTAAGCTTCCTAAATCGTGCTGATCGAATAAGTTTCCAGGGAGTATGTTAACACTTGCTCCCAAATCTAGCAATGTTTTTTTAATTCTGATATCACCTATAGTAACAGAGATAAGAGGTGAACCTGGATCCTTAAGCTTGGGTGGCAATGAACTTGAAACTACTGCACTTACCTGCTCCGTGAGGTGAATTTGCTTCGGCAATACCGTAGGATACTTGCGCTTCTGAGTGCACAAATCTTTCAAGAACTTTGCATATGCCGGAATTTGCTGCAATGCTTTCACCAGTGGAATGTTGATCCTTACCTGATTGAATGTGTCCCATAGATCCTCTAGCTGTGCCCCTTTCTTCCCATACATTGGTCTATTCGGGTCCTCTAGAGCTGATGGGTATGGAGGTGTCGGTTCAGGCTTTGGCTGCTCCTCTTTTTGCACCACAACCTCCTCAAACTGAACTTGCTTCTTCAACTTTACCTCCTTCTCAGACTCTGAATGAGGAACTTCCTTCCCATTATCTATAGTCTCCTCAACATCACTATCTTCATCTTCTACTTCCGGCATCACAACTTTGTTATCAACCTTCTTCCCACTTCGCAAGGTAGTAACTTTCTGCAACTCACTTACTTCGTTCAACTCTTCCACCTCATGTACTGATTGTTTTTCTTTGCCTTTTGAATGAGACGGATTGAGTTGGGTATTGCTCGGTAATCTTCCTTCATCTCTTTTCGTAAGCTGATCTGCGATCTGCCCCATTTGCTTCTCTAGACTGGCCATTGACTTCGTCTGCACATAGGATTGTTGCTTTAGGTAATCCATAAGCTGATCCATCTTTGAGTCCTTAGGAGCTTCATGAACAACCGGTTCCTTTTCTTCCTTAGTACCCGATGATGTACCACCATAGAAATTCCTACCCTGTGGGTACCGACTCCCTTGATCAAATCTGGATTTTGGATACTCCTCGGCTCTTTGATCATCTCTCCAACGAAAATTAGGATGACGCCTCCATCCAGGATTATAAGTTTCTGAATGAGGGTCAAACCTATCTTGCCTTGGTCGAAAACCCGAGATCTCACTTGCTTGCTCGCCTTGCACATGATAGCAAAATTCTGAAGTGTGAGTGTACTCCCCACAAGTGACACACATCACCGGTAGTCGCTGTTCCATCTGCTCCTTTTTCATCAAAACATCCAACTTCTTGCTAAGAGCTTCCATATTCGTTGTGACGTCCCTTTTCCAAGCATTGTCAATTCCCAATACTTGAACTCCAATTGGCGTTTCAGACCCGGCTTGCACCTTTGACCCCTTAGCTAACTGTGCCAACAATTCCCATGCCTCATCATGCTCTTTGGCCAAGAATGTACCCCCCGAGGCTGCGGTAATCATATTTCTGCTTTCTTGGCTGATACCATCGAAAAAGTTCTTCACCAACATCCACTTGGGTACCTCATGATGTGGACATGCCCGTAACATCTCATTCAGTCGCTCGAAAGCCTCATGAAATTGTTCCCCCGGCTTTTGCTTGAAACTGGTGATGCTATTCCTCTTTTCAGTGGTCTTACTAATCGAATAAAACTCGTTGAGGAAAGCCCTCTTCATCTCCTCCCAGTTACGAATACTGTTAGCTGGTAGAGACGTGAACCAGTGCTTCGCTTTGTCCTTAAGAGAAAATGGGAACAATCGTAGTTTGAGAGTATCTACAGGTAGTCTTTGCACTCTGTTAGCTTTGCATATTGCTGAAAATTCTGCTAGGTGATCATATGGTTCCTCGCTCTTTGTTCCATGAAAATGAGGAATAATGCTGAATAAGTGAGTCTTTATTTCCGGTTCATTCTTAATTTCAGGATACAGAATTGGTGACATATCGGGAACATCACCCGGTCGGTAGTGGGACTCCACAGTCCTCCTATCATCTGCCATGTTTACAATGGGTTCGGTGTCACTTTCAGGTTCCTCAGAATGTATGGATTGCTCTTCGGAATCAGATGTCTCCAGTGTGCTCGGATTACCACTGGTCTCTCCACTAGGCCAATAACCTCTGTGTAGCTTCCTCAATGAGCGAGCAGTCCTTTCAATTTCTGTTTCGTATTGCAATGGAGAAGTTCGCCCTGAGTAACGAGTATGCATATACCTGAGATACACACACACACGTGAAGATTCTGAACTTTGCTGTTCAGAATGTTAAAGAAAAATGAAAAATACTAAAAATTAAACTAAACTAAAAACAAACTTAACTAGCTACTATAAACAAGGATATTTACAGACACAGTTAATCCAAACTACTTTAACAAGC